>CM065354.1:11422000-11937000 GCA_033032245.1 Poecilia picta
ATTACACCGCTTCTTATTTATCAGTCCAAATTTCCACTTTCAATTAATAAATACTGAGACTCCCTGATCTGCATAGAGATGCTGCAGCCGCGATATGGTCTGCTAATCAACAGACGGCCTCCCCAGTGGCAGTCGTCTGAGCCAGATAGAGACAGAAAGTTATAAAGTCAAGTGGGAGGAAACAGAACTGCAGAGGAGTAATCATGTGGATATAACTGTGAAAAGACTTTCTACAAAGGCAGTCAAGGGTATGAAAGATGTCACTTTCCAGCTAAAGGAACTGAACTAAACAATACGTGGAAGTTTACACTAAAAATAGGTAATTATGAGAATTCCCCTATTACACAATTTTAATGTTTTGTATACGCTTGAGGCTCCAAAAATAGTGATGCAGCAAGTTTTCTTACTTTACGATGTTATTTATAAGCCCTACACAGTTGATGTAAGCACAACGCAAGACTCAGACAAAAGGTTTGACTGGCTCAGACCCAATTACGCACAAGCATGACAACAGGAATTGAGATACAGAAGAACAACCCGACTCACACAGGAACCTGCACGCTCATTCACACTCCATCCAAGAGAAAAAAAAGGAAAAAGCCTCCTGATGCCAACATGCAAACCGACAGCTCCTCTTCCTGTTTCATGCAAACAAACACACAAAGAAAGGAGAAAAGCTGAGACAGGTAGAATCTAAACCGCAGCGAGGCTTACTGAATATTTCATAATGTTTTCATTGGACTGTCAGGAGCGTGGGGGAACTGTGTGCAGTGTGTGTGTGTGTTTTTTTCCTGGAGTCTATATGGGCAGATATAAACTGTATATACATGCGCTGGGTGTGTGAGAGTGAATATGTGTGAGGCCAGGAGTGACAGGCTGATTGGCTGTCAGGGCAGCGCTCACTGGAGAGTCTGCAGCTGGCCGCAGTCACCTCATCGAAGTTCAGTGATGTGTACAAAAGCAGCCAGGCCTCACGATGATTTGACTAGAGTTCAGGGTTACTTCAAAAAACAGAAAAATCCTGATTTTCACAGCTGAATAGGACCTGAAAAAAACTTGTTCTATGAAAAATAACATCCTTACTTCTGGTACTTGTTGGGTTTTTGCAAGAGAATATGACCTATTTTTCTGCTGATTTTCTCCTGAAATAGGAATATCAGGCACAATCTATATTCCACTATTTTTCTAATACTATTTTCTGCACATTACGTGCATTACATGGAATTTATGCTACTAGAAAATTCACTTGATTCTGTGTCTTTATCTCTTTCTATGGTCTAGCAATAAAGAACAAGCAGCTGTTTTTCACTTAAAAACAGGGTAAATTAGCCAGGTTCGCATGCTAATTTAGTGATAAATAGATAATTTAGTCACCACAATTTAGACCTAGCATGATCAGCTAAATAAGTTCTGTCAAGCTAAGCTAAGTTAGCTGTGGATGTCTAGGTATTTCAAGCTAGGCTAAGTTATTCCTGATTTAATATGTTAAATAAGCTGTGTTAAGATAGGCTAAATTAACTGAATAATTTAGTCACCATAAGCGAGGTTAAGCTAGACCTAGCCTTATCATCTTATATTATGTCAAGCTAACTGTGTATTACTCCGCTCAGTCAGAAGCAGCCAATCAGAACTAGCAGTAATCAGCTAGCTACCATGCTATCTGGAAGTTTTCATTCAGTAACTCAGGACTGTTTATTGTAGTGGATCCTATATTTTCCTTTGAATGTTAAGTTTTACACTTGAATTTTTTTGGCAATGTTGAGAGGTTTTATTTTGGCTCTTTGCATTGTTTAGCCTCTTCAGAGCCTTCATATGTTATCAGTCTGTTAAAGATAGTATTACCGATAGCAGTACAATTTGCACAATGCCTGTTTTGCTTAATTTTCTTCTTGGAAAAAGTTATTAAAAACAAGTTTTTGTCTAAATTAAGGTGAATTCATGGTTCCTTTTTCCACATAATGTAACCAGTAGTGTTTATGATCAAAAAAATAATAATTATGTGATTGGTATCTGTGCGGTATCGGTGATCAACACCCTCATGGGTGATCGGAATCGATATCGGCAGGAAAATACCTGATCAGCACATATGTGTGCCATAGAATAGATATTACTGTATATACTGTATATACTGTATATATATATATATATATATATATATATTATATATATATATATTATAAAATATATAATATATATATATATATATATATATATATATATAATATATATATAATAGCTCAATGGGTAAGTCACCAGTCTACCACCCGGGAGACCAGGGTTCGAATCCAGGCTGGGGCTGAAGTTACAACAGTCAATTGAGCTGTCAGTGTGGTCCTTAGGCAAGACCCTTGGAGCTATATAGCCTACCTCATACCATGAGAGACACTGATAAGCACGACATGCCGGCTCAGACGTCGCCCGGCCAAACAAGGTCTGCGTCAGGTGCTGGGGAACCAGAGCACCTAGATGAAAAATGGGCTTCTGGAACAAGACGGAAATGGGCGAGAGGTGAAAACATGGATCTGTTGGAATGCTACTACTCAAGTAACCCTAGTCAGAGGGGCTACATGCGAAGACTGTGGGAGGAATGGTTACTTCGACATCCCCAGTCAACACTAACTGCTAAGCAACTAGTGGCTCAGTGTTCCAACATCCGCAAACGGCAACTGCTGTCACAACTTGAGATTGACGAGGTTCAACACAAATGCTATGGCAAAGGGGAGGAGCCAGAACGCCAGGTCAGCGGGGAGTTAACTACCCACCCAGAGACTGGGTATGTAACCCCAGTAATGAACGAATCATCAGAGCTGAACGAGGCAGCAACTGACCTGAGAGAGAGAATCGTGGCCGTAATGAACACCAGACAACCTCGACGCCAATTACAACGGCTGAGTGAAGCACCACCAGAAAGTCTAATTGAAGATGTGAATGCGGCATTGAGAACGATCCCTACCAACACCATAACAGAAACCAATGAGCTCATATACAACTCAGCATCAGTGATCCTTGAGATGCTTGGCTATAAGAGCAATCATGAGACCCAATACCCACCATGGAAAAGACGGTTAGAGGCTAAGATCAAGATAACAAGGAGGGAAGTGAGCCAACTGTCAGAGCTCCAAAGGGGTGCAATGAAAAGATCAGTACACAAGAAGTACAGCCAGATGTCCATACCTGAAGCACTCGAAACTGCCAAACAAAGGCTCCAATCCTTGGCCAGCCGCCTGAAGAGATACACAAGAGAGAATGAAGCCAGGAGGATTAACCGGCTCTTCCACACCCAACCAGCTAAAGTGTACTCTCAATGGCAGGGTACTAAGAACAGAGCAGACCCACCAAGGCTGGAGACTGAACAATACTGGAAAGGCATATGGGAAAGGGAGGCGACCCACAACAGCAATGCAAAGTGGCTGACCTCTCTACGAGAGGAACACAGCAACCTCCCTGAACAAGCCCCAGTAACCATCACTGTGGCAGATGTCCAAGAAAGAGTCTCGGGTATGAAAAACTGGACAGCACCAGGACCTGACATGATCCATGCCTACTGGCTAAAGAAACTCACTGCCCTCCATGAGCGACTGGCAGCTCAAATGAACCAGCTGCTACAAAATGGGACTCACCCTGAATGGTTAACTGAAGGTCGCACAATCCTGATACAGAAGGATCCCTAAAAGGGTTCAATCCCATCCAACTATCGGCCAATAACCTGTCTCTCTACAACATGGAAGCTCATATCAGGCATCATAGCGGCTAAGATAAGTGGTCACATGAATAAATACATGAGTACGGCACAGAAGGGCATCGGCTTAAATAGCAGAGGAGCCAAACACCAACTCCTTGTAGACCACACAGTCGCCCGAGACTGCAAAACCCGACACACCAACCTGTGCACCGCTTGGATAGACTACAAGAAAGCCTATGACTCAATGCCACATACTTGGATCATTGAATGCTTAGAGATGTACAACATCAATAGGACTCTAAGAGCCTTCATTGCAAACTCGATGGGCTGTGGAAAACCACCCTTAAAGCCAACTGCAAACCACTTGCACAAGTGTCCATCAAATGTGGCATATACCAAGGAGATGCTCTGTCCCCACTGCTGTTCTGCATAGGCCTGAACCCCCTCAGCCAAATCATCAACAAGACTGGCTACGGATACCGACTGAAGAATGGGGCCACAATCAGTCACCTCCTCTACATGGATGACATCAAGCTGTACGCTAAGAGTGAGCGAGACATCGACTCACTGATCCACACCACCAGGATATACAGCACTGACATTGGGATGTCATTCGGACTAGAAAAGTGTGGCCGGATGGTTACAAAGAGAGGGAAGGTCGTCCGCACAGAAGGGGTCTCACTCCCAGAAGGAACAATAGCAGACATAGAGCACAGTTACAAGTACCTGGGAATACCACAAACAAATGGCAACCTCGATGAGGTCACAAGGAAAGGAGCCACAGCCAAATACCTCCAACGAATAAGGCAAGTCCTGAGAAGCCAGCTCAATGGCAAGAACAAGATCCGTGCAATAAACAGCTATGCATTACCAGTAATCAGATACCCTGCCGGAATAATCAGCTGGCCAATGGAAGAGATAAAGGCCACGGATGTTAAGACTCGGAAGTTACTAACCATGCATGGAGGGTTCCACCCCAAATCCAGCACCCTGAGACTGTACACAAACCGTAAGGAAGGAGGCAGAGGACTAGTGAGTGTGAGAGCCACTGTCCAGGATGAAACATCCAAGATCCATAAATACATCAAGGACAAAGCCTCAACGGATGATATGCTCAGCGAATGTCTCAGGCAATGGGGAACAGAGGATGAGGGGCTAGAGGTTCCATCATGGGAGAACAAGCCCCTACATGGGATGTACCACCGACAAATAACTGAAGTGGCTGATATCAGGAAATCCTACCAATGGCTGGACAAAGCTGGACTCAAGGACAGCACAGAGGCTCTCATCCTGGCTGCACAGGAACAGGCCCTAAACACCAGAGCAATAGAGGCTCAGATCTACCACACCAGACAAGACCCAAGGTGTAGGTTGTGCAAGGAGGCCCCTGAGACAGTCCAGCACATAACAGCAGGGTGCAAGATGCTGGCAGGGAAAGCGTACATGGAACGACATAACCAGGTGACGGGCATAGTGTACAGGAACATCTGTGCAGAATATGGACTGGAAGCCCCGAGATCGAAGTGGGAAACACCCCCAAAGGTGGTGGAGAATGACCGAGCTAAGATCCTGTGGGACTTCCAGATCCAGAGAGACAAGATGGTAATGGCGAACCAACCGGACATTGTGGTGGTGGATAAAGAACAGAGGAAAGCCGTTGTGGTGGATGTAGCTATACCAAGTGACTACAACATCAGGAAAAAGGAGCATGAGAAACTGGAGAAATACCAGGGCCTCAGGGAGGAACTGGAAAAGAACTGGAAGGTGAAGACCACAGTGGTGCCTGTGGTCATCGGGGCCCTCGGGGCAGTCACCCCCAAACTGGAGCAGTGGCTAAAACAGATCCCAGGAACAACATCAACATCTCAGTCCAGAAATGTGCAGTACTAGGCACAGCCAAGATACTGCGCAGAACCCTCAAGCTCCCAGGCCTCTGGTAGAGGACCCGAGTTCAGAGGATGAAAAGAGACCACCCGCAGAGGGTGAGAAGGGAATTATTATTATTATATTATTATATGGCTGTTTTTAATAAAAAGTGACTTCAAAAGCACCAAACACTTCTTGTACTTCATTTTTGATTAATTTTAGAGTATGAATAACAACTAAATCTTCAATTTTCTTTTTAAATAGTAATTAAAACATCAGGGTATGAATATGTGAAGGTAAATTTTTACAAAAATTACAACAAAATGAAATATCAGAGGAGAATACATAAATGTAATGAAGTAAATTTCAGCCGTAATGAAACAAGTTGAGGCAGATTAGCTTATTAGAAGACTAGAAAGCTAAAAGCTGTGTGGTACTGATCATTTTCCTGGACCTTTTTCCTCAGCCTGACCTCTTTTTTCTTCTGTGTTTGTTTGTCTGCCTGCTTGTTACCCTTTCACTCCATCCTGCCTTCATGTCCCTCCTTCAATCTTGCTCAGTAACAGGTGAGTTCCCAGAACTAATTACAGGCGGCTCTCCCTGGGAGCAGCGGGCGCCGGCTCATTTGCAGGCGGAGAGAGTGCGAGAAGGCTGCCTAATAACATTTTCTACCGCCTGATTAAAAACAGACCATAAATCACTTGTTCACATGGGTCTGTGTACATGCACACACTTATTCACATTCACACACACACGGCCAACGTTTTTAGCACGCACCAACATCCTCTGCAAATATTTTGAGGGTTGAAGGACACATCCTGTCTCACCATCACATGAAGTCAGCAATAATTAGTCATGGACACTATATCATAACAGTCATAGATTTCACTTAGTCTGCAAAGAATATCACCAGTTTATTTTTCATTTTAATTTGTGTGATGAGGCAATAAAAATGCAACGAGGACCATAATGACCTCCCCTCTGAGTTTGAACAAAGGAAATGAATAAAGTGATTTCTGCAATGAGGTGAGAACTCATTAATGCATCCCTCTCCTTGACATTTAGATGCTCACTATTGATTTTGCAAGCCAGGCGTGTGATTTACTGTTTATATCTTCCTTACAAGACTAACCAGGGAAATGGACATAGGTTTGCGTGAAACATACCAACATGTAGGTGACAGGCAGAGTGGGTGCTTGTAAATATGAAGCTTTCATGTGCTTTAATTTACTAGATGGGATCCTCAATCTGTATATCAGGCCTATTGTATCGCAAAAAGGATTTGATGAATAAATCATAATATATATAATAGTTAGTGGTGGGACTCAGTTAAATGTTGCAATCAGCTTAAATGAAGGGTATGCCATTAATCGCATTTTAACTGAAAACCATACAAAATTATTAATAATAATAATAATAATAATAATAATAATAATAATAATAATAATATATAAACCAGGAATTAACTGAAAACTATTTTATTGAGCCAATCTAACAACAGGAAAATACCAAAAAGCAACATATTATCCTCTGATTTAAAGAAGTTCAAGAGTAAATTATTATTTAAAAAATCTGAAATGCTTTACAGAGGCATTTCTGGACTTCAATAAATCACAAAGACAAGTTAAATGTGACTTAATATGCTTCCTTGAACAGGTTAGGACAGGCCTATACAAAACATAATTACATTTTTTGCACAAAATCATTCTTAGATAATGAGATTTCTGTCTGGTAAGTACTCACTGTTTTGAGCTCTTTTTAGAATGAATATGTTTTAGTGCGTATTGTCACTTTAAATCCAAATTAGCTGCTGCCAACAACAGCCCTCAGCCCCGACTTAACGTTTACACTCACTCGCATGTGAAAATAGCAGCAAACAGACACGTAATTTTACAACCATAGATCTTTGAAAAGCAGAAATAGAGTCTCCTGCATAACCAATAGGAATCCAGAAAGTTAATCCAGAAAGTGGCTTCAGGATGACACGTCGACAACAAAACACTTGTCTTTTCCAGCAGCCATTGTACAGAGGAAAAACGTGTTGGAATTCTGTGTGTTGTGCTGGGTAACCAGCGAAACTCTGCTAGGGTTGCTGGGTAACAGGCTGGCCAAGCTGGGGTTACTAGTTGGGGGAAGGTTTTTCAACTTTCTCAAGAAAAGCATTAACTTACTGCCAAAAAAAGAACAGCTGGGTGTTTTTTAAGCACTCGAGCTGTTTTTAGAAGCAGTGATCGTACAAAACGTGCTTTAAATCTATTTGTATGTTTTGACAACTGCAATCCTGTCACAGTACCTCAAAGAAGAAAGGCGTTGTTGAAAGAAGAAAGTCAAAGCAAGGCTCTGTGTCTGTTTGTATTCCAAAGTCTCACACTGACACGCGGGTCAACTGACTAATCATCTTAATGTGCGCAACAGCCCACCCAGTATGCCCATATGCACACAGTCACACACCCAGAGCCGTCCAACTGGCCCCCACTGAGCCTCATATGCTGCGGCGCAGTTCATCAGTTGCTTCTGGCATCTCTCTGCATAACAACCCAGCAAGAAGATCAGCACCGATAGCGTCACTCACCCTGTACAGCAAACAACAGCCACTTTGTCACGCAAACTGCCGCAGGAACACGTCACATTATCCTTACCTGGTTGAAACGAACAAATCCATGCTGGTTTGTGTTTCTGATGTTGGTAAACGGCAGAAAATAGCTGGTATTTACTGGCCTGTCCTTCACACACAGTCAGCCTGATAAACCCTCCTGTCAACTTCACTGACTAGAGACGGCTTGATTTGAGCGTTGGGAGTAAACATTTGATATGAAAGCGTGGGGGCCGTTTCTTCAGACAGCAGCGAGTGAAATATCATTATAGGATGGGTGTCAGAAATGTGGCGCGAGTGAAATCTAAAGCGACTTCCAGCAGAGGTGGGAGCAGCTGAATCTCCCGCTGCTCAGATGTCAAGCTGTTTCATGGAGGAACACGCAGATTTGTGGCTCCCTCCTGCCTTTTCACACCAGTTATTAAAACTATCGTTGTTCTGCAGAGGTCAGCCAGACATGCAATGAGCTGCTGAACTCGGTACACACTTAACTGCTGACCACATTTCTGCTATTTTTTAAAATTTGTTGCAGATTTCCACAGTTTCTCCAGAAAGCTGCAGGAGTTCTGGAGCTCAGTGTGGAGAGGAACACGCTGCAGATGGCTGAACATGTTGAGCGCAGCCACACTGCAGCTCCCTCCCTCTGAGCGCCTAATGGACTATCGGGTTTTCTCGTGATCATTTACGCAAGCAGGGATCCTGCCAAGAGATTATGATAGGACTGTAATCGCTGGCAGGCTCAGGAGGTCCAGGTTTTGATTCAAAGCCTGAACTTTTTCCCTCTTCTGCTTATCTGATTTTCTTATCACAAGGAAGTTCGTCACAGGCATTAAGATTAAGTTAAAAGTTTTGCAATTACCTGAAGAACTCAAGTCAGGAGTCGAATTTAATGTGAGGCTCTGGGATTACAGGAATCCTAAATGAGTAAGAGACAAACTCAGGTCTTTGACTGGCTTGTTTTGCATAAACTTCTGCTGATGCAGGCGAGATCTTTATTCAACGCTCCGAGCCTTTGGCTAGAAAGAAGCAAAACCCAAAACATCAAAAATCAAAGCGTAAGCAGAATCCTGAAATAAAAATATGCACATAAACAAATGTGCACAGCTGCAGCCCCTCCTTGATTTGATTCATCTTTCCACTTTGGTAACCCTTTGCATTTGATTTGCATGGAAGACCTTGAAGGCAAGACCTGCGGCTGTGGCCAGATGTTTACATACACTCAAAGTTATTTGGATTTAATGGTGAAATTATTGTGACGACAAAAAACAAGAATCTGGTTCACGTGCAGCTACTAAATATTTTGGGTAAATTTCCTGCATTAAGTTGCACTTTGATTAACAACCAACAGGCTTCTGATTTAAACCTGGTTAGAGTTAAAGCTGAAATAAAATAAAAGCAAATATGAAAAATAAAAGAGAGATAATGTAAAATACAAAAAGACGCCACAGTCTGGAAATTAATGATTCCTTCCAGTTTTACGTCTGGACCTGGGCTCTCTGAGTAGATTTTTGGTTTTAAGACCTCAATGTCAATGGACTTGAAACTGAAAGTCAATATTTTAAAAATAAATTATAAAGCTGAGAATGGAAAACATTACTGTTTGTTCTAGTTCAAAGTCTGATCTATTAAAATTATTTTTGGCACATGGAAGAATTGGGAGAGAAGAGGAAATAAAACCGTTAAATACCATCTAATCTTCATCTTTTGGTAACATTTTTAGTATTTAGGTGTTGCGTAAATAATAAAAATAGTTTAGAGAAAGTTTAGTTGATTTCTAATCTGTTGCTTCATCAGAGGAACCAGGTTTTCTCAGTAACGATGAGTTTGTAAATTCATCCATCCATCCATACATTTTCCTACACCCTTGTCCCTTAATGGGGTCGGGAGGTGCTGGTGCCTATCTCCAGCTAGCGTTCCGGGCGAGAGGCGGGGTACGCCCTGGACAGGTCGCCAGTCTGTCGCAGGGCAACACAGAGACACACAGGGCAAACAACCATGCACACCTAGGGGCAATTTAGACAGACCAATTAACCTGACATTTGTAAATTCATTTTTGGTAATTTTGTAACGAATAATTCAGTCAGTTTCAATAAATCAGTGTTTCTGAAAAAGAAGTACAGCTGACTATCATCTGCACATTCAGTGATAGGATGAACTATTGATGGTAAAAATTGAAGTAGACCCAAAACAGAACCTTGTGGTACTCCACGTGTAATCTGACATGATGTAGATTGAAAAGTAACCCAAAAAAAGGCTTTTACTTTGAGTGAGATTATGCCACATCTCCCAGTTTACAGTTTTCTCTGCTAACAACAGACGTCAAATGAACCATTGTGTAAGCATCATGCTAGAAGTAGGGCAGAGTAGAAATGCGACATACCATATTCATAAGTTTATCAGCCAACAGAGGACGTGTAAAGGAGAGATTAATCACTGAGTTGTGACTCTGCAAAAACGCCAAATCTCTCATTACTATTTTACAGCCTCTGAGTGTTTCCACAGCCGCAATAACAGTTAGAAGTCATTAGAAATTAGATTTGTTCTTTTTTTTTAAGCAATCTCTCGAAACAGGGAGGTGCTGAAAGAAGTAGTTATCAGTCGCCACAAAGCTAATTCACTCCTAGATGCAGAGGGACTGCAGTGGAAGAGAAAGAGCAAAGGAAAATTGTTTGCAACTCTCTGAGACAATAGATCAATAGGTTCGGTCTGCAGCGCGGTGGAAACTGTAGCACTGAACGGTAACTCTGGGAACAACACAGACCACTTCAAAGCGGTAACACTGGAACTCGTTATACATTGCTAAGCCTGAAATAAATTGCCAACACGGAGCTGTGCAAAAGAAAATAAGCTAAAGCTATGTAAATGCAAACGGTAACAATCTTGGTGTAGTGTTTCACAGTTGTGTTTGGTGTTTAGATGTGGTTGATACAAAGATTTCAGATAATGAGTTTATTTTAAGAGCACTACCTCATGCAGGAAATCTCTGCACAGCTCTCAATCGGTTTGGCTGCCCACAAATAAGTGATGAATCCGTGTCCTTGGCTGTGCGGAACTTACACACTGGCTTGCAGTTTCCCTGCAGTTATGCATAAAAACAGAGAAAGAATCAAAAGAATCTACATGTAGGTATTACAGGAATGCCAGAGCTTGCTTTTGGCAGCGATCAGCCTAGTTTGATGACTGTTTTGTTTCGATGTACTTTTGGACTCCCACAGATCATTGGCTTGGAAGACAGTAAACTTGAGTGAAGACATTTTAACAAACTCTAACATCAGCTTCTTTTTATGCACAACAAAGTAAAACAGTAAGCGATAAATAAAAAAACAAAAGATCTGTAGTGCCAGTATATTAGAAAAGTATTTTCTCTTTATTTATTAGAGAAAAGGAAGACATATATAAAACAGAATAGCAAAATACACATCAACTTAGAAGGTCTGAACTGCAAACAAAGGTAAGAAAGTCAAATATTTACTAGCAGCAGACACATTTTCTGTATTCCCTCCTCTGTATAGACTGAATTAAGACCTTGAAAAGGGACACTTCTCAGAAAAGCAAAGCTTGAGGGAAACAAACATCGACTAAATGTGCCACAGGCATTGATAAATCACAGCCTCTGAAACCTAGATGTGATTGAATCGCTTGCAAATTACCGAGTGCACAACCTGTGACAGAGGTCTGAGTTAAGATACAAATCTAATTTGAGGCAGGGCCACACAAAGTCAACATGTTGAAGCCTCTTCTGGGACCTTAAGAATGTGAAACCAATTCATATTGTTCCAGAAACTAGCTTGATGTTGATCTAATCAGGAGATGTGGCCAATGCTCAGGTACGCTGAGCACTATATTAATTCCTGAACACCACCTATAAGACCTTAAAAGATGCAAACATTTTAAAAAGACTTCACTAAATATCAATGTTTAGCCTGGTGGGGGCAGAAGTAAAGCCTGGTGGCCTGCCAGGCTTATAATACACTGAGGGAAACCCTGGTGCAAACACTCTACCTGCATTTAGATGATCCTTAACGGACTTGTCTTGATCACACTTCCTAATTATTACAATCCTCATGTACAAATAATTCATATTATTTATATTTAGTCTTACAGCTCCAGCGGTAATTTCTAACGATTACAAGTTGCAACTAAATAACCTAAATCACATCCGGCATAAATAAATATCTCCTCTAATGTGATACTTCCTAAATCCTCCACTGTAAAAATTGCTTAACTGCAACAAAAGAAGACGGGGAGAATCTATTTACAGATTATTTTAGTGAATTATGCTGTGCCACAGGCCAATACTCTTTGCCAATTTTTAATTAAGTGGACTTTGTGACAAAAAATGAATTGGCGCTGGCTTTTCTTGTGTCCGGAGAGTTTGAGTGAATAGTCATTGTGTTAATCCTCGCTCCGAGGCGCGCCGTTGTGAGCGGCCTGGTAGCTGTGTCTAATCTCAGCCATTGCAAAGATAATGATAAGAGTAAAGCGGCCCTCAGGGGCAACGCGCTCGCCATGTTTGTCACCAAGAATTTCACGCTGCTGTCAAATATGTAAAATAAAAACACTGATATGCTGCGGTTGCATTAAACCCCGACTGCAGAATCAAATTAAACACTCACTTACATTTGAGGGTTGTTGTTGATTCTTATTACGCCACAGAGAGCTGAAATTAGTTGTTTAGAGCTGCTTGGCTGACTGTTGTATTATTAACAATCACACGTGGAAAACAAAAGCTCTCTGAAAGAGAAGAAAGCAGATAATGCCTTGTGGTAATTGAAGACGGCTTGACACCGGGAAGGCTTTGTGTTTTACAGGAAGCGCAGAGGTGGGACAGCGGTGGGCTGAGTGTTACAATCACACAGGTTATGTAGAGACCCTCGGGGAAGTGGGAAGGGACCTCTGTGAACTCCTCATTTCTGTGGGGCTTTATGTAGCGTGACGGTTCCAAATGAAACTCCCCGATCATGTGGGAGCGCTCTATTAATTTGTGGCTCAGGCCGCCTCCTTGGGGAGAAAGCTGCCACCGCCGCTCCATTCCCCCTTACAGCGCCCAGCTAAGCCTCTCCCTGCTTATTGACTGTGCCCCAATGTTTCTCCGCATCCGAGGCCGCGGCTTTCGCTTCAAGTGCCGAGACGATCTATCATTCCTCCGCTCGCCCGCTGAAGACGCTACAGGTTGGCTGAAAAAGCAGCGTGAAATAAAAGTAATCTTGGGTTCTGGAGCAATAAACCGGCTTTAGCTAGCTGGAATTCATCCTGTTCCTACAACATGGCAAGCCCGGGGAAATCTAATCTATTTCTGCTGTAAAGTCCTGGAAGTGTTGTTGAAGTATGACCACAAGAGTGGTTTGAAGCTAACAAGAGGAAACCTGCTGGGAACGGCTGCCAAAATTGGATCCAACAGAACCTCTGTTCCCCTTCTGTGAATCAAAACTGGCACCGTGAGTTTGGGGATTCTGCATAACATGGAACTGATTTACTCCTCCTGGCTGCCATAGCTGTTGTTTCACAATACAAAACAAGACTCTGTTACAAAAGCAGGTGCAAATGAACACGATCACAAGGCTCTCTTAAGACTCGTGCCCTGGAGCGAACACAAGCACATGAAAGGACGGCCAACACCAACCAACATCTAGCAAATCTCTCTGGGAGTCTTATTCCTGCTTCACCATTTCTCGGGAAACAATAGGGATGTGAAGATAAAGCAAAAAAGAACAGCTGGACTTACTTTCTTCTCTAAATTAAAATATGATGAAAATTTCAGTGGATTCTTTGAACTTTGAAGCAAATATTGTCCAAAAGAAGACCTATTATGCTTCCTTGAACAGATTAGAATCATTCTATGGGCTACAAAATGTTTTTTTCACAAAATATTTCTTAGATAATTAGATTTTTGTCTGGTTAGTTCTGCATATTTTAAGCCTTTTCGAGCATCTTGTCACTTTAAGTCCAAATAAAACTGCTGCTGGCCACACATTTACACTCGCACGTGAAAATGGCTGCAAACAGATGCTCAATTATACAACTATACACCTTTAAAAAGCAGAAGTGGAGCCTCCTGCACAACCAACAAGAATGCAGCAAGTGATGTCAACAACAAAACACTTGTCTTTTCCAGCAGCGGAAAACCAAATGCGCTGGAGCTTTGTTTGAGTTGCTAGGTTTTTGAAATGGCTCATTTTCCAGACACCAAAAAAATTATCAACTTATTACCAAAAAACAACTAGATGTTTTTTTTATTATTATTTTTAGAAGAAGTAGAGACTCAGATGGAAGTACAAAAAAAAATGTAAATTTTAAGCAAAAGGTCCCATATTTTTTACAAATGGCAACAGCGGAAAAAGCAAAATCACTCCCTTTTAACTAGAAGGATAAACAACTTAGGTTTCAATCAAATGCCACCTTGGCTTTCTACAGATGACACTAAGTAGGCAGGACAGTAAAGTCTATCCTAAAATATTCTCCAATTATTCCAGCATGCTGTGTAGTGCAGTAATATCTGAAATCTTTACAAGAGCTAACAATGATGAGAAGGAACAATGAGATCCTGTAGAGACTCAGAAACTCAAAGAGAAATGGAGAAACACTCCAACATTTAGTCTGCTGCATTTTTTAACACATTAATTACATTTTTGAGGGAGAAAATGCTAGATTAAGACATCAAAGCTCATAAATAACCCAAAGAGCCAAATCAGGGTTTCCCCCAGTGTATTATAAGCCTGGCGGGCCACCAGGCTTTACTTGTCCCCCCACCAGACTGAATCAATGTAAAATGTTTGCAGTTTTAAGACTTCATAGCTGGTCTTCAGGGATTAATCTTCCAATCATTCAACAACACATAATTATCAGGTGATATTTTCAAATTTAATGTAAATTTTAAACATTTTTTAACACATCATTAATGTTCCCAGGTAATAACTTCAAGAAGACGCTGCTTGGGAAGCTACCTGCATCGGGAAGAGAAGGGATTTCTTTCCCTTACAGACATTTATCATGAGACTTGAGTGGGGAAAAAATGGAGCCGGCCCATGAAGAGAGGGAGAAATGAAAGAGAAAGGAGATTGGAAGAAAGAGGAATCAAACTGGAGCGGATGGGAACAAACATATGCCAACCCGTACGGCATTAGGAGATTCTGTTTGAAGATTGTCTGGCGTGAAGAGGCAATCAGGAGAGCAAAGACTGTTTGGCCTCGCTCTTCTGCAGCATCTCGACCACATCTCAAGTGTCCTTCCTCCTCCCCTCCTCCGTCTCACCATCATTTATCACTCACTCCGTCTCATCTATCCCTCATCAGGCGCTGCCTCCTATAAATAAAGATACCAGGCCACCAGGAAGGAAATCCGAGAGGCGCAATTTCTTCAAGGCGGTTTCTGCATCAGTTCTTAAGAAAACCAATCCTGCAAGAACACAAGCTGATGGGATATTAGTGCTGGGAAGCAGCAGAGTGAGCGACACAGAGCGCCCTCTTGGGTCTTTGCAACCAGCCACCACAAAGGCACAGTGACGAAATGATTGGCAGGATCTCCTTGATCGGGTCAGCAACGACAGCAAGCTATTCAGCTGAGAGTCTATCAATCACAATTTGGCTTAATTAACCAGCTGGAACGAGAGCTAGAGAGCTGAAACGGGCAAATAAATGGACATAAGGACTTATGGTGGACAGGATCCAACAGAGTGGAGCTACAGATAGTTTAAACCCAGAGGAAAACCAGGATAACGAGAGCAAGGAACGCAACTTTACTCCGAGATCTGATGTAATAAATTGATTTCTGTAAAAGAACCTAACCAGGTTATCTCAATACCGCCAGTCTGAGCGCAGTAGGAATATGGTAAATTCCCTTTTCTCTCAACTCATTTCTGTTCGTCTGATGGCACACAATAAAAAAACTCCTTAGTTTCAGCCTACAGATGTTTGAAAAACCCCTTTTCTACATGAAGACACTAGATTCTCTTTATTAAAGCCAATAAAGCTTCCTGAGATCTTGACAGAATAATGTTTAAGTTATACATCACTATATATCACCAACTGTACTTTCACCCCCAAAAATGCTTGCTTCTCACATTCAAGAATCCCTTTTTAGTCTAATTTAACACAAAAATACATAATTTTCCATCAAACAAAACAAAACAAAGATTAAATAGACAAACTTGAAGATGATATGATAAAAAAGTAAAAACAAAAGTGTCGTCAAATCTTAATTGCTGAACAAATAGTAGAAGAATGAGCAAAATTCAAACAGTAATTGTTGCAGAAATGTCTTAATTTCCAATAACAAATATTACCAAATTGATTTTTCCACATTTCCTTAAGTAGAAATCTGACTCACTTCTTCCTGATTTGTGAACGATTCCTTTAGTTTTTGTCCACGTTTGTGATAAATGGCATCAAGCAGCAGCAAAGGCTTACATCCAGCTGGCTCTGCTTGATAAATGTTGTTCTTCTGCTGTCAACAACTAGCTTCTCTTCATTATCCTTCTGTGTTTCACTGTTATTACATTCAGCCGTGTATTAATCCATCATCCAGCCGCGCTTTTCTACAATTTGTTTGAGTCAATCACAAAAGTCTCATAGTCCAAACTTTATCTATCACCTTTTAGCAAAAAAGCTTTGTTATTAGAGAGTAATTAGCATTTGTTGCATGAAAACACACCAAACAAAGACCTTTTGGGTGGGAAAGAGCCTAATTTTATCAGCTTTTTCAATCCAGCTTTCTAAGCTTACTTGCATGAGGCTTTAGTACAAGAGCAGCAATGCATGAAAAGAAATACGTGAGCAGTTTCATCCGTCAAACTCAAGAAAAATGTCCTTAACATAACCATTTCATCAATAAACCATAAATCAATTTAACACCAACCTTACTTAAAAATGCTTTTGACCTTCTCACTTGAAAATGCAATAATACTTCATTGATCAGTTTAACTCTGCTTGTTAGCCTGTCAGGTAATTTGTTTTTCCCAGTTCCTGGCACACATCGTGGCATCTCTGACTTGCAGAAGATCACATTTTTCTCAGGCTTTTCCTGCTACAACACCCTGTCAAGTGCTAATGCTTCCACTTGAAACTGTAAAAAAGTAAACAATTCTTACAATTATACTATAAGGATAAAGCAGTAATTACCAAGCGCTCCTTCCATCTCTAAAACCCTTTAATTAAAATATTTTTCATGTCAAAAACACAACATAATGTTGCGTTTAACAGCTCAGGAGTTCTTAGACTGTTGTGCTCTTTTTTCCAGGTGCTCATTAACAATGTCAGTGGTAATCATAGAGTCTGGCTACAGAAATCAATAGGATGCCAGCAGGTTTACTGCTCCCACACAAACATCACAGTTAATTTAACACAACTTCGCACCTTTTTCCCTTAACACTCGGTTCAATATAAGCTTTCACAACTGAAATTACCAAAACAAACTTTCAAGTATTGACTGTTTGGCACACTGCAATCTGACAATTTCTTCAGTGCAGCTTTTACTTTTCACCAACTCAATAGCGCATCAAAAATTGGTCCTTTGGTACAATTAGCGTAGCAACAAAATAAACCAAAATGACCTGCTGTCTGAGCTAATAATAATCTTAGTGTTACCATAACGACATCTGTGTTTCTGTTAGCATTAGGAGGGATAAGGTTAGCCTGTCAAAACAAACCAGAACTACAGGTAAGCTGAGAAAACACTGCACACTAATATCAGCTAAAATGCTTACAGATCAAAATCATAATGTGCTAATGAACATTTGCTGTTTTTAGCTAATGTTAGCATAGAACATTTTCAGCTAGTTAGCATCGTGACACTTTAGCATTTTCAGCAAACTGAAAATTACTATTTTTATCCAACGTTAACATGCTAACACAAGTGTTTTCAGCTAACGATAGCATGCTCACATATTAGTATTTTCGGCTAACATTAGCATGCTCACAGTGTTTTCAGCTAATGTTAGCATGTTAACAGTTTTTTAAGCCAATGTTAGCATGTTAACAGTGTTTTCAGCTAACATTAACATATTCTCACTTTACTGTTTCAGCTAATATTAGCATGCTCACACATCAATACTTTCAGAGTTTCTCAGTAGGGCTGGGAAGGAATAAGCATGAGGAATCGCTGGCGTGTGAGTGCCTTGCATCATGGGAAGGGCTTGTGGCACTACTTGAGTAAGAGCAGTACATGCCTGTCAGTCTGCAAACGTCTCAAAAACTAACAGAAAAAGTTGCAAAATTTGTTGCTAGTTGTCACTAACTAGACTAATCAGAGTCACTAACTGGAATCTGAAAAGTTACTAAACATATAATCATAGTTGCTAAGTACCAAGAAATTTGCACCATGGCAGCAAAATTTAATTCAAAAGGTAGTTGACCCTAATTAAAACGTGTAAAACTGGCATGAAGATCAGATTTAAGAACTCATTCGAGTATAACACGGTACGGTGCTGTTTATGTGACATGGTATACCATCCTTTGGTTCCCCAAACACTGAAAAATGATTTTGTTTAAGCCAATCCTGGCAGGCAGACCAAATAAAGAGAACAGCAGACTGTCTGCTTCCGTTTTAATTTGTTTATAAAAGCATTATATCATAAAAATGATTTTTGTGCAATTAACTTCCAGATATGACTCACGTCAGCCCACTCTGAAGCGAAACCCGAAGGCTTGTGTGTAGTTATTAATATAGAAGAAGTGGGTCACTCCGTACACACAAAGCAAACTGGAGTGGTTCCGAGGCTCTGTTGCCACTTTTTCTGATCCCTCTGTTCGTCGTTTAATCATGCCTGCCAGTGCCCAAACCCAAAAGTAAGACTCAGACCAACAGTGCTGTGTCCCCTGAGAGGAAGCGCTTTGGAGAAGCAGCCTGTGAAGTAAGCGAATGCCTGAGCTACTGAAGAAAGTGAGCAACAGGAGTGGGAGAGAGGAAACCACTTCCCCCCACCAGCCATCTGTCAGCGAGCCAGCGTGCCCACTGGTTCTGTTGTCACCCTGGCATCCGAGCTCTGCCTATTAGCCTGCTAGTTAGACTGGCATTTAGACTGGCAGGACAGACGCGAGCAGAAGCCAAGGGGTCTCCTGCTCGGGCAGCGGCGAACTAATGTGCAACTGCAGACAAGCTCAAAGGAGCAAGCTGCAATATGCTGCAGCTGCCTCCTCCAATCACGTCACTCTGACTTAATTTGATTCCTACTCGACAGGATTCAATTACATTTTATTAATTTTGGCACAGTGCGACTACATCGAGTTTGATTCAATTTCTGCCGATGCAATTTAACTAGATGCAATCAGATTCCCTCGAATTGAATGAATTTTTAAACATAATCTCATCCTGTCTTCCTCTCGCCATACAAATCTTCTCGCCGCTCTAATTTTCCCTTTCTGAGATTCACAATGTAGGATTTAATGAGCGATGCAAGACTCCTCCTCGCACACGGACCCCAACTGATCAGTCTATCTGCGTTTTCTTGCCTTCTAGTAGGAAGAGACTCCCTGAGGAGCACATTAGTCACTTCAATGACAAAAATGGGTAATTCAGGAGAAAATGAAACAAGTTTGGCAGAAGGTATTATTGAACGTGCTGCTATTTTATTAACGTTATGCCTTTCCAAGTCCAAAAAATTCAACCATTCATCAACTAAACATAAATATAATGGAGTACATCTCTAATTGACGATGTATTTTCAGAGAACCTTCTTAACAATGGACGTTTCAAAGCAACAGGGAACCAAAACACCATAACGCATTAGAGACCTGCCACTGCAGATGAATGTAGCAGCTGATTGCTTCTTCAAACTACTAGTAGTTGGTGTGAAGAGGAGCTTTTAGGTAACTTTCATGGCTTTACTGAACATCATCATAGTTGCATTGCATTGATTCAACAACGTGTGAGAAACATTCCTGAAGAGGTTTGAGTCCAGACTGACAAGGAAGCATCACAAAAGCTGCTAAAGTCAATGAACTGGTACCAAGAAATAAATATTAATCATGTTGAATCTAGCAATAAATTAGTCTGTAACAGCTACACGGATAAATAATTGAACCAAAACTATCCAAAAAATACAATAATTTTCATTTAAGATTAAAAAAACCTTCTTAGTCTGTAAGAAAGTTCAACCCAGAACTCCACAAATCCCAGTTTTAGCTTAAAACACTGTAAAAAAAACTCCTATTGATCACCTTCTACTGTTCAATTATTGATTGGTTATTCCAAAAAGTAATCATCAGATCAGCTCTAAACAATTAAACTATGATGATGTTCAGTAAAGCAGAAAAGGCAGAAACTTCTGGAGAATAAATGACAAACTTCAATTACCAAATATACCTTAACCCAAGTTTAAAATCTTCTCCTGGTTATTTTTGCTTATTTTAATTGTACAAAGTTCTTTAAATCTCCTGTGGGTAAATCAATTTTCACCCATTTATCCATAAAAATCTAGCAAGTTATTTTCACAATTTACGATCTATTAAAAAAGTTTCCTTAGATTAATTTCACTTCCTGCTATGGTGGGAGTGAAATTACCGTAATAACCAGATGTTGGCTGCAAAGCGCAATGTCTCCTCTTTTAGAAACTGTTGGGATTTTCCAGATGGCACAAAGTGTCACTGAGTTACGGTACTGCAGATTTATCTGGATCGTCAACTGGAAGGGTTAATATGCACAATGGAAACAGTCTTAGCGCTACTACAGCGCTAACACAGAAGCTAACAACATATCAGGTTTTCTTTATTTAGGCTGTTGGAGTTTCGGCCAATCAGCATTAAGAAAAATGAATATTAAATGTAAATTATTCAGCTTCTAAAGCTGGAAAATTTGGTATGCTCTTCAGAAAAATATCAACAAATATGCTATATGTTGCTATATGATGTTCTGCAGTTTTATTCCCATTAGTCATGCTGTTTTGCTCATTTGATCATTTTTAACCAATAATCTTGTTTTATGGTGCACTGATTGTAATTTGTTTCCATTTTCAGTCAAACAGACTGAGAAAGCGCGAATGATTTTCAGTGAAGTATGCTAACAGCTCATTCATTAATAATCAAACAATAATTTGAAACAGGCAGGAAAATGCAGACGTTAGAAAACCTCTCTCCCATTCGCCAAGCTGTGCTGTCGTTCCTCAGACATCCAGGTGTTTAGAGTTTCCGCTCGATTATTCAAAGCTGAGGCCAGAACGCGGCGCCTCGAGTGCTGAAGGGCAAACATGGGGAATCAAAAGCTTGCAGGCAAATAAACAGCATATCTGTAACACAGAGATTGGCCTTTGTACAACCGCGGGGCCCTGCTGACTCCGGTCGCTGCTTAAATTGATGCCTGCATGCACAGCTGCCTCCAGGGACCGATCGCATTCTCATATATGTGCTGGCTCTTTACATCTCTCCTTTTTTTCCATTAATCTAATCACGCAGCGCTGCATTCGCTCTGCGAGGAGCGCCGCAGAGCTTAAAGAGGAACTTGCGATTTGCTTTGCGCGATGTTAGGAGGTGTGAGAAGAATTGAATCAGAACTTTGTAAAAGAGCCAGTGTTGTGTATTTTCCAGGTACATAAAGCCTGGAGTGTCAAATTCATTTTCATTTTGGGCCAAATCAAAAATCTGATTGTACTTAAAGGGCCGGTTGTGCCTGAATGTAGCTATAAAAACTGTCAAAATATCAATAAATAGCATTCCATAAGTGTTTATTAAAGTTAAATATTGATCATCTTCTCACACTGATCAGTCCATCCAGGATTTGTGAATGTTTTTCTGTGTTTTTGCGATCAAAGTCGCAGAATTTGTGGTATTAATTTAGAAATATGTTTCAATCGCTGTATCAATAGCTTGACTTCCAATAGATCTGAGGCAGCAGTCACTTAAACCCAATGTTTGTGGCCAATTTTGAGAAGAATCTGCTGTTACAATCAGAACAAACATGAAGATTTGTTGATTTTGTGTGAATTCTGCATCTTTGTGGAAAACTAGAGGAACTTATTGATTTAATTTGGAGTCTAGAGGGCCACATAAAAAGCTGTGGTGGGCCAGATTTGGCCCCCAGGCCTTGAGTTTGACATGTTATAGTGCAATCAAGTAACTGTTTCTATTCAACTCAAATCTGACATAAAATAAATTTTATTTTGTAATTTAATGAAATTGGGTCACAGTCTCTTTAAAAACTCCTGTTCTTTCTGAAACTCAGCTTTCAGGAAGTCATTCCAACATGGCTCCTCTATTAACCCTTTAAAAATGTTTTTACCAGCTGAGAGTAGCTCCTATAACGAGATGCGTAGCTCTACCAGGTTTTTGCTAATCGCTGCTGGCTAGCCTGCAGGAACTGCTCTGTGAGACAGAATCTTGGGAATTGTAGCCCTGAGAAGGAGCTGCGCCTCAAAGGCGGGGCTAAGTCCAACCAGGTGTTTGTAGCTGAATGGTTGCCATAGAGATTAGAGAATTTCTCAAACATGCATGAAAGAATCAAGGCAATACTCCAGATGATGTAAAGCTCAAAAACGTTGATTTTACATGAAACTGTCCCTTTAAAAAAAACACATCTGAGTATCAGAAGGTTTTGCCTTTTTTGTATTCTTCCTTGCTAATGTTAGCATGTAGATAAAATATAAACCTGAAACATGGTGAAGTCTTTGCTTCTGGTGTAATGAGGCACCCTGAAGCACATTGGTATAAATCTTTTAAACCCTTAGCCCCAGACAATCACTGTATCATCCCCAAGAGATACAGCGAAATATCTTAATTACGCCACTTAACATCACATCGGCGCGTCCCGGGTGAGCCCAAGCAAGCATATAATTCATTGTGCTAAGCATCTGCAGCAGCCAAATACATAAACCTTCAAGGATGCGGGGAAAAGAGACAGAGAGCTGGGAGTTCACAAGCAAATGTTGTTCCTTCAGGAGCCAGAGGGGATAAAACGGTATTTAGGCACCAGAAGCACCTGATTCGATGTTGGATCCAGAACCTCACACTGATGAAAGATCCACTACAACTCCACGCTTCGCTGCAAAGATCCCTCATTAATCCCATTATAGCAAGTCGTCTGCTGGGTCAGACTGAGTTGACTTTGCTATCAGAAAAAGCTCGATAAGAATGGAAATTGGTTGGTTGGTGATGTAAGACCCCTGCAACGAAGAATCAGTAACAAAGCCGTGAATATTCAAGTGAAAACTTAAAAAAGTGGCATCTCTTTGTTCAATGTCAGAATTTAATGATGAATGAAGCAGCAATGAGACTCTAAATGCTTCTTCTTCTCCTCCGTTTTAAGGCCAACGATTAGTACGTGATGCAGGAAGTTGCAAAAGTACAAATATCTTTTCCTAAAATCTATATCAGTACGACTTTATTATTATCCCCTTAGGGAACCTTTCCTGGCAGGAAGGTGGGAGAAAAAGAAAATTTGTACACAACACTGGTAAAACAGTGAAAAGATTATGTACCAATAACAATTAAACAGCCCGAATGATATTAAGACATCACAGAGTCCATGTATGTGATTTAATCTCAGTATAAATCCAGATCAGCTGAGATTTTTTAGAGAATAAACAGCATCATGAAGATCAAGGAACTGGCTTTTATGAAAAATGGCAAGTTCAGGTTTCATTTAAGACTTTTTAAGACCCTTTCAATGTCTCCTGAATGAAATTAAACAATAAATCGGGTTAGGAAGATGCATATGCTCTCTACAGCCTTAAGATAGCTCCAGTTTGCACAGAAAGCATCTCTCCTCAAACTGGTTTGCAACAGATGTGACACAGTGGCTAAAACAAACAAATTAGCAACTGAGTTTTACACAAACGGGCTTATGACACTAAGAAGTTGAGAAAATGTTAAAGTTTTGTCGCCATCATCGCTACAAATTCCTTGGTGTTGGGTTTTCCCTATGACCTTTGCCTGTCGCCATCATTCGTCGCTCCCCATGTGTCGAGCTCTGTGACACAAAGAGCTAGCTGGCTAGCTTGCTAGCACGAAGGGCTGGACAATAAAACAATAACATATCGTAATCGACACGTGATCAATATCAATACAAAACACATCTGATGAAATATTCAATATTCAATATACAGAATACTTATTGGGCTCCAATCTAGAACCACATGGCATTGTGGGAAATGTAGGCAGAGGAAAGACTTTAGCCATTCAACCTCTCACAGCCAGATAAGCAAGTTTGGTGGCATCAACCAACTCACTCTTTGGTAACCTAGCAACTCACTCACTCTTTGGTTGCCTAGCAACAATATCTTGAGTAACTTGCGCAGCAGCAGTTTAAAGTTTCACTACTGTGACTCTTAACTGCTTAAAAATAAAAAAACAACACTGTGGAGTGAGAACTGGATAAAACAGGAGGGTTCACATATTTATCACAGAAAAAAAAATATATATATACTTATCAATATCCACTGATAAGTTTTTCAGCCATACCCTGCAGTCCAACGAGTAAGAATATACCAACCGCTAGTCAGCGGTAGCATCTACTGCCTTGAAACACAAAACACAGTGAAGATGTTGGCACACGACTCAAATTTTTTGCCTGACATAAAAGAACTACATATATAAATAATTGTATAAATATATGAGATTAAACAATCCTGTAATAACGAAATTTAAGACCAACTGACCCCCACTGAGGCTGCAGAGCAGCTACAACCATCATCCCTTTGGTAAAAATGGCAGTGGCAGCATCATGCTGAGAGGATCTTTTTCCTCAGCAGGCCCAGCGAAGTTGGAGATTAAAGGAACATTTGAAGAGCTGAATTATGGACGTAAAGTTTTATTTATCCTCTTGTGATGAATAAAACATAAATCATAAACGATAAGCTGATAAATCTAAAAAAGAGAAGGACCTTCCAGAAACTGCAGTGGAGGTTAAATATCCAGCATCACAGTCAACTTTTAGAATGGTCCAGTCAAAGCCCAACTTCAATCTTAAGACTCTAAATCAGAAGTGTCAAACACATTTTCATTTCAGACCAAATCAAAAATCTGAATGTTCTTAAAGGACTAGTTGTGCCACAATGTATTAATAAAACCATTAAACCGTTAAAATATCAGTAATTAACATTCAATAAGTGTTTCTTAAAGAAAAAATATGGAGATCTGTAGATTTTGCGTATTTGTGAAAAACTGGAGGGACTTATTGATGTAATTTGGACAGTGGGCCACATAAAACACTATGGCAGGCTGAGTCTAAACAACACCAAAAAATAGATCCAGCACTCCAACTGACCTTGGGTAATTATAGTATATAGATTAGCAATATTGGTAGAGATGTACCACCCATCACAATTATTTGCTTATTTTTGTTGGTTTAGCACAAAAAACCACAAATAAAACACATTACGGTTTGTGCTTAACCATAACAACAAGCTTGAAGATAAACCTTCAACATGTTAAACCGATGCATGTCATCAAAGGAAGTGGCAATAAAAGTTGTGCATATCTCTCTCTCTCTCCTTTATGGCCCCCTGTTTGAGCCTCAAAGCATTATGAGCATGCAACAAGCTTTAACGACTTCAGCCTTGGCAGCGCGTTGCAGCGCTCTACCCCCACCTGCCGTCGCGCTCCGGAAACCAGAGCAACTCCTCTGCAAAAACCTCCAACTAAATTTTAAGTAGATTTGTCATTATATACAGAATATATAATGGACAATCTATGGTGCTTTACTGAATTGCGATTTTGCGGTTTAAGAAATGAGGAGTTAGCCATTATCCCCCACCCACTCAGGCTTCACTGACCAGCACATAATCACAGACACGACAAGTCAAAAGGATGCATCCGTTTATCGCGCGCAGGTAACGAGTAGCCACGAACAGGTGCGCACCGATGCCAATTAACGGCGGTTGAAAAAAAACATATTTTAAAAATCCCCTAAACTTTGAGGCGCGTGAAGCCGCATCACGAATCTGTCGCGTGCTGGATGCGGAGATGTTTCAGCGCTATCTTCAATCTACAGTATGCAGCAACGCCGAGTGAGGGCACACACAAAAAAAGAAGGGGGAAAAAAGGAAGGCGGTGGTCCAAATAAATGCAGCTGAAGTTGGAGGAAATGGAGCAAAAAATGTAAAGGTAGCAAAAAATGTAGCGCGAGCGCTTAGTTTGTGTCTAAAAAGCCTTGGTTTCCCCATTCCCATAAAGAACCCCCATCATAATCCCCCTTTTCAGGGCGAAAGCATTCTGGCCCCCCGCAAGACGTGCTTCAACTACCAAACAACGTCCACTTAAACAATCCAGCCCCACTTCTCCCCGCCTGTCGCAGCGGAGCAAAATGGCACAGAACTTGTCCACAAAGTCACCAAGCTCCAAAAGGTTCTCTCGCATCCGGCTCACCTTGACTGATGCCGACGAGCACCCCGAAGAGGAGGGCCGCTTTCAGCATCATTTTCGGGCAGGTTTCGGGCTGCAGGGCGCTGCTCGGAGGAAAGCCGCTGTGGGAAAACGATGCTCGCTTTGCTCCGTTCATCCGCCGTCCTGGACTCCGCTGGCGACTGAGCTGCTGCTGCTGCTGCTGCTGCTGCTTCCTCCCGGTCCTTCCTATGCGCGCGCTCCCGATCCGCGCTCGCGCATCGCTCCCCTCCAGCATCGATCCTCAGCAGCATCACCGCTGGTGGTAAACAGACCAGAAGAGGAAACTGCCTGTAAATGTGTGTATGCTTTGGTTCGTCTGCTGGAGGCTGTTCAGGATGTCCATGAAAGATCTTACAAATATTTTTGAGTATAAAAAAAAAAAAATCCATATCAGCAATGGCGCAAGTGTTTTTTTTTTAATCTAATACATGTTCTCCTACTTCTCTTTACCAACCAAAACAAACTTTGTTAAATCAAATCTGCAAAATGAGGCACTTTTAATCCAGTTTTCAAAACTTTAATTTCATTCTGTTGTTTAGCTGCATTGGATTTACAAAGCAAACTGCACTAAATACATGCAGGAGAAACCAAAAGTGGGAGTAATTTGCACCAATTTCTGCTTAAATCATACATACACAGAAAATGGAGATAAATGTTTAAATTGTTTTTATGAACACTAGTGGTGTGCAATACTGTGAATCCGGTGACAGCATTCAGAGTCTCTCACTCAGTGGTTCAATCATTTATTGTCCGCTAACATTTCTGATTTCCTCTTGGTAATTTGAATTAAATATGTCCATATTGTTCTTGCAAACATGCTAAATTAGCTCTTCCTTTTCCCAAATGCTAATGCTAAGATGCTAAAGATCATTAGTTCTGCAGCCAGCATTAGCATATTATTAATATGTGTAAGCGGTACTTATGTGGGACTTATTTTCTTTGTTAGCTGAGTTGCTGATCCAGGATGTGACGTCACAACACCTGCCTTACGCAAAATTGTGTGTCCAGATTTTTCTTCGCAGCCATCTTGGTAGTTCACCCAACTTTTGAAATGTTTCATAAAACTAGCTTTAGTTTCTTCTGCTTTGCATATTGAACTAGCAACTGTTGTTCTGTTAGCTTTGCTAGCTTTCAAGCTAATTTGGCTTCATTCCTCAAAACAAACCTTGGTAGTAAAACATACATAATTAGAATAAACT
Source organism: Poecilia picta (assembly GCA_033032245.1). NCBI lineage: Eukaryota > Metazoa > Chordata > Actinopteri > Cyprinodontiformes > Poeciliidae > Poecilia > Poecilia picta. The sequence goes on from CM065354.1 coordinate 11,449,646, forward strand.
GCAATCATTTTATTGGTTCACAATGTTTTTTATTTTTTGGTTTTTACTAAGTAATCACCTTATTAAACAGTACTTTTTAGTTGCACTGTGTAGCACTTTGAGATTTTTTCTAATGAAAAGTGCGGTACAAATTAAATTGATTGTTAATATTATTATTATTACTTTAACTGCACACTATTGTGCTACGTAGGTAGTAATTGACAGAGAGCTATTTTATTTTCTGATTTGGTAATTTTGATTAAAATGACCAACTGCTATAATTGCTATTGGCAAATATTAATAGTCAATCAAACTTATTGTTGTACAAGTGTAACTCTCTTTCTTTTAGACCCAACTCTGTGCCAGGAATTAGAGACAAACATTAAAAGTTGCTGCTATCAAAGAAAAATAAAGTTTTACGTTCATAATTTTCTCTCTTAAATCCATGAATTTATAATTGGCTGCTAATTGGGGATCAGGACATTTATAGAGGAGGGAATTTTCCTCTAAGATAGTGTTATAGGTGACACTGAGAGGAAAAGACAAGCTTTATTATGTTGTAACATTATTAATTTATACGTGAAAATAGATATTTTTATGTGTTTTTTACAGTGCACCAGTTCTGTTGAAAAAAACAGGGAAAAAAATCTGAAAACTACCGGGAAAATGTTATGGAACCAAATCTAAAAGTCACCAAAGATTAAAATGTATGTCAATCTTTGAAATGGAGAAAAATCATAAACATAGCTTGATCATGCAGAATATTTTAGTTTCAGTTTTCTGGTCTTGATTTTATCATACAAAACTCTCAAGTGGACAAATTAACAAAAGATAATTTCTAATAATAATCATGTTTCTTCATGCTAGTAGAAATTAATCATTTCAAAATAATACCAAGACTGCTTGACATTGTCACCTACAGCAGCCTCTCTGGATGGTATTTCAGGATAACAATTCATTTTCTGGTCCATGACTCGACCCATATACCCGTCAATGTACCAGACATGTCAAAAAGGGTTTTGCGGCTGTAATTCCCCAAAGATCTCTGGCACAATGATGCAACGAGAGTAACTGAGGCAGATAAGGCAAAGTCTGGACCAGAGTTGTGGGAATTATAGAGAAATTTCTGTCAAGCGCTCTTAGCGTACACTAGAAAACTGTGAAAAGTAAAAGTCTGAGACCTTGCTGGAAATCCAGATTTAATAATTTAACTGTAAGCATGGTATTACATTTCTATCCACAGCACAAAATCCAAACCTCTGGGTTTTCTTTGTTTAGTTTTGAGCAAATTCGAGTTGACCTTTCTTGTTCTTTGGATCAGTAGAAGAGGAGATCTCACAGCCTCACTGGTGTTGCTGCAGGCTCAGGGATTTCCAAACACCTGCATGCTCAGAAATCCAATTTAAAAACACTTTGTTTATCAGAAAGAAACATTAAATGGTGTCATAATACTGTAAAACCCAATGATGATTCTTTAAAGCACCAACTAATAGATGTATACCTAAAACAATGTTTCAAAGGCATTTAGAAAATTGAATAGCAGTAGAAATAAGTAAATACATTGCGTGTCAGGTTTAAAAAGTATAAAGGCTTTTGTAGAGATAATGATTTATTGTGTGAAGCTACAATTTGGTGTAACTTGTTCCCCCTTCGGACTCAGTCACTCTATTAGAGATCTAAGTTGTTTAAGTTCATTTAGCTTAATTTGAATATGAACTTGTAATCCTTTTAAATAATTATGAATAAATGCAGCATTTTAGCCAACATACAAATAGGTTGCGAGATACTACGTATTCCCAATTATTTTCAGAGTGTTGTGGATGGTAATGGGCTGAACAGGAAGGAATTCCAGTAGCAGTCAGTCTTCCAACAAATCTGAAGATACCTTTGACTGAAGACTGTTGCTGTAGACTGTTACCACGTGCTAACAGTTCAAGAATAGAGGTGATATTCCACATTAGCATGACCTGGATGTGGACAAGAACTGCTAATCCACCTCGTTTGCTTTTGCTGATCCTCTTTAAATGAGTGACACGGGAAGCGGTTCAAGCTTCCTCCTTCTCTCTCTCTGGTTCTTTCGGTGTTGCCTCGATTTCAATTTCCTCTGGAATTTGTTGCTGCAGCTTTTGAGAGCGGACAAAAAACCCCCAAAAAAACACAGTACCGTGTTGCCGTGGTTACGCATCAAAACACATCCAAAACGAGAGGGAATAATTGTCCGATGTTCAGAAACCGGAGAATTTTTGTTTATTAAAATGTGTTTTAGTGTTGAAACAAATAAAATTCTTGTAAAATCATCTTGGTCAAACTACTTAACCTGTTCTTTCTTGTGTAATTTGTTCATTTTAAACACGTGGCCTATTCAAAGCCTTGTATTTGCAAATCACAGTCTACTCCAACCATTAGTTGTGGAAGCTGTCTGGCATTGCAAACAGATACTTGAGTATGCACAGAGGGTGTTGTGTGGCCTTCCTCACTAGGGAGCTGTAAAACTCTGGCGGTTTACTCAGTATATGAGGTAATTTTGTCATTAATTAAAGATTGTAAGTATAAGTTATGGCTCTGTGGGTCTTCTAAAGCTGTCGACTCACTTTGTATGCTGGGAATAAAAATGAACACTCGTGTTTGACTTATTTGTTCCCAGACAAATCTTATTGTTTACATTTTTACTTTATGGACTTGATTAGAATTTGGCAAGAGAAACTCAGCTTTCCGTTGATGTCCTTAAATCCGTTTAAATTGGTCTTTTTTCTTGTATCCTAAATTCAAAAGAAACTGGGCTTTGGGTTTTCATTAACTAAAGAAAAAAAAGCTTCAAACCAAATATTTAAATACACTTTATTTAAAAATCATAATCTTTTTTTATGTTGGCAAGATGCTAGAATTATACATAATGTTTGGTGTACATCAGGGCTGTGTTTTGGAGCTGTTATCATTCCTATTATTCAGGTATAAGGCTTTATTTATATGCTGCAAACCCTCAAGTAAAATAATTACTAAATTAATAACTACATGTTATCAGACAGGAAGTTAAATCTTGGGCATCGATTGGTTTTCCAAATGGACAATAACCAAAAGCAGACTGTCAAATTTGAGGCTTATAAACAACATAGTTATTTTTTTTCAAAGCTCTGATGTCAGCAATGGAAAATATGTTTGTAGAGAAAATGTGATTCAATTAAGCCAGTTCTGTCAGGAGGAATGGGCCAAAATCACAGCAACATGTAGCAAGAGTGGGAGAAAACCCAAAACATTTGACCTAAATTAGGCAGTTTGTTATAAAAAAAAAATCTACCAAATATTGAAAAAATGTATGTAGATTTCTGAATATAAAGTTTAAAAAATTACCTCTTTGTCTAAAAGAAATAAGGTTATTAACCAACCTGGACAAATAGCCATACAGGGTCAATTCAGAGTCATGGTTTTAGACTCATAGTTTTAGACAGAGTTATGGTTTTAGACTGGTTTTAGCTGGGTACTCCAGCTTCTGCAGTTTTAGAAGCTGGAGTACCCAGAGAGAACATGCAAAATCCATTGGCATTCGAACCCAGACCCTTCTGGGTCAGCTACCAGCTGAGAAGATTTCATTATTCTGTGTGATTCTTAATGTTTACCAGTGCTTCAAACATGTTATTAAAGTGCAAATAAAGTCCCGCAGTCCAGAGCAGTGTGAATGACATGAACCGCTCTGCTTCTATGAAGCAAACTCTTTCAAGAGAAAAGATTGGACTGGGGTCTGCCGGTTGTTTGAACTTCCCTTAGGCACCTTGTCCAAAATTATGCAGGTCAAACAAACTGTTTTTAAATTTCGTTTCCTTTTTTTCCTGGTAAAGTAGAATGCTGTGAGACAAAAAAAATACTCTCACTAGTTGCCAGAATATCATTTTAATTCTGCACATTTTCACCTCCATTTAAATGCAGAGCATAATTCCAGCTGTCAGGGTGAGCGTGGCTGTATTTAAAAGCCACAGTCCATTTCATGGCCAACATGTCACTGACAGCGAGTGTCACTTCTTCTCTGTTGCAAAGCGTTGCGTCATGCAGCTCCCTTTGTGATGGGAAAGGAGAGATTAAGCGTTTTGCGCCTGGTGGAGTGACTCGTGGCCTTTCTTAAAGTCAGGCTGTCAGCGACGGCTCCGTCATCGCTGCTGTCAGCAGAGTGGGTCACATATCTAAAGTGGAGAGTGGTCCTCATATGGCAGAGTCATGTGCACAGATAATCCATTGTGGAAGACGCTTGTCATCTCCTCAGTCTTTATCACAGTACTGTGATAAAGACTTTATTCACAGCACTGTGGATCTGAGAATCTAATCTGTCCATTTCGAGCACCGATGAAACAAACTGCTTGTTGTCAAAAGGTCCGGACTAATGTTCACAAGTTTAATACTTTTGAAAGTGTCCTCTTTCCAGTTTAATTTATGTTTGTACTGTTTTGTCACATGTAAATAATTTGGCTCATAAAAGTAAGTGATTAGTCCTTGGAATATTTTTGATAAAATCTTGGGGACTTTCTTTTACTCCTTCAATGTTTCGCTCAGCTTCCTGGCTGCCATCTTGACCAGTTTCAGTCTCAAATTAGATCATTTTTAAAGAAATATAATCTTTTGTAATATCCCTCCGATCCTGCAGTTTTTTCAGATATTGATTATTGTCTTCACTGGCACATAAAGTGGATTTTTTTCGTACTCTCCTCCTGACTGAAACCTTTGTAACTTCTATGACTTTAACTAAATGATGCAAATGTCAGACAAGTACTGGTTATGCTAATCAAGTTCCCTATAATTGATGTGAACTCAGGATGCCTTGGATTAAAAGGCAAAAAGTAGATAAAATACTTAAATATCAGTAAATTGAAATAATTACTTAAAAGCAATTGTAAAACCATGCATTTTCAATTGCAGACACACTCGAGTGAAGGTTTAGAGTTGTAACATTCTTGCACAAAACAAGAATGTTTATCTACATTCATGCTTTTAGCGCCTCAACTTTTCACACACTTTTGTAAAATGTTCAATTTCAAAAACCTGTGAATCCTTAAAGAGACAAATAACTGGATAGCATCTGGGTAGCTGTGATATGAGACATCTTTAAGAGTGCAAAACATGCAATTAGGAGCATGTTTTGCTCCTAATTCTTCATATTTCCAGAAATATGAAGAACCCCAAAGCAGAACCCGGAGGTACACCAAAATGAAGATGTCTTAAGGAAAACAGATAATTTGAAGCAGCCACAGAAAGAGATTAAGACGACCGCTAAGGCAGATTCTAACACACCAGTTTGATACTTATACTCGTCAAGATAGCGCACAAATATGCAACCAGAGTTTTACAGTGTTTTATATTCTAAATATTTCCTCCAATAAATGTGGTTTTCAATCAGACTGAACAGGATATCTCTCAAGTTAAAGGCGGAAGCAGTTTTGAAATGATTTATGGGAACCTAACAAAAATCTGGCATTTTAACACATTGATGTGAGCATCGCTGTCATACTGCGATCATATAGAAAACAAACCCAAAAAACTTTCTGTAGACAGAAAGCTATTAATCTAATGTTTTTTCTTCCGTCAAACACTCCTCTGTTTATTGACCGAGGAAACTGACAGGTCGTCCCCAGTGTGACTGTCTTCCTTCATACAAAAACTGTGTTTACATTCCTGTCAAGTCCACATCGCAATAATAATTTCCTTATATTCTTTTCCGGCTGGGATATGACACGTGTAACGCATCGACCTGAAGGCACAGGGACACAAGCACATCATCATATTTTCTGTCTTCCAAGAGATATGAACATCTCCCTAAAGAAAAGAAACGCCTCTTATATATTCTGCAAGGACTTTCTTATATATAAATAAATTCACCTCTCGGTGATGAGAGAGTGGGTGTACATGGCATGTCAACACATCATCTCCCTTGACAATATGTCACACAGCAAGGAAGCAAGCTCCACACCTCTCTGAAACAAACAGAGTGCGGCACGTTGTTGCCTGGAGTGTCTTTTCCTCTCGGCCGAAAAGAAAACACAGCGCACTTGATCAAACCAAGGTGCTGAAAAAACAAGTTAAAAGATGCTTGGCTCAGCAGATTCTCCAACACAAAACAAGCCTTACATCAACGCAGGGAGAGGCGGATTATTATGATTAATGTGGTGCATGAAAGTTTTTAAGCAAATGACACGGAGCTCTGCTGCAGCGAAGCCGCTGATTTAGAAAAATGGTGTGTACAGTAGAAATGCAGCAGTGATGGAGACTTAGATAAATTGGACGGGTGTCGGCGCAGACGGGATTTCCAGATGGTCATCCCCCTTCAGAGTGTGCTCTCAAACTGTCAGCGAGCTGCTTCACAAAGCACATACAGTAGGCGTCAGAATTAGCAAACGTGGACGTTGTGTTAACTGTTGCATTCAGTAAAGCCACCAAAGATTTTTCTTTGCCTTGTTTGTTATTGAGCCTTAAGAACAAAACGGAAATACGCCAAGTCACAACAATGATGTAGAACTAAAAAAGATGGAAAGGTTTGTTGTTTTTTTGGGTACCTACAGCATCATCCAATAAAATAATTTACGGAAAAGATGGGAAAACATTCAGGTTGATCTTTAAAAGTCAGGAAATGGTTCCAACATGTGCCGCCTTGCCAAAAGACAGAAAGGCTCCAGTTGGATTTAGCTAAGCAAATACATAGGAACCTTCTGTTGGGTAATTACTGCATGGGTGATTATCATTCAGCTGGCAACATGTTACTGAACCTTAACTAATGCATTTCTTAAATAACCATGTGGAAAGACACATGGAAAAGATGTTAGTCTGTTTAAGAAACCTGGAATCATTGATACCAAGCAGAGGAAACATTTAAGGAGATGCAACACAATCTGAATGATCTTTATCAGGGATTACTTAATGTTTGGTGAAATCAATTGGAAGAAACCAATTGATTTAGACTTCTGGTTTATGTTTAGTAATCCAAGTAAAACCATTTCCAGACACACAATGTGAAGGGAAATCAAAGGTTTGGGACTGAACACCTGTGAAGCCAATAGAAAATTACAAATCAGTGAGGCTAACTGGAGAAAATGACTTCGATTTGCAAACTTAACCCATTTAACAAACACAGTCTATTAACTCGCATATTGTTGTCTTTGGTGCTGTTTTAATCATTTACGGATTCTTATAGATTGAATTCTAAGCTTTCCAATGATGTTAAACACATAGAAATCAAAACAGAAGTTGTCAACATTTTAGGACTATTTGCAATTTCGATGCAGAATAAAAGAAAAATGGACTTGAGTTGCTTTGGCAGAAACAAAAATCCTCTTCTGCACCATTAAATACAAAAACTATCTACCCATTTCTATCAATTGTATTTCCGTTATTTAATTTTACCATTTTTAATTAAATAAAAATGACAAGAGCCAACATGTGAGCAAAGTCGTAAAAAACAAAGAACAGTTCTCACTAACTGAGACTCGTTCGTGGCTTATAGCCTTTCAAAAGAATCGAATCTCTAGTGAACAATATTAAAGTATGACTTGCCATCCTCTGATCCTATAAATATTTTCTTTCCACCAAAATATTCAGTTTTTCATTTGAGTGACACGGTTTTAAGCCATTTACTCTTTATTATTTTTAAACACAATCCTTTGGTAAGATAGCTGTAGCATTCAGTACCCTGTGAACCACTGGGAGCGCCCACGGACCACAGTTTGAGAAAGACTGCTTTAGAGGATGGAAGATCCTCTTAAAAGAGTTCAAAGATTAATGAACTCTATGAAATAATAACTAAAATATGCTGGAAGATGGTTTTTGCTGAGTCTTCAGCAGAATAATGATTCAAAACATGTGGTCTATTCAACACAGAAATAGTTTGCCAAGCATAAAAAATACAGATCAACTGTAGGTGAGTTAAAGAGAGAGGACCTAAGACATGCTTTAGGAAAAGACCAATAGCCAAACTAGAGTACAGTGTGATGGTCTGGGAATTAAAATAATTTAAGCAAAGGTTTAGGTGAGATCTTAACAGAATACACAATGGACCCAATGAAGCCCAGTTCCCCTTCCTGCTCTCTATCCAAGCTTTGACCCAGTTATATTAGTGTCACAACGCCACCAGCTCCCATCCAACCCTTCAAATCTGACCTGCTAAACCAACATGGAGAACTCTAATTTCACACGGCTGCAGGATGACTCATTCCTGCAAATCCACAAAGGTTTTACCCCAATTACCGTCCACATCAAGCCCAGCAAAGGCAGCTTGACTCTGTTTGCTTGTTATTGGAATCATGCATCAAACTAATCACTTTAGTACAGAGAAAGCAGCTGATCTGCTGAACCTATTTGTGCTTTCTGTAGTGGAATCATTATTCACAAAGCTGCCATGCTGAAGAGGAATCCATCACCTTCTGAGAAGTCGATGTTATTTTCTTCAAAAGTCACAATGTAATTTCCTTAAGAGAGATTCAACATTTTTTGCTCTGGTACATCAAACAAATTAGAACAGGCGAGGCCACAGGCATCAGATCAATCTACTTTTAGTTAATGGATATGTACTGCAGCCTTTTAAGGTGGCTATAATTAAACCCTTACTTTACACCAGTAGTCCCAGCCAATCACAAATCTATACTGGCTTCAGTTTTTATGTACATTTCCAAAGAAAATGATCAATTGTGTGAGCATTTCCACTGTAAAAATCAATTTAAAGGCTTTCAGTCAGATTTAGTAGAACATAAATTAATATCCATACAGTCTTTTCTCTCTCTGCTTGCTCCATTAGATTTCTGTGCTGCAGATTAACTTCAGCATGTTGCTTATATCATGCGTTAGATTTAATTTGTTTGACTTATTTCAGTCTTCCTCATGCACCAGTTACTTATGGAGAACCTCAGGGCATTGTGCTCGAGTCTATTTTATTGTTTTTACAGAATTTATGCTAGTACCTGGTCAAATAATTCAAGAGAACAGGATAACGTTCCACTACTATGCTGATGATATTTTGCTCTATTTACCATTAATATGGTCAGTTAATTAGACTGCAGGTGTGTCTGGAAGACTAAACAGCTTGGAAAAAGTAGAGTTTAGATCCAAATAAGACAGAAGTCGTCATCATAGGACCGCAGTCTCCAAAAAAATCCTCAGTCACTTTACTTTGAAAGAAATTAAACTTGTGTTTTGTATGTCCTTTCACTTCCATGCAAAACAAGTTTCTAATAGCACCAAGTCAGACACATCTGATAATGCTTGACTTAAGCAACCTGGAGAGATGTTTGCAGTAACTCTACTACTATACTTTTCATGTTACTCTAAATGTATGCAGTACTTGGAAACAATGCAACCATAATCTTCTAATCACTTCCTGTGGAAAGTACCACAAGCTCAGTGTGTCTGTTTTTTACAATGGAGCCACTGACTGCCATTACTTTTCCTGAATCAATTTGGTCCTCAGCTTAAATACTGTGCTTTTCTGCAACTATTAACTACCTTTTCTCAGTTATTTTCTTGGTAACACTGACATGACACTGTCATAAACATGACATAACAATGGTCATGAATGTTTACAAATGTTGTCATGAAGTGTCATTTGGTCAATAATGACACTTTTAATGCAACGTTTCTCTAAAAGTTGCATTAAAAGTCCATTAAAAGTCTCATTATTGACCAAATGATACTTCATTATAGCAGTCGTAAACATTCAGGTCAGTCTTATGCACACCCCTTCAAATAAAGTGTTACTGTTTTCTTTAACATAGAAGGTAAACCTGGTCCAGCTTGTTTAAGTGTGTGTTTCTTGGTTTGCTTTGTAATCAACAAAAACACAAATTATATTTCGGATTCTGCAAAAACAAACCATTTAACTTGTTGTTAAATGAGGAGTTTATCACATGATGTTTATTACAGGCTTTAGCACAAAGGGTGAAATTAATTCAGAGCACTGGAAAGCAATCACTATCCAATCAAGGTGAAAGAACTGGGCTAATGAAAGGTTTTAGCTAGAAAGGCATGAAATGAGCAGCTTATTAGGGATGAAGACAATGTCATGTGAATGATAATGAATTTATTTTATGATCGTTTAACTTTGAAATCAACTTCTAAGCGAAACAGGAAGGCTCAATGTGTATTTCCACCGATTTCCCATTATGTTGGCTCAAATCTCATTTAAAACCGAAGACCTCTGCAAACTCTGACAGCTGCTAACGGTCCTGCCTTTGGCCAGGTGAGAAGACTCGTTACTCCTCTCAGGCTCTGCCTGCTGAACCCCCGGACGCCCCTGCTGACCAGGCATGCGGCGTGGCCTGCATGGAAAGATCCCCAAACCCCCCGGAAACAAGAAATCACTAGCAGCTAGCACAAACTGTCTCTTCTTCTCTGCATCATTGACGTCTTTTTTTGCACCTTGCTGTCTGGCTTCACCAGGAGTCTGAGAACCAGCTGCTAGTAACTCAGAGTTTTGTCAACATTTCTACCCTCTGCAACATCCTGCTCACACAAATCAATTAGAAATCCCCCCCGGCTAATTGTGTTTGGACAATCATCAAGTGCTGCATGATACCAACAGATGCCTGTGGGCTGAGGGCTTTCTTTGTTGCTATGCGACAACGGCAGATTTTCACTTACACACCAAGAACATTGACTTGCTAAAACGCCTTTTGTAAACTTTATGCAATGCAAAACATTGTAATTTGTAAATAAGGAATAATTATTTAGTATTTATTTTAAAAATTCATTATACCAGGTGAAATGACTTCAATCTGAGATGTGATGGAAGTGATTTGGACAGACGTGTGGATCAGTTTTCTGCAGGATATCACAGCTCAGGCCATATGGTGTGAAGAAAAAAAAATAGAATGATGCTCCAGTTGCAGGGAAAAGGCAACAAGTGCTTCTGTTTACTTTTAGGATATCTGCATAATTTTTATTGCGTTTTCTGTGAGCCATCTGATGCACTCGTCAACACTTTGACTTTCTGTGTACTCACAATAACGGCACAATAATAACATAAAAAGTATTTGCCTTTGATAAAAAAAAACATTTAAAAACTCTTCACTTATTTACTACAAGTATATCATCACTATTTCCAAATATTATTGGAAATATGATTGATTTCAGTATTTCACTAACTGATTGTTAAAATGTAATATGCATGGTTTAAAAAACTATTTTTATTCTCTTTGTTTAACTTATTTTTTTATGTGAAAATCAAGCATAGTTTACCTTCAACTGCGTAAGTATGGTCTAGTTTGTGTAAATCTATCATTAAAATCCAAATAAAATAGGCTGAATTTGGTTGTTCTGTGATAAAATGTGAAGAAGTTGTACCATAGGAATGCGTTTTGCAGATAAAGTTAACAGACTTGTCGCTATAAACTGAAAAAATAAAAAATAAATGTACCTACCTGTAAGACATTTACAGTGATAGATTTGAAGCTGGGCCATTCTTGCTTGCAACAGGCGATTGTATTGTCTGAAGAAAGGCATTCATCCTCTCAGCAAGTTACAAAGCAGGTTTTCTAAGATGCAGCATTGTTAGAAGGACAAATTCAAGGGAAGTATTGAGTGATGTTTTCCCAGTTTGAAGTTTTATTTGTGTGGATTTACAGAAAAAACAAAAAAAAAAAAAACATTCAATTCAGGACAAATTTTGCTAACAGCAGTAACAATCCACATGTGCTATTGATCTGTGCAGCACAAAGTCAAGTTTTGCTCTAAATGTTGCGTCATCAGAAACAGTCAGAAGCCGGATGCAACTTTACGATTTGCTTCTTTTACGATTCTTGCCGGCTCTGTATTTTAGATGTTAGCAATTCAAAGTTAAGGTGGTATGCATCTGTGATCTCTTTAAGCATCGAGGTTGGGCTGTGCTCAGGCTGCATCGTGCTGGATCTTAAATCCTGTTACCTTAAACAGGCATTAAAAAGGAAGTTCTCCCTGCCACCGACACCCTGTTCATCTGAGAGAAGCAAACAGCTGTTCCTCAAAGATGGAGTGAACTCGCGGTCATTGAGGTGCATGTGAGAGGCGAGAGGAGGTCGTGGAAAGGAGTCCTGCAGAAAATAATCTCCCAGAGGCCCGCTGAGCGAGCCTCTCTGTGGTCGGGGGCTTGCGGCGGCTCCCTCATTAAGGGCCTCCATCATATCTCCTCTTCTCCCAGCTTCAAATTGCCTTTCCAGCCCCATGCCGCGCCGGGGCCAGAGGGTCAGCAGATTATCGTCTTAATCCCGTTAATCCCCTCCCTCACATCAGCCCGGGATGATTCTCACCATAATTGTATTCACTCCCTGCTCAATTAGAAAGAGGCAGGGGTGTGAGGAAACGAGGAGGAACGAGGAGGAACGGGGCGTCACGACGGATCAGCGGATGTTTGCGAAGTCTGAAGGAAGCTGCAGCTTTGAGTTAAAGCAGCAACAGATGTGTGTGTGTTTCTTTCAGCTTTTGGCATTATTCCTGTCAGTGTGAGAAGTCAAAGGTTAACCGCTCCTAATGGGTGGACATTATGTTAATTAGACGATCTATTAACGTGCTGTCGGATTAGGCTCAGCCGACACGACGCTCGGTCAGAGGGCGAAAGGATGAGGAAAATCAAGCTGGGCTTTTAGCCACATGAGAGCTTTATTTTTATTCCTATTAGCTGTGAAACGACCTCTCAACAAGTTGGAAATGACATTAAAGTGTGAATCAGGGGTTAAAAACATCAAAATGAGCTACACCTAATAAAGCACTATGGAAAATATATTTTTCACCTTATTCTTGTGTTTTAAAGAGAAAATGTTCAGTTTCTTTGAAGGTCTTAATTGATTCTTTTCACTTTTTCTTCTTAAGATGAAAGTTTAAAAAAACATCTGGTGTCTCCTGTTTGTAGGTCTTGTCTGATACGTCTGCTTGCTGTGAAGCAGCCATCAAACAAAATCTAAAATCTGGGATTTATCTACAAATCTGTTTTTTCCTCAATGAGTAATTTGAAGATAAGGCGGACTAAAAAAAAAAAAGACAAAAATGTTCCTACAAATTAGTGGTGCAAAAAGTGGGTGTGCGCTGTGTGCAACGCATCGGGGCGCAAAAACAATGTGGGGAATGTTTTTCTAGTCAGCATTTTATGTACTTAACAGCTGTTTGTGTATGAAATGATCAATAACAGAGGAACAGCACTGATTAGCCGCCCCTCCACTTAGGCGTCTTTTTTTTCTTTTAAATTTGAATTGTAGTTCACTGGACAACAGGGAGCTAAAAATGGGACAGCAGAAAAAAACTCCTGGGCACAAAACAGAAAACGGAAGAGGGGGATAAAAACGTTGGAGAGACAAAGAAAAGCTTTACAAAGTGGTTGAAAGACAGTAGGTAAGTAATGTCAGCGTCAACAAGAGGATTGTAAATATTCAGGTTAGCTTTAGCTAGTTTAAAATGACCGCTGGTGGCTGTTCTCTCCACCTGTATTGAACCAATATGACACACAATTTATTCTGTATTGCTACAAATGTCTGATAGACACACACATTACACACATCTAAAAATATGTCTAAAAATAATGACTGAAACAAAACACTAAAATATTAAGGTCAGCTAAACTGTCGTTGTGGGACCTAAATAGAAACCTCTCCTACCCCGACGAACTGATGTTGTTGTCACGGTTGCTTAGAGACGGACACAACACAGCCGCGGTGAGCTGCTGTCAACCCGCATCTTTTTAAAATGTTTACCTGATACTCTTGTATCCACATGTGCTTAGAAGCAAAATCTCTGGCAAAAATACAGACGTGAAAGGGAAGATGCACATTCCAGGCTAAACAGTTACATCCATCCATCCTGCCATCCATCCATTTTCTTCCCCTTCGTCCGTAGTCGGGTCGCGGGCCAGGAGCTTCAGAAGGGAGGCCCAGACTTCCCTCTCCCCAGCCACCTCCTCCAGCTCCTCCAGGAACCCCAAGGCGTTCCCAGGCCAGCCGAGAGACATAGTCCCTCCAGCGTGTCCTGGGTCTTCCTCGGGGCCTCCTCCCGGTGGGACGTGCCCGGAACACCTCACCAGGGAGGCGTCCAGGAGGCATCCTGACCAGATGCCCGAGCCTCAACTGGCTCCTCTCGACGTGGAGGAGCAGCGGTTCTACTTTGAGTCCCTCCCGGATGACCGAGCTTCTCACCCTATCTCTAAGGGAGAGCCCGGTCACCCTGCGGAGGAAACCCATTTCGGCCGCTTGTATCCATGATCTCGTTTCTTTCGGTCATGACCCAAAGCTCATGACCATAGATGAGGGTGGGAACATAGATCGACCGGTAAATCAAAAGCTTCTCTTTTTGACTCAGCTCTCTCTTCACCACGACGGACTGGTACAGCGCCGCTTCACGGCAGACGCTGCCCCAATCCGCCTGTCGATTTCCCGCTCCCTTCTTCCCTCATTCGTGAACAAGATCCCCAGATATTTAAACTCCTCCACTTGAGGCAGGACGACCCCCCTGACCCGGAGAAGGCACTCTACCCTTCTCCGGCTCAAGACCATGGCCTCGGATTTGGAGGAACCAAGTCTCATCCGGCCGCTTCACACTCGGCCGCGAACCGCTCCAGTGAGAGCTGCAGATCACGATCTGATGAAGCCAACAGGACCACATCATCCACAAAAAGAAGAGATGCGATCCTAAGGCCACCAAAACGGATCCCCTCAACACCTCGGCTGCGCCTAGAAATTCTGTCCATGAAAGTAATGAACAGAATCGGTGACAAAGGGCAGCCTTGGCGGAGTCCAACTCTCACCGGAAACGAGCCCGACTTACTGCCGGCAATGTGGACCAGACTCTGACACCGGTCATACAGGGACCTGACAGCCCATATCAAAGGGCCCGGTACCCCATACTCCCGGAGAACCCCCGCAAGGCCCCCTGAGGGACACGGTCGAACGCCTTCTCCAAGTCCACAAAACACATGTAGACTGGTTGGACACTCTTCAACTGAGTGTCCAAGACATACGGCCGCAGAGCCGATGATACGATGACAAAATCGATCATCAAACTGCGGTCTAGGGTGTCCTGGTGCCAAGTGCACATATGGCTGGTGGCATGTTTGCATACACCTCAGAAAGTATGTAGTTGTGCCCCTGCTACAGATCTCATCTTTCATTCACTATTAATAAATTGGCACAGTATTGATCTGTTTTAGAAAAAGATTCATTTTAAAATGTTTTTCAATTCATGGTGTAAAATTATAGAACAAGTTAAATGAGGAGTTCAAATAAAGTCAAAATTTTATACAATTTAAGAGGAAATATAAGTATATAATATATACAAATGTGGGTGAGAGTTAGCACTAATGTGTGTATCTACCTTGAGGCTAACACATATGAGTGCGTGTGTATATTTAGACATATGTAAACCCAGTTAAATTGAAAATTAATTAACCATTGTTTATTTGTTATTATTTGCTTTAATAATGCGGGTCCATTTGAAAATATTGTATGAGTTTATGGGGTATGCACAGAAGAGGATTGGGGCCACTGGAAAAAAAGAAAAAAAAATCTGACTTTAATCTCAGAATTCTTCAGAAATTTTTTCTCAGAATTTTGAGATTAAAGTCAGAACTGGTTTATTTTTTTTCCAGTGTCCCTAAACGTCTTCTGTAGGTATGAGTTCATAAATTTCTTCCTACTCCTTTTCGAGTATATTAAGATTATTGTGGTACAAAAATATGTCTTTTGCAAAAATATGTGTGTGATTTTATAATTCTATAATGTTCAAAAATAAATGCATTTATAAATAAATAATCCATTTGTCTAGGACAAAACCTGAAATACTTGGGGCAGAACCTCTTCCCTGACCTGGAGAAGGCACTCTACCGCGATCCTAAAGCCACCCGATCAGATTTCCTCAACACCTGGGAAGCGGCTAGAAATTCTGTCCATAAATGTTATGAACAGAATAACACCAACCTCAGTGGAGTCCAACTCTCATCAGAAGCAAGCCCAACTTACTGCGAGTAATGCTCTGGTACCGGTCATACAGGGACTTAATAGCAAGTATCAAAGGGCCTCAAACTATTTGTCCAATATTTTGACAAATTGGATAGTGAAACTATCCAATTTCTGTACTATCGGAGGTTTAGATAGTTATTTATGTTTTGTTCGTGTTCATAAAATTAATAAAAACAAGTTGATAACCTGCTAGTAGCATTGGCCAATTATGATCATTCCATTTCTTCAGTCTCAAAATGGGTGCTCAGCTTGTTCTCTGTGATTTCATTTCATTTACAAGATGGTTTTTTAAAAGCTTTACTTCTTATCATTGGTATATTTGCATTCCTTTTTGGATTGCTGTTTACCTGCTGAGCGCTAGCTTTGAACAAATCAAAAAATTAATCCTGTTTATGAGTATTTCTCATAGATATAGATGAATCCCTGTTTGTTCATATCGTCTGCACTGCCCCAACCTGCAATTCTTATCTTTGCGCCATCAGCTTTAAATACCCGTTGTCCTCCCACAATATATGTATAGAAATGGTTGGTTGTTACATTTAAGGTTTTGCAGCAAATAACTGAGGACAAACGGTACTGCTGAGTTCCACTTTCCAAAGGAATGTGAATGGTTGTGCTAGGAATCACAGGTAGTCTAATGCCTTCCTCACTGGTGTACCGATGCAGATACAAGGTTATCACGTCAGCTGAGGTGTCCAAGTATTTTTTCTCTACACTAAAGGTGTTGCAGCATTGCCTCTGAGACCACTCTACAAAAACAAAACGTTCAAGAAGAGAGGCAGTGGTCTCATTTGGTTGTGCATCTGACAGGTAAATTACAGGACCGAGCTCTGACATGACCGGTCTAACAACTGCACAGTCTTCACAATTGATAACCTTCTTCACTTTGCAAACTGAGTTGATACCACATGGGTTTAGCCAGCTTAAAATAGCCTCCAAAAACTCTGTTATGTCATTCGGTTGCCCCAAGGTCAAAGATGGTATAGTTCTACTTAGTTCTATCAGAACTTGGTAGATTTCATCTGGGGAAAAATATTTCCCCGGGTTATCCAAGGCTGTGCAGAGAAAGGTGGCACATAACGGAGTTCCTGATAAAGCTCCAAAGACCTTTTCAGGATTCTGAGTCAGGTACTTTCTGGTAATACTCAGATTCAAAATGCTGTGCATTGTGGCATTCATCCAACAGTTATTGAATGAGTTGGAAAACTTGCAGAAGAACACAGTTGGATCAAGATTACAATTTGCTTGACTGTTCGGCGGATTATTACAGTGTGCATCATCTCCAAATTTGATGTTAAGCTTGTCCTCTAAAGTCATTTCATTTTGAAGAGAGTCTTGAAAGGTTCCATGGCTGATTTGTACATTGTTAGAACCAGTTTCATTGCCAGTAGTATTTTCATTCTGAGCAAGATCTGGGCAGACTGAAGGACTCGCATCCTCAGAATTTATCATTCTGCCATGCTCATTCTCCAATGTACTTCTTTCTCTAGCACCAACCTCATCATCAAAATTCTCTTCCAGTCCAGTAAAAACAGTCCCACTGACTGGGTTTCCAGAGTTGCTTTGTTTGTTAGTACTAACATCATCCCCTTTAGCAAAAGACTCAGAAAAACCACCAATTTCTTCAAAACGAATCACACAGGTTTGGGGGTTTTCATTGTTCCTTGCCCTTTGGCTGGCTTCATTGTTATATGCAAATGCTATGAAAAGTTTCTCGAATTTTTTTAATGCTGTCACTGTCAGTTGGGTAGCTGTATTTTTTAGATTTAGCATTTCTGTCCTTAGAATGAGCTTTCATGATCAGGTTGTTAATGTCTTTAGGAATACTAGAAAAAGCAGAGTTTTCAAACGTGTTCATTGTCAAAGCCTTAGTAGAAGTTTCAGAGTTAATTTTCTCAACTTTTGAGCTAGCTTGCACGTCCAGGTTAATGTTTTCCTCTGAGTTAGCTCTTGTTTCAGAGTTAATTTTCTCAACTTTTGAGCTAGCTTGCATGTCCAAGTTAATGTTTTCCTCTGAGTTAGCTCTTGTTTCAGAGTTAATTTTCTCAACTTTTGAGCTAGCTTGCATGTCCAGGTTAATGTTTTCCTCTGAGTTAGCTCTTGTTTCAGAGTTAATTTTCTCAACTTTTGAGCTAGCTTGCATGTCCAGGTTAATGTCTTCCTCTGAGTTAGCTCTTGTTTCAGAGTTAACTTTCTCAACTTCAGCGCTAGCTTGCATGACCAGGTTAATGTTTTCCTCTGAGTTAGCTCTTGTTTCAGAGTGTAGCAGTGTAGCAACTGCATGTCCAAGTAAGAAAGAAATGTGTAAAATCATGGAGTAAACTTTCTTAACTTCAGCACTAACTCTCACGTCCAGGTTAATGTTTTCCTCTGAAACACTAGCAAAATCGCCAAGTTTGTCTGACGTCTTCAATGTCAAAGTTTTAGCTATTGCTTCACCTTCCTCTTCCTTAGATTTCACTTCCCCGTCCTGATTAGTGCTGTCTTCGGGAACGCTGGGAAAAGTACAGTTTTCTGATGTCTTCACTGTTATTTTGCTGCTGTTATCGTCCTTAGACATAGCCAAGACCAAATTATTTTTATCGAAGTACCATTGGCAGATCTGTCTTCAACAAAGTCCAGAAAAAAGCGAGAGATGTTTCTATCCAACAGTTTGGAAGAATCTATGACATCATAAGTGAGCTCACTGTATGCTGACATCACAAAGTTTATTGAGCAAGATCTTGCTTCTGATGGTTGCTATGGAAACCCAATCTGTTCTGGAAGCTACAAAAGCTTTTAATTCAACACAAATTCATGTAAAACTAGCTCTTTAATGCTGTTTTCGCCCCAGAGACTAAGGAAAACGTCATCATTGTGGCATTCTGCTCCTTCTGTGTGCAATGCATAGCTCTCATTTTTACTAGTTAATGAACTATATCATAATATCAGATCGGAGGCAGCTTGTCCATATTGTCTGACATTTTCTTCTCCGTCTTTTACAGGTCAATCCCGACAGAAGCGATTATGTTCATCTATCTTTCTCTTGCACATCAGTCAAGAGTGTCCACATATTTTCTTTTTGTTGGTCTCGAAGACATGGGTCCACTACTCATTGTGTATGTGCTTGCCTAAGACGGCGCGGATCACGTCCGGTTCAGACTTGTGGGAGATATGCATTGTCAGCAATGAAACTGAGGAAAATAATTACCTCAGCTTTACTTCTCCCCTGATGGAGCGAAGCGAGATGCAGAAATCCCTTCGTTCAACATCTGATAACTTCAATTACAGAAATGTTCCCTGATTTCAAAACTTTGGCACTTGTAATTCCATTGTCCATTGTAGCATATAGCACAAATTCAGCCTTCAAGTCAACTTCCAAACAGACATTTGATAGTGCAAAAGAGGTTCATACAGACCAGGAAGATCAGGCTACCACAGATGAATTGCTGATTATTTATTAAGTCCAGTGCTTTCATTTCTTCATTCATATGCAGTCAAACTTGGTTTAACTGCACTTGGTAGTTGGTCCTCTGAAAACTGGCAATTCGCTGTTCAGCTTGATGGATAACAGAATGAAAATTAAATGTGACTGAATAAATTATCTTTTAAAAACTGGTAAAAATAGATGATGGATTCTTTCTGACGCCATCTCTCGAATTGACGGACATGGAGAAATTCAGATTTCTTTGATAGGCACTGTGTTGCACTACTTTGTGTTGGTCTGTCGCAAAAAACCCAATACAATAATAGTATAGAGACCTTTGACACTACCTCACTTACTTGAATGTTAAGGTAACTGATGAATCAAAGTGTATAAATATCAATAATGCTGTAGAGTGAATGCACAAAAGTAGTATACTTGCTCCGTTGTGACAGTAAATGTACTGTATTGTAAGTTGCATTCACTCTACAGTTGATATTACAAAAGGAAAAGTCACAGGCATGCAACAGCAGCACCTCTACAGCACTTTTAATACAGCACATATAGCTTTATGTTTGATGATAACAGCCTGCTCAATTTTCTTTTCTGTGTCAGCCGCACAGATACCTTCGGGAGACAATGTAGCTGAAGTCAAATATTTCTCTGAATATCTCTGCAATGACTGGGACACGAGTAAAAAGAGCATTCTTAACTCTCTGCCTTTTTTCCCCAAGCTGCAAAGAGCTGATGGTGGGTGATGCCAAAAATTATGGCTCTGGAGGCATCCTGTGCATCAATGATCAGGAGAAAGAGGTTTTCCATTCCCAGCTAACCATTGTTAACAGAGAAGGACCATTTTAAACGTTTGTCGTTTATAGAAATCAGCAGCTATCTATTTCTCAAAGAAAAAACATCTTAATGGGGACAGAGTGCTGATGGCACTTCATCTACAGGAAAACAACTCAAGTCCCTATTGGAGACAATGCAGAAAGTGTATTGTATGCCTCAATGGTGAGAAAATCATCTTCAGATCTATTCCTACAATGTTTTTCTATTGGGTTCAAGTCTAGAGACTGACTGGGCCTCTCCAGAACCTAGAGGTGCTTCTTATGGAGCCACTCCTTAGTTTCTCTGGCTGTGTGTTATGGATCAGCAACACACAAGGCAGCCATCATGAGTTTCTTCCGTTTTCAAACATGACAAACTTAGTCAGGAAACACTTAAATTTGTCTAAAATATACATGTTCCTGTCTAAGAGGAGGTCCAAGAGGATCCTGTCTCTAGTCACAACTTGATTGGTCGTAGATTATAGGAAAAGAGCAAACAGCAAATTAGGTTTTGTTCTGAAATCACATTGAAAAATGCAACATTATGCCACATAGAGGAGTTTCTCTGATTGGTTGACGCTCTGTGTTGAGTAGTAGAAGTTCAGATTTTCAAATTTCAAATCGCGCCAAGCTTGGAAGCAAACCAGACACGCCTGATGCTCAAGACATGTTTGGTGTGAGTGGGTGGTCAAGTGTCTTTTTTAATACATGTAACAAGATCAGACGGGTCCAGTAAATACAGATGACACATAGGAAGAGAAATAAAAATATAGGTTGTCCATGAATCCTTAAAATGTCTTAAAATCATTTAAATGTAAGTTAATTTTTTCCTAACCTTGTATATTCTAGTATGTACATATTTCCTATTTTCTTGCAGGACCTTTTTGTCACGCAACAGTTTGAGTCATGTACAGCTACAAGAAGTCAGTTGTTATTTGCTGGTTGGTTGGATAATGGTGAAAACTGTAGAGAGTTTTATAAGATCAACACACACTCCAGAAATTTTCCAGTTTTGAACTTCTGGTGTGACTAAAGCTACCCAGAAAAGTCTGTCCTGCTACAACTAACACAGATCGAAAAGCAACATTTGTTGTGATGCAAACTCTGTAGTTTGCTGCACTAAAGCTCTTCTCTTTTACCCAATGGAGGAAAAACACAAACCCAAAGTTGTTGGGTGAAAGTCATTCACCTCCCAACTTTAATTGGTGGTAAAGACTCTGCTGTAGCACGAGGTTGAAGAAGCAGAAGGTGCGTCTGTAGGGTGGTTTGAACAGCAGAGCGTATGGAGGCGTAAGTTGAGGCCTGGATGAAGTTTTTATGTTGAGTGTTGAGCTCTTTGTCTAATGAATGGCTGTAGCTCTCAGTTTGGTGATCAAAGGTTGTTTTCCCCTCTCACAGTTCATCTATTTGTCTCTTTGAACCCATCAAACATTTTCAAGCGCACCTTTTCAAGTTATTTCTGAATTTATTTTAGTTTTTCCCCCTACGTCTTGTCAGTTGATTTATGTCCTTCTGTTACAACGTGAAAGCTTTTTATTAGCGCTCTTTTCTCTCAATTTTTGCAGTCTTGGCTTTAACAGATAGTTGAAGCAAACCAATCAAAACCTCCTCTTGAGTTGGCTCTCCAGGGGTTTGTGATCACTTCAAAATAAGACTGCACATCTGAACAAGACTTTGCTATTGATCACTCACTCAAGCTTTCAGAAGTGATTCACAGTAAGGTTTGTGTTTCTGAGAACTTGCTTTCAGCCTCCTGTCAATGTTTATTGGCATCGATTGGAGGATTAAAGGCGGAATGAAACAATTTAAATCAGTCTTCGTTTTACCTCCAATGCCTTGTAGACCGAACCAGCTTGTTCCGCAGTTCACACCCGGCCACAAAGCTCAGCTGATTGCAGTCGATGTAAGAACGTTGGATATTGACGTCAACTGAATTTCTCTTCTTCTTGACGCCACTGTGGCTATTTTTGTTAATTTAGATGAATCTGATAGCAGGAAGAGAGAATGTGGGGTCAAAAAATTCAGCAAAACGTGAAAAATAAACCTTAGAAATGACTTTAGATGTGGTAGAGAAAAGATATTCAGACAAAAGTTTTGTCTGGCGAGGTTTGAATGTGAACGCCAAGCGGACCAGAGACCAAAGCAGGAAGCTAAATATAGCGCAGGGCATTCTGGTCAATGTATTACTGTTTGCTCACGTCACTAGCATTAGCTCATCCTGTTTTCTGTTGCCTTTGGTAACTGGTATGAATTACAAGTATTATATTTGTACATGTATAATTTAGACAAATTCAAATGCTTCCTGACTAAGTTTGCCATGTTTTGCATATGTTTCTAACTTGTTAATGTTCTCCATTTTAGTTATGTTTAATGTCAACAAATGTTAACTGTTGCTGACTGCTCACGAGCTATAGCTTTGTAGCTTGTTTAGGGGCATTTACAATATTTTATTTTACATAAAGAGGCAGAAGCTGCTGAACTGATGTTAACCACCAACTTGATTTCCTCTTTTATCAGAATAAATACAGTGAACCTGAAGTCAGTCTCCTGGACCTCAGACTGAACGGAGAAATTCCATTTTTGTTTACATTTTGTGAAGCAGGAAGTTGCGTTGGTTTTCTTCAGAGGTTTTCCTGTCGCTTCCTTCAGTAGTTCTTGGTGCAGCGCCACCACAGGCGAGGAGGGGAACAGGCTTTTTAATCAGTTTGGATCGTTTGACTGAAAGCGAACCGCAGCAGATGAAAATGTAGCAAATGTTGCAATTTTGGTTACCGGACTACCAGGTGGGAAAACTCCAAGAAGTTTGCTCTTTTATGAAAAAAAAAAAATCTGAATTCAAATGTGAGAATAGTTCAGCACAAACCCTAGTGAACATAAAATCTGTTATATTTAATAAATGCTCAATAAATCACTTGGGAGTCACTGTGAGATTAGAAACAGCTGCTTCATCTGGGCACATCCTGTCCAGCAGTCATCAACCCGCCCTTCCAGACAAACTCCGACTTTTGCCTGACATGCAGCGACGTCGCTTTCAGCTCCTGGGACTCTGATTCAGCCGAGCTCGTTTTGGCTGATCACGCCGAACAGAGGCAGCAACAGGAGACTCGGGGGAGGAGGCCTCACCGCGACCTCCTCCTCAAGCCATCGATATCACTCCCGGGGCTTCCGCGCCGCTCCATGGATCTTCCTGATTGAATTCATCTTGTTCTTAACAGATCTGCTGCTGCTGCTAGCAACAGACAGGACATTATTCTAAGAGGATGAGTATTGATGCGCTTCCTCCTGACGCGTTTTCCTCTAAATGAATATTCAACCGACTTTGCAGGAGCTAAAACAACAATTGCTCTTTGGGTTGATGATTTTTTTTTTTTGGGGGGTTGGGGGGGGGGTTAAACTGATGGCCCACTTCTTCTCACTCTCTGCTGTTTGTGTGCGACCGACGCAGGTGATTTATCCCACAGTAAAACACTTGTTATGCAAAGCACTTATTAAAGCGTCAGCGGGGAGGATCGATACCGCCATTCTTTACGACAACAGCTTAAGGGAACCCGCTCACGCAGAGACGGCGTGCACTGCTTTGGCGTGATGTACGGCGTGGCGGGGTCAAAATTAATTTACTGATGTGAATGTGAGAAACGCAGTGCCAATAAAAACAGCAGGGAGAAACTATTATGATTCTGCTCGCCCTGCTGTCTGCAAACATAAATACTGAAAACATCATTAGAGGCTTCGGAGGGAAACATCAATTATAACGATTATTAGCAATGGAGATCCTGAGGACCACAGAGCTACATGGGAATCTAATGACTTCCTGAAGAGAGGGCTTGGGAGGAGAATCAAACATAAACTTCATTTCATGTCATCAGGGTTTTATGAGACAGACCAACATGTTTGCAGCATTTATTTGTGAAGTGGAAGGAAAATGAAGTGGTATTCGTCAGGGATGCTTATGAACACTTAAAGCTGCCAATTACACCTGAATATGAATTAATACAAACAGTGGAAACAGTCTTAGCAATAGCACAGAAGCTAACGTCTTCAGTCTTTCTTATTTCCGCTCTTGAAGGTTCAGCCAATCGGCACCAAGGAGAATAAATGGTGATCCAGGATTGGCTGCTTTGCAATCGCCGACCAAAAGCAAGTCAAGTAGCTTTATGCTACAAAATGTTTACATCAAACATTTTGGAAAAAGAAAAACTGAGTTCCTTTAAATCTAGACTCAAACTCATCTGGTTAGATTTGCATTCGAAACATGGATGAAACAACAATCAACTTTCTGACGTTTAACTATGGCACGATGTAAAATATTCTACTTCAATTGACTGATAACTTTGTGTTTTTATGATGTAAAGCACTTTGAACTACCCTATAAGGGTTTTGTTTATATAATATAATTTATTTGTTGGCTCTTTAACAGAGTAAACTGAACAGGCACATAAAGATGCTTTAATTACAGATTTCTGGTAAGTGATATACTGTATTTCATTAAACTGAGATAAAGTAGAATTAAACAAAAAAGTTTTCACCTCTTTCTGCTCCTTTCAAACAGAAAAGTAAGGTAATTAATGCTTGTTATAAAACTTTGACTAGAACCTTTGAAACATGAATATAATTTGTTTCATGGTGAGAATCGTTTGTTCAGGGTTTTGTTTGAGTCAACCAATTTTAAGTTACATTCACACAGCAGCTGAATTACGTCAATTTGAACGACCCAATTCCAACATTTTATATCTGGTACCAAATCGAAAATGTATATTTCTTCACAGTTGGTTGTTTTTTGTTTTATTCAGAGTTTATTGGGTTAAAATATCACTGTTGGTGTAATTCAGAAATGAGTTTATGCCACATTTTCTTCAAAAACAAAGCTAGAATTATGTTTTTGGGTTTCAGCAAAAGCCCTAATAACTCTGCCTGGCACTGTGAAATTCATCCAGAGGTGATTTAAATGAAAGAAAAATGAAAAGCTGTTTCCAGAAATACTCCCACACACGTGTGATCAAAAGCTCTGCATGGAAAATATTCTTTGGTTGAACTTTTCACGGTCGGCGGCTGTCGGAGATGTTTCTCCACGTTGATATTTTAGAAAGACCTTCTGACAGGTGCAAAATGGAGCCGAGGTGGAGCGCTGTTCAACACCTCACTGAGGAAGGACAGGTGATTTTTGACAGCACAAAACCACAAAGGTAACAAAAACACTTCTAGATTTGAGACATTGATTTTCAGAGTCAAAATAGAGCTAAATCATTTGTTGGTTTGTGCTTTTAATAGATGCCTCCTTATGTAAATCATTTAGTTTATTAAAGAACATGGTGATGACTCATTTACAGAACAGGAAAAAACAGGAGTTTAACTTATGGTGCATTTAATAAATGGAAAATAAACTTGTGAAACTTCAGGTTTCTGTCAGCCTTTCAGATTTCTTCACCATTTGACGAAAAATAGATACAGAAATAAGTAAATAACGCTCTCCAAACCAATTTGGCTCTATGTGAAAAAAGTAAATCTAAAGAGAAATTAGCCAAATTTGAGGGTTTTCAACCATCATCTCAACAATTATTTAACAAATCCAACAAATTCCTCTTTTGTCTTATCAGTCGTGGAAATAATCAAAACTGTGTTTTAGTAAATGGTCCCACTGAAGCCATTTTTGAATTATTTCTTAACTGGAGGCATTTGTAGCAGGAGGAACTGGTCCACTTCATTAACAAGTTTAATCTGAGACGGAATGAATGGCTATAAATGTCTGGTTTCAACATTTACAGCTCTGGAAAAAATGAAGAGACTTCAAATAATGCAAAGTTCATTTTAATTCAGAAATAATATTGTGTTTTGACTCAGGAAGAGTTCAGAAATCCATATTTCGGCTGTATTTGCCTGTATGCAAAAATAAACATGACATAAATTATCCACTAACTTCTATTTTCCTTCCTTTCAAGAGATAACTTCACACAAATTTCCCTCCATCAGTTTTAGTCACAAACAAATTCACCGCTATTACTGCATGCAAATAAGTTCTGGTCCAACTAATTCATGAATCACTTGTTTCTCTATAACGGGAAGCTTGTTTGCTCTCCGTCTCCTGGAGACGATGAATGACATTCAAAGGAGCTGCGAGCTTCACATCTTATTGATTCAACTGCTTTCTAGTTGTTACACCACTGAAGCTTCCACTATCCTCCATGTGAAGTGTTAAAGATTAAAACATCCCCATCAAGCAGATGTTTAATTAAAGGTTCTGGGTTTTGGGACAGCGAAACCAAGAATGTTGCCTACAATATGACAGCTAAGAAGGGAGCTTTATACGCAAATTATATGTTAAGAGATTCAAAAGGGCACTTAGGCCAATAAAAGCCTCAGTTGCAGTCGTGTAGCTCCAAAATGCAGATGCTTTTAACTTCCCAGCAGGACATGAGCAGCAGGGAAATGTCACTGGACTTTGAGGACGAAAAGTTGCAAAACATTTTTTTTTCTTCCCCTTTAAAGCTCAGGAAAATGTTTGCGAATCTTGTTCAAAGCTACTCTGGAAGAGAGGAAAACATATTCTGAGTGGTGATACCAGAGACTGTGCAAGAACCAAAGGCTGGAAGCAGGTAAGCAGGAGGAAATCCATCCACAGGTGAGTTCGCCTTTCATGGAGTTTACATAAACGACCGACTAGCAGGAGTTTTCCTTCAGGAAAGACGTCGAACCTGGAATGAAAGATCATTTTAGGAGGACAGGTTGGGAAAATGTTCAACTTGAAACCCGGTTGGGCTTTAATCCTGCAGACGATTTGCTAAATATGATCTCTGAAGGGAAAAACACAAAATCCCAAGTATTTTTAAGATAGGTTTAATGGAAATACTGTATCTTAGAACACTTGAAATAACACAAAACTAACTATAAAAGCAATAATATCTTACTATGGATGATAAAGTTCTAGTTCTATTGGTGGATTATTTAATTAACAAAAAAAAACGGAATTAGTGACTTAAAATAAGCTCCTTCATCTTGCTGAAAATGTTATTGTCTTATTTCAAGTGTAAAACGATATTTGTACTAGAAACTAAACCTAAATACTTGGTGATATTTTATGTTTCTGAGCCACAAATTCAATCTAATTCAAATTTTATCCCAAACAAATGGCCTCCATTCTCAACCCCTCCAAAGTATTACTAACTGAAAGCCTTTATTTCTAATCCAACACGATGTTTTGTACCTTTTGGACTCGGCATCTCTTCCTGGCTGTTAGAAATATTCCGTTTCATGTCTAAGCAGCGCGTGTTTCCATCTGGACTCGTTATTGGAATCCAGTTTTGGAGGAATCCTTCATTCCTCGTGTCCTGAGTGTTTTGCACACATTCAGCATGTTTTCTCCTCCATGTCAGCAGCTGATTTCACAAACCTGCACCTGTTTTTGCAAGAGCAAGCGGGTTCTGTGATTAACAAATGTTCATCCAGTCGGGGGGTCATCTGTCTAACAATGAACATCAACGCCAGCCTTTTTCAGGACACGCACTTCCATTAGCTTATCCTCCTATAACCATTCACTGGATTGCCTCCAGAAGTTTATATATCTATCTACCAGCATGTGGTCCAAAAAGTTGATGAAACAGCAAGGAGTCTGCAGTTTATGTGGGAGTAATTATATGGAAATTGCATTCACGGGCCACTGTGTTGCTCCGCAGCAGCCCGCATTGAACTGACAGAAGTTAAGTGACTTGCAGCAGTGGGAACAGATTGTTCTGAATGATTTGCTTCTTTTTTTTTTTTCTTCCCAAGTCAGGCGTGTCACCGGCCGAGCTCACCCTTATCAACAGGGCGGTGAGCCTACTGTACGAGCCACTCGGCGCGGCCGCGTCTCACACCCACGTCTCCACGGAAATCAGTCGATCTGGGAGATGTCATTTTCTGATCTGCTTGACTTTGTGGTGCCACAGTTTTGTCATTTTAAACGGCCAAACGTTTTTTTTTTCTTATGCTAAGTGCTTGAGTTTAAATTGTGGACGGACAAGTTGTTTTTTAAAATCTCATCTTCAAGAATTATATAGATAAAAAACACAATGATGGTGTTTAGTTTCAAAGTTTTGCAGAAGAACAAAAAATCGGTCATTACAGAAATGCAACACAAACTAAAATATTAAAACATCCCTAGCTCAAGTAAAGTTCAATTTAGAAGTATGAATCCGTTCTTCACCTATGTTCATTAACTCCCATTAATTAATGTTTGGTTGGCAGTGCGTTCACACCAATCCTGTTTAATTCGCTTTAAACAAATTCTGGTTTGTTTGTCTAGAAAACCCGATTCGTTTGAGGAGGTATGAATGTGCAATCGAACTCTGATGCGGATCAAAAAAGTGAACTCTGGTGCAGTTCGAATCCATATGTGAACCGGAGACCACTCCAAAAGCAGGAAGGGGACTGCAGTGCAGTGCATTCTGGGTAAACACAACCAAAACAAACGTGAGAGGTTTCTGGTACAGTTGTTGACGGACTAGTCTTTGCACATCTGTTGGAGTTTTTTGACATTCTGGTCAGTTATTTGATTAACTAACAAAATATTATTTAAAAATTCTATCACTGCAGCTGAAGGTTGATTAAATGTATGATTAGATTTCAAAAGAAGAGTTGTTTTCAATTGAAAAGCTGATATCTGAGCCGAGACGTGAGTTATGGCCTTTTGGGTCCTTCTATAGCTGCGTAGTCTTGAACTGAAAGTTGGATGAAGTCTTTGTGGTTTGTCAAGCACTTTTTCTTCTCCAAGACGTTACAAACTAAAAGACCCAGCAGGGGTTTTTGTCGCAGCTGGTTTTTGACACGGCTTTGATGTTTAGGTTTTCTGCATTCATATCAGCCGCTCTCACAGTCTGCCAAACTTGTCTAATGTTCCTTTTAACTCTCATTTTGGAAATAAATTACATGCTGGAGAAATAACTATTGGAAACTGCAGCTGAGAAGGCGCTGACTGTGAAAACAATGGTTCAGGAGAGTTCAGTGAGCTTTAAAACGTTCAGGGCAGACGTTTCTCTCACCACCCAACAAGCTCTTTCAATAAGGCCTGAAGCACTATACGGACCTCAATCAAGACTTCAATTTGTTTTCCAGTATCTCATTATATTTCTACTTAAGACGTTCACTCCAGACTTAAGACTTTTAGTCAATTAGGGAAACACAGCATGGTAAAACACACAGGTACTTGCAGTTAATTGATCAGTGGTCCAACAATCCTAATGCACAACGATGTGAAAGCTCTTGTTTAATTACACAAATGATGGGGGTGATTCTGTCTTGAAAGGCTCCGTCATAAACATCGTTTTCAGCACAAAACAACTCAGGATCGATAAAAATCTGCTTAAAGCTGCTGTGAAATAATAAAAGGACAAACATCTAAGTACCAGCTGACGTATTTTATGCTTTTGGTGGAGCTAAATGCTATTTTTTACACATTCAGCCTTAATAGCCAGATTAATCAAGGCATTTCACACATTCTCTGCAATAAGACATGATCAGAAACGATTGCTAGAGGTTCCAACAGATTGCACGCTTTTGTAGTCAGTATTTAAAGACACTATGGGACACCTTGAGAGGTGCTAATTGCAAATTCAAAGGCCCTGATTTGTGCTGTTGTGCACTTTGAAGCAGTTTTAGAAAGTGAAATTATAAAACATGACTAATACAGAAATTATGTATTACCAAAATTGAAAATAGAGTTCAATAAATATCAGTGCAAATCAATTGACCAGGTTTCAATGTCCACTGATTCCACTGACGGTGTTTATTCTCATCTGGGTTTTGGTTCCAAATTATTCATGGAAGATTAGCCTCTATGCAGGTTTTCAAAATCAATCAATTATCAACTAACCATTAGAGTTACGGGACCAAACTGGAGAGCTAAAGCTGGTTAAAACCAAACACTTTGGTAAACCTGAGCGAAATTTACTGAATTAAACAAAATTGGTGTCAAAGTTTGTGCAGCTATAAACTTAAAAAACCTACTAAATGTTTCCAAAGACCAACCAGTCAGTCCATATTTACAAAATCAAACAAAACTTTTTTCTGCACAAACATTTGACACCAGTTTTATTTAACTTGAAGAAATTAAGGGCCCAAAGTCCCTGAGGGTTTTTGCTAAATGTAAAGCAAGGCAAAGGAGGGGTAATAATGTGGGCTGGTGTGAAAGTATGCAGAAATGTGAGGCCATCCATCAGAAAACAGAAGTTTGGTCAAATGGTATAGTCAAAGTCTGTGTAGGACTTCAAGAGAAGTTTGCATCGGAGAATCTATTAACTGATAAACTCTTGCAGAAAATACTAACCACAGTTTGGTAGTAACTAGTTACTTTTACTTGAGTAGTAAAAAATTACTTTGAGGAGTATTTTTACTACTCTGTACTTTCTACTTTTACTTGAGTAATTTTATTGTGAGTTGTGAGTAAAACTTCTACATTTTTGACCCACTGAAAGAAAAACAAACATTCACTAGACTCAGACACACACCTGCAGCTTTTGTTAAAATTTCAAAAGTTTTTTATTGAAAGAAATAACATTTATTTTTGCCTTATTTTGCCATTTTTCTGTTACTTACTTTATTATTGTAATTTTTGTCCTTAAAATACAAAAATTTCCAATTAACTTCATATTTTGGTCCATCTGATGATGCAATTTTTAAATATTAAATGATTGACAATTTGATCAACTTACCAAATACTTTTTTTAATTTTTGTATACTCTTCCCACCTCTGATAATAATTGATGATTATTGTTAAATACTTGGGTGCACTTACTTTTGTTTAATAAATGTTGATGTATGTTGTGTTTGTGTACCATATTTTAGTCTTAAACTTTTAGAAATTTCAGTCTTAGTGTCTTAAAATAATGAGAAGGTGTACTTTCTTATTTTTTTTTTTACACAATTGCAATAGCTAAGAGGACAATATCTGGTCTGCTGTTGCAAAAAAATAAAAACACACTAAAGCGTCTAGAAATTTTCCAACTAACCCACATGTGACCCTGGAGAGATAAAATATGAGCTCATCTGAAAAATGTCCTCGACTCAACATGGACAAAGCTCCGTATTTGTCGAGACAACTTTAATACAGTCACTCTTATCTGTAATTGCGGTGGTAGAGGTCAACTCCTTTTGTTGAAATTAGAGGTCGGGACAGTAGCTTAGCTGTAATAGCATTCTATTGACATGTTGCCTCCACCAATCTGGGCTTTCGAAATCCACTTACTCCCTCCCAGACGAGCAGACTGCACACTGGAGAGGCTCAATAATCGGCCAACTTTGGCTGAAGTGCGTTCGGTTGCATCAGTGAATTAACGTGGATTTTCAGTTAATCATGGTAATACTCCAGCTAATAGCTTTCTAATGGGAGTTTCTTTAAAACCAGCAAACAGACGCGTTTGCAGCACATGACCTTCCAGACTCGAAGCGTCCAAGCTTTCTGCAATCTAACTTATTATTGCTAATACATTTCAGCTCCCCTGGATGTTCTTTAATCTAGTTTTCTAGGTGCGCTGTGAGGGTTAGGAGTCAATCTCCAAGATTTTATGGCAAATATGAAACTCAGCAAAGAGCATAAAATGTTTGCGGCAGTGATGAGATTCCTTGTCTCCTCATGTGTGACATTGGAGTCTATCCGAAGGGCAGAATATATTCTTTTCTCTTCCATCTCCGCAGCTTTCTGTAACCTTCAACATAAAAATTGCTTTTGGTTCCCGACACTGGGAAAGCCTTGATTTGTTTCCTATCAGATAAAAAAATGATAATGGAGTAAGAAGAGTGTATTGGCATGCAAATATGCGTAAGTCAGGGAACTGAGACTCTTATGGAGCGTTGTTTTTTGTTCTTTTGAGTGTGATTGCGCTTATTTTGTTGTCGATTGCAGGAGACATCAATCTCTGAAACATTTCTGATCATAGCAAAGAGAAACTCTCGGTGCATTTAACACAGCATGAATTGGGATGTTTCTGATAGCTGTGTCGACTTTGACATGTAAAACAGAAGAACATGAATTAGATTTGTTGCTTTTTAGGATAATTTAGCCTGTCAGTCTGGAAAAGATTACAAAGGATTTTTGAGAGTCTGGTGAGCAGAAGGAGTGAGAAGTGTACCAAAATTACTCCGAGAATAAATCCACAACTCATCCAGGAAGTCACAGAAAATATCAATGTCTAAAAATTAGTTTTATTGTTCTAAATATCTTAATTACTGCCGAACTGGTGAAGTGACGTCTCCTGTTTCATTCACAGTTTGTTTTATATTTTTAAGCAGCTATGAGGCACAGTGGTGAAAACTGAAATCGCTGCTGCGCCAGCGACTTAGCAGGTTGTTGCTAGGTAACCAAAGAGTGAGTGAGTTGCTAGGGAACCAAAGAGTGCGTGAGTTAGTTGATTCCACCAACCTTGCTAAGCTAGATGTGAAAGGTTAAGCCTTTCCTCTGCCTACCTTTTGCCAAAATCTATTAATATCGATCACTTGTCTGTCACAATTTACTTTGTTATTGATTTATTGTCCAGCCCTGGTCAAACATGGTGGTGGTTGTGTGATTATTTGGGGTTCCTTTGCTGTTTTAGGACTTATATTAAATGATGCAACTTTTAATTCTTGTCTTAGATTAAAAAAAAACATCAAATTGTGACCTTAAACGCAAGAAAAGTATAATTATGTAGAGAAGCAAGATAGAAAATGGAGGATTATGATTGCCTCAGTCATATTCTGGATTTAAATTAAAGTAGAATGCATTTGTATGACTTATAACAAATCAGTCAAGCTTTAAAAATATATAAAACTCAAACCACTTTTACATCTCAGTAAAAAAGAGGCTAAAATTATTTATTACTTCTGTTACTTTAATGCTATGTTGCTTGTAAATTATTATATTTTTAATCATGTAGTTACACATTTTGCTGAAATGTGTGAAAGAAATCAACTTACTCAATGAAGCCATCATTTTATTTACTAATTTTATTTCTCCCATTTAAATGTGGAAACAGGTTAAAACCTTGTGTTCCTGTCAATACAGAATAAGCTCTCCCGCAGCATGAGGGATGTTCCTAATTACATATTAATAGTAAAAGTGTCAGGAAATATACAACCGTGTGACTGAGTCCCATATTTTAATTTGTAATTTCCTTCCTGAACCCGGGAAGCGACGCCTGTCCACGGGGAGCGATTCCAACCCGCGTGCAGATCTTTCTGTCTCCGCTGCAGATTTAAGATCCCAGCTTGGACTTTGCTCATCCATTAAACTGAGAAAAGTCTAGCAATTTCCCATCAGACAGCAAATGGATGGTTGTTGGCAGAAAATAAGAAGAATTCTGCCTTCATCCACCTGTGAAATGAAACACGGCTGTAATATTCAAAAGTTTAGTTAAAATTTCCGTGACTGTGAATATCCCGGAGAGTAAAAAAGACTTTATTCCCAAAAGGCAGAAAATTAAATATGATACAGTTCTGTGATATTCTGTAATATGAAACTGTGTTTTTTTTTTTTTTTTTTTTTGCCACAGCAGCTGCAGGTCTTAGAGTTTTTGCTTGGGGGATTTTGCCTAATCTTCCTCCAAATGGCTCCCAGTTCCCTGCCTTTGAAGAAAGGAGCCTTTGAAACCCATCCTCAGATTTTCACTCGAGGTAAAAGGCCGACCGGAAGCAGCAGGGAAGCAAACTTTTCCCACCTCTAAATTAAAACCTGTGTAGTCGCCTTACAACATTAAACTGTATGTATTTAACTCAGTTTTTATGTGTTATAGTCAATGTGTTGTTTTATTTAACCTTAAAAATCAAAACTTTAACACCTGAGACTATTTTGAAGTTTGTTCTAATAAACTTTGCACATCTCAGTGAGAATGGATGTAAAAAAGGGATGCATTTATTATTCTGACCACTAAATGGATAAAAAAATGCATTTGTATTAGAAATAAATTGGAAGACAGAAAAAAGAATTCAATTCATTTAGAATTTTTTTGAGAAAATACAGACAATGTTCTCTCCAAGTGGCTTTTTGAAGAGAATTACACAAATTCAGGTATAATTAATGCTAAAATTAACATTTTTCCAATGTTCACATACGTTGTGAGTTTTTGTAGCTTATCGTACCAGTACCACTTAAAAATTTGATTCAATTTGATCCTAAAAATGGCTCTGATCTTTCACCAATGTGACTTTTTAAACTGAAACTGGACTAACACTTACTAGAGTTGCACTAACTGCACATTTAATGTTTTTAAGACTTTTAGAACACATTTCAAAAAATATTTTTACGCAATCTCACAAAGTAGCAAGTACTTTTCTTTGCACATGGCTCTTCCCCTGATTTCAAATTAAAGCCTCCATCTGCATCTACAGGTGAACTTCGTTTCATTCTGGTCACTTTGGGAAAGTTTGCCAAGCTTTCTTCACTTTTCCCCCAAACTTTTGTTTCCTCTGTATGTGCTTTGTAAACTCTGGTTCATTTTTATCACGGAAAACCAAAAGGTCAGGCACCGACAAGCATCTAGTGAGAACATATTCACACCTGAATGATTCAGTAGCGGATACTCCAGCCGAACAGCATCGCTGTTACAGGTGGGCTCGGGATAGATGGCGCCGTTCATTCGGTGGCTCACGGGTAGAAATTAGTCTCCCGCTCCCCCAACCTGCTTTCTCTCCCGCCGGGAGCGAGCTCGGGTCGCAAATGACTGGTTGCCAGACGCTCATATTTTACCTTCTCATTAGCAGCAAGGGGAGCGAGGTAATTACCACGCCGGAGTGGCAGCTAGGAAAGGAAGCGCCGGATGATGAGATGTGTATTTTAGCCAAGCTGACGGGGAATAATGTTAACGATGAGAAAAGACAGATAAAATGGCTGCTTGTATCCCCACAAATTATTGTAAATATTACAGAAGCACCCGTATATGCAAACAGGTTCCAGGCCGGACCGGGCCAATTATTTAGACAGACACCAATATATGGAGTTAGGTAGTAAATGGTTACATTTACTTTTTAAATGTAGTGTTAGGAGTATTTTTATTATGCAGTTCTCTTTACTTTTACTTGAGTAATTTCATTATAATGTAAAATGTCTGGATTTTCTACCAACTGACTGAAAAACAAACATGTTGTAACAAAAAGTTCACCAGACACAGACCTGCAGTTTTTGTTAAAATGTCATAAGTTTTATTCTGAATTATAGAAATTGATTTGGAAAAAATGTTTTTTAGCCTGATTTTGTAATTTTTTTTGTTACTTGTAAGACGTATTGCCACAAAAACACAAAAAACACAAAAATTTCCACTTAACTTTGTATTTTGGTCCATCTGATTATGTAATTTTTAAATATTAAATGAATGATAATTTGATTTGTTACTCAGTACTAGAGTAAACATTTTAACCTAATACTTTCTACTCTTTTTTTGAGTAATTTCTTGTACTTTTTATTTTTACTTAGGTAAAAATATGTACAAGTAGTGCTAGTCTTGCTTGGATAACATTTTTGGGTGCTGCAACACTGGACAGAAATTACTTTAGGGCAGTGGTTCTTAACCTGGGTTCGATCGAACCGGGGTTCGATGAGTCGGTCTCAGGGGTTCGGCGAAGCCTCTGCCGCGGAGATAAAGACACACTTGTGTAAAGTCGTAATGACGCGCCGCTTTGCCATCTCTTGCTGCAGAGGATCACGTTACATCACTTAGCCAAACAGAGCTGCGGAGGAGATCTGATTGGAGGAGCTCCACTCTCAGCATGGATTTGAACTTGTGTCTTTAATTACTTTAGCAAAACTCACCATTTTTACAATATCATATAGTCCAAATATGCTCCTTAGTTGCATCTTTTCGGGGTTGGAACTGGTTCTAGTGGCGTGAGGGTGGTTACACAGCTAATATACACAGTCCAGTCACATTAATGTGACCACCACGTACTTTCCACTTCAGAGTTAAATAACCAATCACAGAAGGCAGGTGGCAGCACAGTGCAGTTGAGCGTATATAAAGGGTGTGTGTGGGCTTCGGAAAACATTTCAATCGTTGGCGTAATGCAGAAACGAAGCGATTTATCCGACGTCCAAAAGGGCATGATCATTGGCTTTCGGGCCAAGGGTGGAAGCATTTCCGAAACGGCTGAGTTTGTGAACTGTTCGCGTGCCGCCGTGGTAAAAGTGTACCGTGCATGGCAAAATGGGACTGTCCAAAATCAACGACGTGGCAAATGTGGTGCACCACGGGCCATAGATGACAGAGGCGAACGACGGTTGCGGAGATGCGTTCGGGCAGATAGACGGGCTACCGTTGAGCAACTGACCACTAAAATGAACCAAGGGGCTACCACAAGTGTCTCCCAAACCACTATTCAGCGAACATTGCTGCGTCTGGGCCTCCGAAGCAGACGCCTGGTTCGTGCACCTATGCTGACTGGTGTTCATCGACGACGAAGGCTAGAATTTGCACGCCAGTACAGCAGCTGGACGTCCACTGAGTGGCGACAGGTAGCGTTTTCAGATGAATCGCGTTTTATGCTCCATCGGACAGATGGACGTTGGCGTATAAGGCGTGAAACCTCTGAAAGGAACCACCCTGCAACCATTGCAGGAACGGTCCAAGCTGGAGGCGGGAGCATTATGGTCTGGGGAATGTTTTCCTGGCATTCTCTGGGTTCACTGATTATTGTGGAAGGCACGATGGATCAATACAAGTACGCATCTGTCCTTGCGGACCATGTCCACCCCTACATGCGCATTGTTTTTCCTCAGGATGATGGCATCTTCCAGCAGGACAATGCGAGGTGCCATACAGCTGCCAGTGTACGTGCGTGGTTCGAAGAGCACCAGGATGAGTTTACCGTCCTCCCCTGGCCAGCAAACTCACCTGACTTAAACCCAATCGAGCATCTGTGGGACCATCTCGATCGAGTTGTTCGCGCCATGGATCCTCAACCGCGTAATCTAGCGCAGCTGGCCACGGCATTAGAGTCGGCATGGCTCAACATCCCAGAGAAGACCTTCAGGGACCTAAGTGACTCTCTTCCTGCACGTCTCGTAGCAGTTCGCTCTGCGAAAGGTGGTTATTCTGGCTTTTGACAGATGGTCACATTAATGTGACTGGACTGTGTAATTACATTACTAATTCAGAATACCGCAAATTGAAATTACAAAAATAAATTTGGTAATAGGAAACACACTAACTTTGGAAAAACATGCTTTTCTATCAAACATTTTTGCACTATGAGCCATATCAATGTAGATATATTTAGCAAAACTGCAACAGAAACACTTTTTTCACAACACGAGTCACATGGTCAACAACCCGATGTTACCACTGGCAGAAACGCCAAAGAAGATGACAGGAAGTAGTTGGAGGATGATGGTTTGTTTCTCTTTTTTTCATAAAAAGTTGTCATTCCAAGGTGTTGAAGCCATCGCTCTTCTGTAAAATTACCGATTACAATTTACAGTATTTTTAGATTACAGTTTTAATTACAAGCTAATTCATGTGTGATTTTAATTTCATTTTTTACTTAATGAGCACATTAATTGTGTTTTTTTATGCTAACAGAATTTAAATAGAGATTTACAAACTTTTGTAATGGAAACAGAGATATGGAGAGTTGTATCTCCTACGAATTGATTAAATCCACTTCAAACACCTCTAAAAACGTCTATAATAGCCTATTGTAATAGTTCAAACATTAATATATCTCAATATATTTTGGAAATTGCACTGGCACTACCTCAACAGCTGTTTGAGGTTCGACCAATCAGCAGCAGGGAAAATAAATGCCAGCCAATCAACAAGAAGTATTCCAACTTTGGATTTCAGCTTCTCAAACTGTAATTTATTTCAAATATTTTAAATCTAGAAAAAAATCTGCAACTGTGCTGTGAATCTTTTTGTGCCCTTCTCCTGACTGATACCTTCACACAATAATTTCTTCTGATCCTTATCTGCATAATTATCACATCAACTAAAGGGTGGAAATGAAAAAAAAAACATCCTACTAGGGCAGATAAGCTTTATTTAACAAAATTTTTGCATTTAAAACTGTATTTTCTCTGCAGATTTGAATGTGAAAAGGATGCCATTCTGTTGTCTTTTGACTGCATCTGTGTGCCTTGAATATTTGAGCTGTTCTCGTCTTTATCTGCCGCCGAATACGACAAAGTTACGGATTAAACAAAGTTCAGATGTGTGAAGATGTTAACTCTGTGCCTCAGGCAGTCGATTTGTAGCAGGCGGCTCTCTGTGGGTGGCTGGGTGAGCGATGAGGAACTCTCTCCTAACTTTTGAAGACCACTGTACACCAGCCTCATTACACTCTACATCTTAATGACTCTACAGCTGCTATCTTTTCCCTGCAAAGCTAAAGGTCAGATCGGCATCTTAATGCACCACCCTCCTGCATTCTGACCCAGATACAAACTTCGGTCA
The DNA here is from genome assembly GCA_033032245.1 of Poecilia picta. NCBI lineage: Eukaryota > Metazoa > Chordata > Actinopteri > Cyprinodontiformes > Poeciliidae > Poecilia > Poecilia picta. Next base: position 11,488,173 of record CM065354.1, read on the forward strand.
ATTGGATCAGGCCCGGACTGCATGTTCAGTAGCCTGTAGAATATAAGGATCAATTTTAAATTAACTAAATTTCATTTAATTAAACCTTGACATTTGTTCAAGGACCCGTTGCAGATGATTTTGTCGCTACGGGCTTTATCATAACGCTGCAATAACCGTTGGGTCCAGCAATTTTTAAAATAGATGCTGGAGATGATACAGATGAACTGAACAAGCAGTGTTAAAAGCTGATATAACATTATGGCCGGAAGCATGCACACTGCATTACACTCAGATGATTAAAAGCCACTAATACCACTGAGAGCTGCCATCTAAAAAGGACTTGGCTGCACAGATTTGAGCCCAGCCTCCAAATTATTCAATAAAACAGACGACTTCCTGGTTAACTGCTTCAATAAAAGCATCAAATTTGATTTTTTTTGTTTGCAGAAAATATTCACAAACCTACTGTCATGATGTGTGGTTGTGAGTGGTGAGGGAGACGCCGGTGAACCCAGGTAGTCATGATGAAAATTATGTTTTAATGAGGAATCAGGAGAACAACTCAAATCCAAAATACTGGCAGAACAGGGGACAGAAACAGATGTTAGACGAGGACCCGACAAGAGACAAAGACAACAGGTGGATTTAAATACAGTGGAGAGTAATCAGGAAACTAGACACAGCTGGGATCAATCAACAGGGAGGAAAGGACAGAGAATCACAGGGAAACAGGACTAAACACAGAAAATCTCAAAATAACTACACAGAAAAACACGGATCACAACACCTACTGATAATTTCAAATCAATGGCAAAACTGAAGAAAACAGAAAATAAGTCACAAAAATTCACAACTCTGAAATGTTCCCATGTTGAAGACTCCATCTTAAAGACTAAATGCCTGCATGTTTTAATATAAATCTATTATTAGAGAGATTAAAAAATGTCGTAAATTTTTGACAAAAAAATCAAATGTTGACATCTGAGAATTTTTTTAGAATTTGAATAGTTCAAAATATGCCAGAAAAAAATCTGAAATTTTTAGATTGATCTCAGAAATCGACTAGAAATAAAAATCTGGAAATTTCAGTTTGAAAAGTAAAAAAAAATAAAAAAAAAATCTCAGAAATTCTGCAATTAATCTCAGAAATTTTCTAGCAAAAATGTGAACATTTCTGAGTTTGAAAAGTCAAACATTTGCAAGAAGAAAACTCAGCCATCTTAGGATTCACCCCAAACATTTTCAAGCGTTTTACTGAATTAATTTATTATAAGCTAACACGTTTCCAGTGACACTTCAGTCAATCTTTCTTCCACCAAGTTGAGCAAAAGTGCGGAAAACACCAACCAGCTGTCTTGTTTGTGTTCTACACTCTACTTTGTGAGAAAATAACAAAGTAATATTTATTCTTCTGAATAATCTACAAATAATCAGCAGTGATTTACTACTGGACTGAACGGAGCCGTCGACCATAGACTCTACCCCTGAACGCCCACAGATGAATCTCAGCTGCACCTTTTCAATCCAGATAATATCGATAAAGCTGATTTATTTCATACAAATTACAGATATGTGGGTGTTTAATCCAGAGTCGCTCACCCACAGATGAAATTGGATTTCCCAAGGACCACTTTTACATTGTTGCATCGTCGCACTCTCAATATTTGACTCCCTGACACGGCGACTAAGCAACTGGCGGCATTACATCATAAGGAAACCATTATTCCCAGTCGTGGCTTGTGTCATGAATCATTAATAATCGTAATGATGGCATTAGAGGTTCTCAGTGGGATGTAATTTAAAGATATGCCGAGTAGGAGTGACAAGGTCATTCTAAATGGCAATAAGCAGGCCTAGCAATCTGTCATGGGGGAGAAGCCCTCGCTTATTTCTGGATCGTTCCAACGCATTGATGTCAACTAACCTTAATTTTTGTTTTTCATCCAGCAGCATCAACTGATAGTTCTCTCTCTACCTTTGTGCTGCAGCAGATGTACTTTAATTTCATGAGTTTCCAGATTCCTCAGCACAGCAGCAGCAGCAGCAGCAGCAGCAGGTGTTTAATGCCAAAAGGAAACATTAGCGCTGATGGACAACGGCTGCAGAGGCTGAGGAATAACCAGAGCGCAGTTAATCTATAACTAAATCCCAACAGTTAATGTGTTTTCCTACAAAAATCTTCCATTTCGCCCGCGCAAACATAACATTAGGACTTTCAAAGCAGGTCTCCAGCTGAGAGGAGAACAAAAAAAAAAGAAATCTCTTGTGGATAAACTCATTATTGCTGAAAGAGACTGCATTAACTGGATGTATAGTCTCTAGTGGCTCATAAGCAATACATTTACAAATAAATGTATTTATATGCAGCTAAAAATGTTTCCTCACAGAACAAAGTATGTGCTCAACATCTAATGTGAATCATTTACATTAGAGGTTAGTTGTTAAATAAAGTTACCTACTTGTCAACAGTGCTGAGACAAAGTGTTGGTATTTCTTTTGTTTTATGTTAAACTTAAACATTTAAGATCATTTGAGTAAATTCAAAAGAAAGGTTTCAAGTGATTTTAATTTGAGAAGGAAAAATAAAAGTCGCAAAGTCTTAGAAATGACTTTGCAACCATCTCTTCATTGTCTGTTGTTGAATTTCAGGCCATGATGTTTTAGCCTACTTCACGCTGTCAGACAGGTTCGACTGAAATGTTGTCTTCAAATTTGTCTTGGGAAAAATGTATAAATCATCCAGTTTTCAAAAATATCATTAAATATCATCCACTAAGGTCATCTTTTATATAAGATTATTTAAAACATTGGTTTAGGAGAAAATACTTTTTTTTCTGTTAATTACTTTGATTTTACGCTTTCAGGTAACGAAAGCATATTTGAAATTAGAATATTACATCGTCAAACCAATAAAGATATATTTTTAAAAACAGAAATGTGTGACTTGACGGTTGTTTCTTTCAAAAGTCTTTCAATCTAACACATCTAAGCCAGAAACTGACTTTTTAGTTGTCCGTCATTTTGACTGCTGCAGTCAGCAAAATAAAAAAATCCCATCCATCTATTTTTACCCATAAATTTTAAAAATGATCATTTTGATTAAATCTGATGTGTGTGAAATCACACATCATTTGAAGTGGAAACATTAGCTACTAACTGTTAGCTAGCGCTTGTATTCTGACTTTATATGTCAAATAATTTTTAATATTCTGGTTAACAGAGCTCTGTTGGCTAGATTAATGTAAAAAAAACTTACAAACGTCTTTATTTTCACTTCAAAATGAAACATACATATCCATGTTAACTTGTTCTGTCGAGTTCCTTGTTTTTACTGCTTTAATTGAAATAAAAAAAGAATAGCTATCCCTGCAGAATTGTGTATGACAGAAATAAATTAAAAAACACAGAAATGTATTTTCTTCCCGGTGAATGCTGGTTGTTAGACTCCACGGCTCTCTGTCTAATTAAACCCTCAAAATCACATTTTATTCATTCGTCAGAGTCGCTCCCAAAACTGACGGAAGGAAACGCAAACGCAATTAATCACAGCCGCCGCCGTTCTTTCTCTGCAGATCTGTTTGTTTTCCTCTCGCCCTAAAAGTGTGGCTTCGAGGCGACGTCGCTCTGCTCTGAATTGAGTTCTAATTTCTGCAGCCCGACAAAAAGACAACCCGCCACCAACACACAAAACCTCAATAAGTCATCAGATAGTGATGGAGTGGGATCATAAAAACAGTGCAGCTGTTGGGCTTTTTCACTCTGAGACGTGTTTCAGAAACATTATTCGTCACGGCAACGCTGTGCTTTAAAGACAGTTGATCACAGTAATTAAAGTGAAATATGCTTTGTTTTTTCTGTGAGAGCAGCTGAATAATAATAGTTATTTTTAGAAAAAAGGGTATCATTTGACTTCTTTTTTTATATAATTTCTGCATTCAGAAGTTTTGTTGTATCGAACACAATAAATTCTCATTAAAAAAGGGGGATTCTGCAGCTGAAACAGCATTTTCTCCAGCCTGACGGCTCACTGAAATCTGTGAAACCAAAACTTTTTTTCCCCACTAGACATGTTATGACAGGAAACTATTTACAGCAGCTATCTTTTCAGTTGAACTCAGCTTTACTTTTCAAGGTGGCTCAACAGGAACTGGAGCTGCAGCGATGGAAAAACTCCACTCCAACACATTAAAGTACAGGCGGCACAGACAGACAGCAATTACAGCCGTAAACACAAGAACAAAGAGCTAAGGAATAAAAATACTCCACAAATCCGATCATAAAGGGAGACTGAGAAGATCGGCAGCAACAGAAAATGATTGAATGCAATCTAAGGCGATAATGCAGCTTTCTTTTTGTTCTTATTCAGATTCCAACCGGAGAAAACCATTCACAGTAACATCCTGTATAATAATCTTAAAGGTAGAAAACTTTGCCCAGATGTAATAACGTCAACAATCAACATCAAACATCACAGTAAAGCTACAAAAGTTAAATATTCTTCAACTTAAACCTCTGTGTGCTTGATGTGAGCCGATCAAGGTCCTACTTATCGTCAATAAATCTTGGAGCAACTTTGAAAATATTATACAGGGTCGACTGGAGCTTGAGGGAAGAATGAAGGCGAAGGCGTAAATAATGGATACGAAGGAGAAAAGTTTCACCAAAACGGCTTAGTTAAAACTCTGAGCAACCTAAGTTGCTTTCATGAATCTGCGAGAGCATAAAATATTCATTATTAAAGCCTTAACATTTCCTGGACCTCTAAAAGAAATGTCAGATTTGAGTCAATTCAGTTTGCGTTAAAATTTAGAGCAGCTTCTAAATTTAACTTGTTGGTTTAATCACAGCAGACGCTTCATGGATCTGTTTGGTTTAATCTTTAGTTTAGTTTCCTTGGAGATTGTAGTCAATTAAAAGTTTATTAGATTAAAATTAGTTCCATTTGATCAACTGTTAATGTTGTGTTGTGGTTTAGCCTCCAACCAGAAGAGGTCGTCACTGATCTTCCTTGAGTGGAGCCAGTTGATACAGAAACAAAGATGGCAGCACCATTTCAGAACGGGAAAGAGAACGGTCCAATTTGGGATGCAAAATGCACTTTATATGGTTCTGTTTTGAAATATAAACACTTGATAAGTGGCTTAAGAACATGATGGCAAGAAAAACGGTTGATTTTGGCCGTTATAACATTTTCTGGAGAAAAACCATAGATAGTACCGTTCATAAGGAATTAAGTGTTTCAGATATTTTAGTATTTTCATCTTTTCCTATTTAGCAACCTTATCCACATAGTCTCTAGAGCTGTACGTTTTAAATGTTGAATATATATTTAGCAATATACTCAGCAGTATGTGTGTGTCCTTAAACTATTTATGTTTTGCTAGCATTTCTAAATATGCTTAACTTTAATAATGTGGGAAAAAAACAATTTTCTGTTTATTCACTCTGCATTTAATACAACTGACTCAAAATAATATTACATTTTCATTATGTTCTTGTTAAATTCAGAAAATAGAGCCCTTCTTGTTTTGGAAACTCATTACATCAATCAACTTTAGATTAATTCAATCATAAGTTGCTTTCCTACTTTAAACAATGACAGTTAGTATTAGGGAGAATCTCCAGACCAGTACAAGACCACTACCACCATCACCAGTGGACTTCATTACCAGTAAGACACAATATGGATCCATGTTTTCATTGTTTATGCCAAAATATACTCTATTATCTGAGCACTGCAGATAGTAGAGGATTTCTGTCAAACTAATAAGGTCTATATGTCTATATGGTTTGCATTATAGAATGGTTTGCATTCTATAATGCAAACCACTTTTTATAGAGTAAAAAATTTAATTTGAGAGTCAAGATTGAAAACCTGGTTGTCATAGCAACACGAAACAATATGAAGAAAACTGTGTATTTACTGTTGTTTCTATAGCGTCAGAATAACTTCCCTTGGTAAAAATAAAGTCAAGGCATCTATCTATAATTACTGTCCTGCATCGGCCCAACTCCGGCGCTACAAGAGTTGCTCCGGCTGTTTCTATCTGATTGAGTGAGAGTGCCATTGACCTTCAGCCATTTTACTGAGACTGTATTAAAAAGGCCCAGCCAGAGCCCTGATTTTATGGCCCAGCCTTCCCAAGGTCCCACTGACCCGGTGGATATTACGAGGATAAATCAAACGTCCACGCCGACACGCTCATCCATTCCGGGGCTTAAAGCATGACTGTGTGCTGAAGAACGGCGTCTGTTGGGGTTGAAAAGCCTGCATGCATGTCTCAGTGGGGTGAAATGTGCATTTTACAGTTTGCTGCATTAAAGGATATTCTTTTAATGCAAAGATGCCTGGATAACATGCATGGATGCTGTAGAGCAGGGGTGTGAATGGTCTTAAAGGGCCAGTTGTGGCAGAATGCATTGATAAAATCCATTAACATGTTAAGATGGTGCACTTCAAAATAGACAAAAAAATTATTTTAGTTTCTTTTAAAGAAACAGAATAGAAAAATTGTTTCCGAATCAACCCTAAAAATTAGAAAAACTGAAAGATTTAATCATTTGGGTCATTTTTTGCAATTAAAATCACAGATTTCATGGAGCAAATTTAAAATATTTTCACATATTTATTTTCATTTGGATAATTTATTGTTTATTAATTTCATTTGAGAATGTGTTATTACATTATTATTAACATTGTATTACTTAAAAATGGTCTCAAAAGTATTGCAATAACTTCTGGGATAATTTATTGTCCAGTAAAATATGTTATTTTCATTCAATTTGTTTGGTTCAATAACATCTAAGTTGTCTCGAGGGTCATATAATAAATATAGAATATCATATTTGGTTTGTATCTATGATGTGTATGTCTCACTAAGATGCATCAAATAGTAACGAATAAATGTTAGCACATAAAAGCATCTGCGGTATGTATAATTTGTGAGTTTCATGTAGAAGTGTGGCTGCTGAACTGGAACGTTTCTGATGTGAACACATCAGCTCAACATTAACAATGCAGACGTAGAGGGTTACTCAGGGGACAGCTTCTTCTTCTTCTTCTTCTTCTTCTTCTTCTCCTTGTCCTCCTCCTCCTCCTCCTCACTGACCGGAGTCTTCATCGGAGCAGCCGGGGTTTGTTATTATGGGATTTAGGCCTCAGAGTGTTGACAGCCTGATAACACTGGCCCTGATTCACACTCCGAGCCGCGCTGTCTGGGTTTACACAGAGCGCAGAGGCCACATCGTCTTAATGACACATGCGTACTCTGTGACTTCACATTTTGAACTGTGAAAGCTTCTTAATCCATCTGATTATCGCTGAATCTTAGATGGCAGCAGTGTGAGCTGGAACAGTAATGTTTCTGCTGAACATACCCTTGAAACAAGACTTTTTTTATTACATATGTAAAAAGAATACTTTTTTCTCACTGTTTTACATTCAGTAACACAGAATGTTAATTTTGGGGGATAGTTAGGATATCCAGAATTATTTCTATTGACTAAACACCTGAATATTGAGACATTTTAACAGATCTCCTTACTAATTTTCTATGTGACTGGATTGACTTTTGCTACTTTGCAACTAATTTTGTCAAATTTTCCTCGCATTACTAAATTTAGGCATATCTATAAAATATAACAAACCCCGTCAAACTTAGTGGAGGAGATTGTAGTTAGTAGTTTCTTAGTAGAAGAAAAGATGCTTATATTACCATTTTCTTTGTTTTCTCCTCCACTTTTCTATCATAGTCACATCTTTACCTTCGTTGTAAATCAAACATTTTCATTGTTGCTCCATCAAACTTTGTTGAGTCTTTATATTTCAAAACAAAACGGCATAAAGTGAATTTATCATCCCACACCAGACTCTATTTGGACTGTTTCTCTTCTCTGTTCTCATAAGGCACAGCCATCTTTATTTCTGTATCAACTGCCTCCACTTAAACATGATCATTACTGCCCTCTTCTGGTTAGAGGCCAAACTACAACATTAAAAGATCTAAGTATAGAAAAAAAGCTACATTTTGCCGCCATCATCATGAAATCAAATTGAGCTCCACATTTTCTTATTCCTGCTTTTGGGGCTTCAACCAATCACTGCAGGGAAAATGAATGGAGCTCCTGGATTGGTCTGCTTTGTAAACACCAGCCAATGGCGTCTCAAGCAGAGCTGCACTGAAGTATTTCAGCTTTCCAATCTGCATTTTCTTTCTTCTTTCTATATCTGAGATATGGTCTACAAAAAACTATCTGCAAATATAACACTGCTTCACTAAGAAGGGTTGCTTTGACTACACCAATCCATGAAAGCAGAACATTTAATAAAACCATCAGGAAGCCTTGCAGGTTCATTTAAAGCTGATGTCCAAATTAATAAAAGGAGGTCCAGAGAGGAGGGTCAGAATGCCTTTTAGCTCTAAGGTATTATTATTAACGCAAATATTAATCAGGGCTCTGTGTGGGGCTGCCATTGCTAATGAGAGTTATGTCCCGTCTCTGCAGAGCCTCTCAGATTGTTTTAGCTTAAATTAAGTTTCATCAAGCTGTGCAGCTCTGCTGCTAACACTTTAACAAATCTTTGAATATATTTCTAATGATGTATAAAAATGCTTAAGTGGTTAAATGAATAATCTGTACAATTTGAGTATTTTTTTTATTCGATTAATCGATTAATCGTCAAAAAAACTGTATAACTAAAATAATCGTTAGTTGTAGTAATAGTTTTGTTATATATTTGAAGTATATTTAAGTATATTTGTTGAGATAATAATCTTAAATATACCACTTCCTGTTTCCTGTAGGTAACTTATTTAGTCAAAAATTGGAAATACAAAAACACATGGCATTCAGGAAAGGAATTGAACTGAACAAGACACCTACAAAAATAACAAAAACTTCTTTTAGAGAGATGAATTAACCCAACATGGGTGTCTGGACAAAACCCAGACACTCAAACTGTTCACTGAAAACCTGCCTTGCTTAAAATGTCATGCTGTTTGCATTATATTTTATATTTTACTACCTCCGGCTCGGGAAAAAATATTAAAAACGTGCACAACGTGAACAGCAAAGCAGGGAAATTATGATAGAGTGCGGCCAACTCCATCGTGTTTAATTAAAGTTTCACAGGCAGGACTTGGATTTGTTTTGACTTCCCCTGCCAAGGAAGTCTCTAATTAAGCAGGATGGTTACTTTCTAAATCAGACCGGCTCCACGTGTATCTGGGTTATTAACATCGTTTTCTTTTCAATAAAGTGATCCAAACCCAAAAAAAGAAAGTCAAATTCAGGAAATAAGCGATGATTAACAGTCTGGTCTCTGATTCCACCATTAAATAACCTGAATTCAGCTGCCAAGACGCGGGTGTACTCCCGCCTTGGCATTTGAGATGAAACAAAACCGAAGCGGCGCATGCATGACTGACAGGAAGTTGGGGAATTTGCCCTTTGTGAAGGCTTGTCTCATTGGCTAAACGATCCTCAAAGAGCGTTGTACGAAGAATGTCAGGAGCAAGAAAGCAGAACCACATGCTGGCATCGCTGGAGAATGTCACCAGGTTGTGCTGCCAATTTTTTTTTTTTTAAAAGTAAGTCGAGTGCCTCGGTTTGTATAAATAGATCAAAAACGTGATTATATCTGCTCTGGTGATTATATCGGCCCTGTTATCCCACACAATGATCCAAAATATGAACGAGAAATGTCAGCAAGACTAACGACTCCATTCCCAGTAAAGTGTGAACATTTTCTGCTCATGACGGATGTGTTTATAGCGCCAAGTGACCTTGACAACAGATGGTGGTTATACCGCCACTTTATTTCCAGTTTTCTCTGCATATCTCTCCCCGACACAAAAACAAGACAATTAGCAGAAACACAAAGGGAATCAGAAACATGCTGCTGTGTATAAGACAAAACATGACTGCCCTCAACCTTAAGAGCAAAGTAAAAATCCAGCTAATGTGAAAAATTAAAACCGCAGCTTGCAGTATTTATGGCCTAAGTTTCAAATCTCCACCTGGATATTTTTTGCTTATTTTAAGTGCATGCAGTTTTTTTATGTCCTGTGAGTAAACATGTATTTGCCCATTTATCCAGAACAACTCTCAATATCTAGTAAGTTATTTTCACAATTTACAGCCCAGTAAAAGAGAGTTCCATCAGGTTAATTTCACTTCCTGCTACAGCAGGAGTGAAATTACCGTAATAACCCAATATTGGCTGGAAAGCGCAATGTCTCCAGTTTAAGAAACTGTTTTCATTTTTCAAATAGCACAAAGTGTGGCAGAGTTACGGTATTGCAAATTTGGCTTGAGCGTTGCCAGTACGTTTGGTCTAGATGGGTTGAAAACAAATATTTTAAAATGATGATAATGAAACAAATACAAGGTTTTTATCTTACATGCCAAGTGTATATTTTTTGGTACGATTTGGCTTAATATCTGCTCAGAGTACGTTGTACTTTCCTCAAATATCCTGTGTCTGTACACTCCACAATTAATCGCATACTGAATTAGTTCAGGATTATTTAAGTAGTCACTTAAATCCATTTTTGTGTAAAATTCACAATAAACTCCAAGTTATGCATTAGAGTGAAAAAACTGCAGGAATCTGTTGATTTTGCATGAATTTTTGCAATTTTGGAATCGCGAAAAACTGATTTATGTCATTTGGAGTCTGGATTTGAGAGGGCCGCAGAGAAAGCTACCGAGGGCCAGATTTGGCCCCCGAGCCTCGAGTTTGACGCATTTAAATCGGCTTTTAGTTAAATTTGGTAAAAAAAAAAAAAAAAAAAAAAAAAGAACTACAAGCATTTTCAAATAATGATGTGCAAACTGGATGGCTTTCATTTAGTAAGATAATTTCTGCAATGATGTGCAAATCATTTTTTAACACTTTTTTAGATTCAAATACTGGATAATTATAATTATTAAGCAGGTAAAGAAAAAAATGTCAGGGATTTTATCTTTTATGTACATTTTGGAATGGTGGAGATTCAATGTTATACCTTGATTTTCTCCTGTTGCAAAATGTTTCATCCTGAAGCTTCATCCTGCAACAGAACCAAAAACCGCTTAATTTATTCCCAGAAACGGATCACTTTCCCCTATTCAGGCAAGCCTGGTCTCAAATTTGGCACAAAAGAAAGTTTATACTAAAGAACAGGAAGGGAAACATTTCATTTCACCAGCTGCTGAAGGTCTAATTCCAACCTGACTGCATAGAAACGCTTTTATTCTTCAAACAAAGGCAAATAAAAAGTATTTCTTGCACATTTTCCCACAGCAGGAAGAAACTTTGCAAAGTCGCTCCCAGTGGCTTTTACTGACAGAATGAAAGCATGAAATGCAGAATAACCTCCTGCTGGCTTTGCACATGGGCTGACACAGAATAATCCACCAGGTCATTCTAAAGCCCCTTCAGTTTAAGTTTAATTGTAGTTCTGGTATATAGATTCTTATGGATAAAACCATGCTAGCATATAATAAAACTTCATTTTGCTCTTTTCTCAATGGAAAAATTATGAAAATTATGATTTTGGTGAATATTTAGGCTATATTTTGCTTCATTTTTGCCCTTTAAACTGACTTAGGAATGTAGAAGATGAGTTTTTCTTTGTCAAATCAAGAAAAATATTAACACAAATCTTAATTCTATGCTTAAAGGGTTAACATATTCACATTATTGGTTGCATTTATCTGAGTAATAACAGATAAAGCAATAAATCTGAGCTTTAAGACATGTAGAAAAAAAGAATAGATGCAAATGTTTTTGGATTTTCTCAAAAAGTTCTTATTCAAAAAAGCAAAACAAATAAAAATGATTTAGTTTTTTAATTGGTGCTCAACACCCCACATCCCACTGTTTGATGCCGCTCAGGGCAACCGCCCATTTTGGCAATATGGTATAAAAAAACAAAACCAGGTGGTTTAATGATTATTTGATTTTGATTATTTAGAAAAATGTGGTACTTTCTGCATATTTTTCATTGACCACAAATATTGAAAGATGCTTTTGAGAGGCGAACATCACAAAGTGCCTTTATTTTTCTGCATTTCAGGCCTCATTAGCTCATTAATAGCTTATAATAAATTAGCCTCTCTGATTGCTTCATTGACTTTAAATGCTGGCGTTAACCCCTGCTCATCATCCAACATTATTTCTGATCACCACGGGCTCTTTCAAAATGTCAAATTTAGTTTGGTTTAATCATTTATTCATTCACCTGGAGGATTCAAGACATTCGCCCAGGAAAGCCAGGATGTTTTAATAGGTCCTGATTAATTGGATTGGCCTATTTTCTCCAGCGTGTCTCTTATTAAAGCTGTGAAATGGCGGCGCGAGCTTCGCTCAATCACTACATGTTTGCCATTAACAGTAGAAAAAGAGCTTTGATGCACCAATAACACACAATTAGCTTCCTGTGCGCCAGCAGCTCACTTTAATGGACGACATGCATCAAGCAGAAAGCTGATTCCTTAATGTGGCACTTATGGCTGAAGCCAGGTAAACACATTAATAAACAAAAAATAGAAACAAATAAAACGTTAACTCATTCATTATGCTCCCGTTGCTAGGTAACTAATTTTAAAAAAAGGGAAAAAATGAGACGAAATCAACTTTAATCTAACAAGTGTTCGTTTTATAAAAAATAAAAAATTAAAGGTAGCAGGTTTCCATGGAGCTTTATGTTTGACCCAATACTCAATATAAGCTGCTATAAATTTTATTACATTATTACTCTGACGAAATACATTTATACAGATTTTTAATTTTTTTACAACAATATTAAAAATACATAAAAAATGCAAATAAAAAACAATTGAGTTTATTTTTTCAATAAAAAAACACATTATATTCCCTATAATAAAATAAAATTGGACAAATTACTAGTTTGAATTTTTTTTTCAGAAAAATTTCCAAGTTAAAGGTGAATAACTAATTTAAATTTCTACTTTTAGTAAGATTTTGTTTATTTTTTCTATTCTAAAACTGAAATTGTTATTGGAAGCAAGGTTTTTTTTTAAATTTGTAGTAAAGTTGTGGAATACTAGATTCATATTTTTGAAAATTGATATAAAATTCTGCTTTAATAAGTTGTATATTGCATTTTCTTTCCTTTAATTTAAGTTTTTCAGTTGAATTATAAAGGAAAAAAGTCACATTTCTAAAAATAGAAAATTTGTTGCACTTGCAGTTTAATTTTTTTCTCAAAACTAAATGTAATTGAGTAAATGTAATTTCTAAAATATGTACAGCTTGATTCCTCCTCAGGGATGTGAAACTAAACTAAACTTAATATTAAAAAAAATCAACAAATAAAGTAAATCCTTCCTGGTGAAACTCAGGCGCTAACATGGCGCCCGCTGTAATCAGCACCCATCAACTTTCCTTCACTACAGACAAGTCAGACGCGTCGCCTTTCATCACCATTTAGCCAAAATCATTTAGACAATCCTTTTCAGGCAGCAGAACAGCTCAGACAGAGGGTGACTTACACGACAAGTTTTAATTCTTTCTTACTCCGTCACCGCGCTCTCCGTGTGTAATTAGATGCCAGTCATAATGACGGGAATCTTTGCAGAGCCGTTTGAATTAGATTTCAATCTCCAAATAGGCTGGTGTAGGCAGCTGCGCGTCGTTAAGGCCAGCTTATGAAGCCCTCAGCCACTCCATTAAGTTGTTTTCTAATTAATTTAGGAGTGTGTGTTGGGTGTGTAAATATCAGAGCAAGTTTGAGGAGTCGGGCAGCTAATGTATTCTCCCTCACAAGAAAGATATCGCACAAAGAAATCCATCTTGCTCTTTCTTCAGCTGCTGGAGGACACGAGAGAATAACACATACATCTTTATTAGACCTGAGACAGAAAAATGCTTTATTATACTGTATGTGAGGCTTCGTGCAGTTTCACTGATTTTTGATGTGGATGGACTCACACCAGCTTTCACTTCACTGGGACTTTTAATTCAGTGTTTACTAGTTATTAGTTTTAACTGTTTTCATACTTTGGTTCAATTTTAGATGCAGAATTTAAAAAGTATTGTATTGTGATTATGTTTATATCGACTGAGTAATAAATACTCAACAGAAGATTACTTTTTTTATTTTTGTGAACAACCAACTGACTCCGGTGATTTTTCCAAATGTCTGCAGTCTCCGTCACCTGAGTACAGCCCCCTAACCTCTTCAAAGCAGACAAAAATGGGGTCAAACGTTTGTGCCGCAAAACATTTTTGTGCCGCTATCATTATAAAGGTATTAAAAATGTTTCCAGTGGTCATGAAAGGTCAACCAGCCCACCCTACCTTCTTCAAATTGGTGTCAATCACCTCAACTATGTTTGTGAAGCAAAACATTTTGTCTGTTTTGCTTTGAAGATAATAGTGAAAGTTTAAAGGTTAAAAGGTCAAATACCTTTACGAAAAAAAATATTGAGTTAGCCAGCTAAATATTTAGCTCTAAAATAAATAGCTAGCAAATTAAACATTTGGTTTGGAGTGCAATATTTAGCTTACAAACTAAATATTTAACTGCAAACTAAATATTTTTGTAGCAATCTAAACATTTAGATAGAAAGTAATTACCTAGCTAAGTAAAGATTTAGTTAGCAAGATAAATATTTAGCAGGCTGCACAGTGGCGCAGTTGGTAGAGCTGTTGCCTTGCAGCAAGAAGGTTCTGGGTTCAATTCCCGGCCCGGCCTTTCTGCATGGAGTTTGCATGTTCTCCCTGTGTATGGTGGGTTTTCTCCAGGTACTCCGGTTTCCTCCCACAGTCCAAAAACATGACTGTTAGGTTAATTGGTCTCTCCAAATTGTCCCTAGGTGTGCATGGTTGTGTGTCTCTGTGTTGCCTTGCGACAGACTGGCAACCTGTCCAGAGCGTACACCGCCCCCCACCCGGAACGTCAGCTGGAGATCAGCACCAGCAACCCTCCCAACCCCACCAAGGGACAAGGTGTCAAGAAAAGATGGATGGATAAATATTTAGCTCCAAAATAACTAGCTAGCAAGTTAAATAGTTTAGAGCTCAAAATTTACCTTACAAAATAAATATTGAGTTAAAAACTAATTATTTATTTGGCAACCTAAATATATTTAGTTTGTAAACTAAATATTTGATATGTCTTTGGCATAGTAAATATATAGTTTACAAGCTAAACTAAATATTCATTGTGCTATGAGTTTCCAAAGATGATGTTTTTCTGATATTTCTGTCTTACCAGGAAATTGTCAAAAAGTAGCCAAAGATGTTTCGGTTTCATTGTTTATATAAAGCTCAGGCAAAACCAGAATGAATGGGTTAGGTCTTACAAATCAGTGTAAATTTGTTCCAAGATAACTTAATGAGGATAAAAAAGAAAGTGAAATATGTAAATAAATTTGGACCATTTTATCTCTCTCTTAGTGCAGTCACACTAATGAAACAGCCTCATTAATGTGACTGCAAATATCCAAAGATCTGAGGTACAAGTAAAGGCTACGTTACTTCTAAGGGTCTCAAGCAAGCCTCGGCTTTAATCTGCAACAAGCTGATCGTGTGTTTTTATAATAATTGTCAATTTTAATGATTTTGTGTGAGGAAAGTGGGATGTATTAGCAGCTTTCTGCCTGTTATCTAATAAAGAGACATCGGAGTGGGAGGGTGTTGCGTCTGCAGACAGGTTTCCTTGGGGCCACGGCTGCCTTAAGGCCCAGTTCAAAGCCTGAGCAAAGATAAAACGAAGGAGGAAGAGCAGTGCGAGCGAAAGGAGAATATGTTATTTGTCACTGCTTGTTAAAAACAAACTGCTGAAGAGCCCTGAAGATCCAGCGCTTTGAAAACTAAGACCTCTGGCCTTGAACATAAGCAGAGAGCGAACGAGGCACTCCTGATCGTAACGAGAGTCCTCTCGCCCTCCCATCCTGGCTGGTGACGGATGCCTGGGTATCATGCAATCCATTACTGGCTGCCCTCGGGGCATTTTGCCAGCATGCTAAGGGTCGAACCGCCTCTCAAAACACCATCTTCATAAATTTGTCGCTGCAATGTGTCGGACACTGGGGAATGTTCCTTCATGTCGAGGCGCTCGGCCCTCAGGCTTAGCGGACAAATGGAGACGCCCGATCGCGGCGGGAAGGAACGCTAAAAACCACAGCAGCAACTTGGAGACGTACTGCTACGGCAAAATGATGTAAATTATAGATAAGTGCTATTCAAAAGCAGCATCCAAAAATCAATGGGAATGACTTTAAAGGACATTATCTTGGTTCGACTTTTTATGTCGGTTAAAAGGCAATTTTCATTAGCGTGTGGTCAGAGCAGAGGAACCTCGTCCTGTCAGTCCGCATCAGCGTGACGTTCATCGGATATTCAAGCCATGAAAATGCAAATGGGAGCTCTTCCTTTTCATTAAAAGCTTGTAATTAATTTCTTAAACAACACAGGAGCTTTTTTGTTTTTTTCCTCCCTTCAGACGTTAATTTCCACTGGTCTGCAGAGGCGTATCGCGGCGTTCCCAGAATTAGTGCAATTAACCGCTGAGGTTTGAGACGGCTCCGGCTCATTCCTCTCCGTTTTGGCTAAACGTCTGACTAAAAGGACTCCATAATTGTTCAATATATGAACACATGAATTATTGATACAAGCTGCCAAATCTGCAGACTCTGCAGACACCTCTAGGTGTTGTCACTTCTTCATAAAGGGAGATAATGAAAAGAGTGAAAATTAGATGTATTTCTCTAATTTAGCTGACTGAAGCTTTAATTAGAAATTATTGGTTTTAAACAAGCTCATATTTCTTGCTGATAAGTTACTTCTGAGTTAGTTTTGTCTTATTAAAATAGTTGTAGTACAAATTAGACAAAAATACTTGGTAACGTTTTGTGTTTTTAAGGAATAATGTTGAGAAGTACAAGCCAAAATTAAATTATAAGTGGACCCAGTTTATGTAACAAATCAAATTTTAGATACCTACCATTTCTAAGCATTTTCTGACTGTTTTCTTTCATAATTAAACCAAAAAAACTGACAAATCTGATTAAAGGAAAAGTAAGAAAATGTAATTAGTGACGTATTTGATGTTCAGTTTTTTTATGTGAGTTTAGTATCCCACTTCCTTTACTTTCTCTGAATAACAAAATGACCAAAAAAAACAATTTTTCCAAATAAACAAATAAATACATAAGTCACACCAAAAGTTTACCAGTATTTACGATCAATAATTATCAATATTGACTGATATTAAACACTTAAAATGTGAACTTTAGCAAATGAAAACAACAACATCACTCTTAATTAATGTCAGAGAGTGAGAAAAATCAAATCTTTGTACTTTTATAGTGTTTACATATAAAATATCTGACCTAAGTTGTATTCTTACACCTTTCTTATCCTTAAAAATGTTTCTCTTTGGGTAATTCTGCTCATTTCCTCATTGTCTACACACAAAATCAATTAAATTGAAAATGTTTCACACCAGAAAAGTTGATTTTCAAAGAACAGCAGCCTGTAATTTATGAGACAACAGTTTAATTTTGTACTCAGTTGGTGACTCCAAGGTTCCTCAGATTTCCCTGCCTGCCTCTTACCTAAGTTATAAACGCCGACATACGTTGGGTTGAAAGCAGGACATTCATTTTTCAGCGGCGCACCGCGGCCCTGATGCCTTCTGACAGCAGCTCCATTCATATTTGATCACTTCTTGTCTTCCGGTACAGAAGCGCGGATGGTGCTAAATTGTTGTTTGCTGTTGTAAAGCAGCGGGGCTTCGAGCTGCACACGATGACAGAGTGAAATAACATTTGTTTGGATTTAAAACGCCCAATAAAAGGAGCAGAGCAGGTGCATGTAGCCCTTAAAGTGATACAACTGCTAGGCATGCTGGGAGATTTATCTAAGGTTATATGGCATGAGTACACACTAAGAAATTTTTATTTTTTTGCAATATGTTAAATGTTAAATCAGAGCCAGGTACTGCAATGCCTGTCTGATAATAAAAAACAAAAAGCAATATTGGAAACAGGCTTCAAAAAGTAAATAAAACCCAGCTGGGACAGAATATTTGTTTCCATAAATCTGTGAATGATTTAATGGCTGTGAAGCATTTTAACCAGAACCCCAGCAGACTCTCTCCTCTCTCTGTTTTTTTTTTTTTTTTTTTTTTGACGGCAGCATGTTGTATTGTTTTGTTTCTGTATTTACATCTACATGATCTAAGTGATCATCTGTCAGCTGCTTCCTGCTCGGCGCTGCCAGACGGGTCTCTCATCCCACTCCAGAGACCCGATGGGCTGCTGTGAAGATGAGTCAGTCTGTGACTCACCGCCTGGATTAGTCACGCAACGTTTTCACAAGATCCAATCCTACACCCAATGTCCGGTTTTTCACTAAATCAAAGGAAAAATATTTTCCCCCATGCACATTGTTTTCACACTTAAATGCATGAGGTAAATTCAAGTTTGGTAGAATAATGAGAAATATCTGCACAATTGTTTAAATTTGATTTTCAAACAATCAAATTTAGGCACAAACTTTGACTAGGCCACTTTGAAACCTTATATTTTCTTTTATATTGAGTCATTTGGAGGTGTTAAGATGCCTTTAAAGTTTTGAATGTACGACAAATTGCTTTATTTGCCTGATTGTACATTGTTTTTCTTTTGAGTGTACAACTTTGACAAAAGGTTTGAAAACCTTCATTCTTATCTTTTGATATATTTTTGCCAGGTTTTCTAATTCTGCCTCTTTTAGCGTCATCATCTTTCCTCTGGATGTGGACAGCGTCACCATTTCAGGCGTTTTAAAGTCAACCTTCATCCGTCTCAGTCGTGAAGGACAGATATGAGGTTTTGACTTAAGGTCAGTGAAACAGAAGAGGAGAGACACCAATATTCACATGGTGGCAGATTAATCCTGGATGTCTCCAGCTCTTTTCAGAGTGCTGCCTCAGTGCAGCATAATCTCAGCAATCTGTCATGCATTGAGAAGAAAGTCTGGACCTCTGACAGCTTTTCCTGTAATTCTGGAGAGTGTAGTTGAACCGCGGTGCTGCTTTTATATTTCTGCTGAATATGGAGCGCCGTCCTCCACACCTGCTCAGCACATTATGCGCGCTGTCTTTAGGGGTTGGAGAAGGTGAAGGGAAGGTAGATAAAGTTCAGTGGATGCCGGCTGTATTACGCTTGATGGAGCCAAACAAAAGGCGAGCAGAAGTAGGAAGTAGAAGGCCCTTAAAGGGCTTTCATTGAGGCTGAGGTCGGTGCTGAGGCCAAACAACTTTGTCTCGGAGTGGATTTTGTGGGCGTGTGGCGAGATGAAGAGGTCAAACACATGAAAAGTGTGCGCGCTTAGGGATGCGTGGTTGTGTTCTTGGGATGAAGATCAAGCTTGAGTTCCTGCAGAATCCTAATTTATTATAATCAAGCCTAAAATCTCCTCAATGACTCCTTCCACTTATCTCCAAATGCTTGAGAATTTGAAGCGCTTATGTCATTATGCTGTAATAAAGTGGAACGTCAGTTCAAAATGCCTCGACATAAAAAGGAAGAGAGCTCTCAATCTCATTTTGTCCCGCTTCTGCAGATCTACTCTTTCATTTTCCCCAGAGAACCTGGATCTTGATAGACTCAGACAGCCGTATCAAGGCGCCGAGTGACACCGTCTTTATTACATGCATGGCGACTCGTGGCGTCCACGGAGGGGCAACGACGGCAAGCTAAAACCGAGGATCTGTGTTTGATGCAAGCTGGCAGTTGTTGTTTACTGTACTTCCACCATACAGCTACTGTCTGATTCGTCAGAAGAGACCTGGAAACCAGGGAGGGATTGATGTTTTTCACATGGAAAAAGCCGGACGCTCAAATCCCACTGGGCGTCGGCTTGATGCGACTGAGCATAAAGACACAATGCGAGCCAATTAACGGAGAGGTAACGACAGAGTAACATTAAAAAGAATGAAAAGCAGAACAGCTGTGGTACAGTATCTAAAGACTAACAAAGGCTTACAGCACAGGCAGTTTAATGAGTGTTATCAGTGGAAATGGGTTTTCTATTTATGTGCTTCGGGAACATTAGCATGCAACAGGCAGAGGAGAGGAAAAAATAAAACACGGCGTACATAGAAAGCTAAACAGATTTAGTCTGTAAACTGCAGATGTAGATCAGAATAACTAGAGTTAGAGAGAAATAAAAGCAGAAATACTATCAGCACTACTTAGATTTCTGAATTGGCAAGTCACGTTAAATTATCAGAGAATTTTTTGCGATAAACAATGTTGTTGTTTTGAGAGCATTTTGAAGTGATATAATAATGTAAGAACACATTCCCAAAGATAAATAAACTTTAAAATGTAATAAACATTTAACACTAAAACTGGAAGGAAATGCTAAATAAATAAAGAAAACAACAAATAAAATGAATTATGAAGTCTCTGTCAACAAAACTGTCCTTCAACATGATAAAAACTCAATGGACATTATAGAGATTGTTTTAATTCATCATGCGATTAATTGATTTATTGATTATTGTGATAGGCCTATTGAAATATTCTCAATAATTGGCTTTTATTTAAACCATCCCTCCTGAATTAAAAGTCCAAATAATCAGATTCTGTAAAACATGCTTGTCAAACTAGATGGCGGCCTGGAGAGCGCTGACGTGCTAGATTCAGCAAAATGTCATTCTTCAAAACAAAAACAAAAGAAAAAAATCAGAAACAGTTAAAAACACCACATCGTTCCATATTATTATTAATATAGACTTGCAAATTAGCTATAGCTAGATACACTGTGATGCAGGCATTAGATTGATGTATGCTTTTTGTATCAAATAAGGTTAAAATAAAAAAAAACATAAAAAAGACATAAATATATTTATAAAACCTGATGCACAGATACACATATGGATATTAGTGATTAATTAAAAACATACATGCACACAAAAGATTACAGAAAAGGATGTAGTAGGTATGCCGGGCCATTTGGTGGCGCTGTGGGACTCTCAACACGGAGAAACTATGTGGACACAAAGAGCAAACGACAAAAAACTTTTAGAATTTTTTTTCTCCCAGCTAAATATAAATATAAATCAAAAGGAAAAACTGTGATCAACACAATGAATAACTTTTAAACAAAAATCCACATTTTAAATTTATTTATTTTTTACAAAATAAAAAACATAATTACTAAACCAGATATTAAAATCTACTTTTCTACTTAAGTAATGAAGTGGTTAAAACTTGTTCAGTTCGAACTCAGCCCTGTTTTTTTGTTGGTTTAGCCCAACGGTTCTCAACATGGGCGGTATCGCCCCCTGGGGGACGTTCAGAGGACGGCAGGGGGCGCTGGCGGAAATTTTTACAAAAGGGAGGCGCTGGGATGCCTTAGGGGGGCGTTTGGTTGAAGGTAAACTTTACACCTTATATGCACAACAATACCAGTTTAGACTTTGAGCAACTTGGTAAAACTGTATTATGTAACATTAAATCATGCTTGACTTCAACTGTGTCAATGGCAGATCTTCTTCTTCTTCTCTTCAGTGGTTGTAGCTTCTTGGCGCAACTCCATTCTCCTGCTACTGGTAGCTTCACCGCATCAGTTCTGCATTACACTAGCTGATAACTTGGGTTGAGCGCAGGGCCGTGACCTAATCAGGAGCTAGGAGTTAGGGCCGATGGGTCTTGTCCCTTTTTAGCAGTGTGACGTTTTCACCTCTCTATGGCTCTGGTCCTCCACTGATGTTGCGTCTGCATCTTCTTGTTGGTTTGACTTCAGCACTGGAGACTAAGATCCCCTTGTTGCTCTTTTTTCAGGATTTTATACTTTCTTATGCCGAGAATGTGTTTGTGGCGATGACCTTTCTGACCTCTCATCCATTAGACTGCTTCATGGAAAGTACCAGATCATTCCACTCGGGTCAACACCTCGTTCACTTCCCTTTTTTGGTTGATTGTCCACCGACCATTTGGATTCACTTCTCCTACTTTTCCAGTTGATCAGCACTTCCAGTCCTTCTTCAGGACCCTGCTGCTGCCCTCCTGCTAATTTCTCCTACTTGATCCTGAGCTCTGCTCTAATTATAACGCAACCTGAGAAAACCAGGCTAACGTGGTTCACAACATGATTACTCCATTCCCAAGTTTATATTCGTTTGCATTATCATGACCATTAAATGCAATCATCATTAATTCATCACCCATTTATGTTTCAATTCTATCATTAACCTTTAATTTATTTCTTTATTCATCACTTTAATCATTTACCATTGCGTTGTTAACCTGTAGTACTCATCTTAAACAAAGCAAATCGAGTTTACTCATTTCATCAATAAAACAAAATACAGGATCATAAGCTTCATGATGGTTATTGAATCTCAACACAAAATACATATTACATATTTCTTAATCATTAATAAATCAAATTACTTATTTCTCTCAGGTCTTGTGACCCGTTTTCTGCGTAAACCAGGAAAGCTCTCACCTGTACATGCCAGTTTTCACAACATGATATTGTCAGGTCACATGTGTCTGATTATCAAATATTTTATGTTCTATTGAGGATTTTTGTACATATGTTTGGCAGTGCTGTGATCATGTAAAATCAGCAACTTATATTGAAAAGTGTTTAAATGTCTGTGGTGATACCACAGAGAGTGTTCATTTTACAGAGTTAACATCGGGGCTGAAAGTGATGCAGTATGAAACGGTACCACAGCACTTTTGAATTTTAATCAGGATTTTTTCTGTTGTTTTAGAAGGTTTACATCAGTCTGCTTTTCTCCATTGATACGCTTCCCGGCCACTCCGAACCATATGGGGTAAAAAAAAATCAGAACAAAAAACGACACACGCTGCGCAAAACTCTGAAACAGGAGAAGCGGGATGTAGAACGGAGCAACGAACTAGATGTGAATAAGGATCAGAGAACCTTTCGAGCAATAATTAATACAGAGACTGTATGGCAAGAATAAACAGACACTATTTCCAGATAAAAGGTAAAATCATATTGTTGAAGTGTCATGGGTTTGTTGAGACCACATCTAATACTGAGAATAAATATATCTTACAGACCATAACAGTAAAGAACTTATCCCTTATTTATGTTTTTGTTTAGATTTTATATATTTATTTCTTCAATATTATTTTTCATGTTGGCATGAAGGAAACACTGAAGAGAAGAAGAGTTCTGATTAATATAGTTACAGTTCTATTTAATGATCCAGTGCACAGTCTTTTGCAAATAGATTGCAGTTTTTGTAAAAATAATTTCTATTCCCATGGGTTTTTTGTTCTCTGGGAAATTACTTTTTATGATAAATACAGAAACAACCATAAAAATTAAAACATCAACAATAGTGATAGTAATATTAATAGTAAAATAATATTCAGTGCAAAGTAGCCTACATCTTATTTAATGGGCTGTGGCCCATAAAAGGTTGAGAAACGCTGGTCCAATCCATACAATACAAATAAAACACTTTAAAGTTTAGGATTGCAACATTAGAAAATGTTTAAAAGTTCAAGGAGCATTTATAATTTTTTTAAAAACTATTTTTAAGCAGACCCATACTGATAGACCTTCAAAATTTAATTATTTAGACTTTTAATAAATTTAAAAATATAAAATGCTTGTTGTTTGAATTTCTTTTCTCTTTTCAGAAGCAATTAAATCACAAAATACACAAACAATTAAATCAAATTCTAATTTTAATTCTTATTAGTTTCGTTTGTTTTTTGCTTGCATTATATGTCAAAAGATTTAACAGCTTTTATAAAGTAATAAAATACAATATGACTTCTTTTAATTAGAATAAATAAGCAAAGTAACATGATGCATTTGAGCCTGATTTTAAAGCGTTCTTGGAATATTAGATAAATAATCTTCTATTTACACATTAAAACATAAGATTTATTGCTTTGCAACACAAAAACATTTCCCAGAATTAAAAAAGTTGTCCTTAATTGAATACCTCTTCACTTAAGAGTCTCCCTTAAGCTATACAAGCTCATTAAAACATCAATAAAAGATGTCGCTTTCTCAAGTAATTACAATTCATTCAAGCAAACTCTGATTCACTTTTAATTAATTTGCATCCAAGCTGTCTCGTTTTAGATTTGTGTAGGTTCAAGTGTTAGTTAGGTGGATTCTGAAAGACAAAGAGTTCTACATTTTTTCTGCAAAATGTAGAAAAACAACAACAACTAGCCACTACTGTGTTTTGGAGTGTTAGGAAATTCGATTTCTTTCCCCACAAACTGTTGGAGGAGTTGCTGCATCCAGGCTTCACTTGGCTGTTTGGGAAATAATGACAGGAGGAAGAGTTTTATTCAAAACAACAGCTGCAGAAAACTTTGCAGCCTCTTCCACAAGGGAGCATAATAGATAATTTATTGTTGTAATAACAGGTCAAAAACATACGTCTCTATAATGAAGTTACAGAAGCCATGTTGGATCCCCATGAGGGACGGACAGGGTGTGTGTATGTTTGCTTTGCTCTCAACAAAAAGCCAATATCTCTGCTGCTGTGTCCAGGTGGATGAGTCCAACTTTGGACGTTTATTGCACCTTATATTTCCTCTTCTTCCTCACCCAGGATTCCCTGTCTACATCAAATAAAGCCAAAACATACCCCCCAAATCTGTAGGGAAGCAGCAGCTTTAGGAGTTTTAACCTTTCTCCCACAGCATAACATGTCACTTCAGTCCAGAACAGCTCACGGCTCTTTGCTGCTGACTTCACTTTCAGGTGAAGTCGGGGCCCAACTTGTATATTTCACCTGAACTTTTTGTCTTAAAGTGAACCGTACGTCACACGTTTTTGTTTCCTGCTGCTGCCACAGATTAGTCAAACTTACATTGTTAAGGTCCTCAAACCCAGAGAGTAAGAAAGAATTATAGTTTTCAAAGGAGAATTTAATTTTTTAAAGGTGAAAAAAAGGAATTACACCCAATCTGGGTCAATAGAAACGAGCATTAAACAAGTGGTTGGATCCATTTCTGAGAACTGGTGATGAGTCTTTTTCATCTTTTTCATCTTTTCTTCTTTATAAATCATTAACAACAATTAAGTACATTTAGACTGTATTCACACCAGCCTTGTTTAGTTCACTTTAATTAAACTCTAGTATGTTTGCGAAATTGAACAAAAACTAAACTCTGGTCCACTTTAAAACCAAGGTTTTGGTTCAGTTGAAGTGAATTCTGGTGCAGTTTTAAATGCATATATGAATACCAAGTGGACCAAAAGCAGAAAGTGGTTTACAGAGTAGGGCATTCTGGGTAAACACAACCAAAACAAACGTACTAGTCTACCGCTAGTGGGAGAAGTTACTCTTGTTTTATCAAAGACAGAAAAGAAATCCTCCAACTTCTAAAATCTGACTCCACTCCATTTTGTTCACATTTCGTGAAACAGGAAGTTGCGCTCAGTGTCTTCCTCAGAGGTTTTTCGGTCACTTCCTTCAGTGGTTTTTGGTGCAGCGCCCCCACAGGCGTGGAGGGGAACAGGTTTGTTTAAGACAGTGCAGCTGAAAATGTAATATTGCAAAGTTTGGTCCCCAATCAAATGAAGTCTTCCAGACTATCAGGTGTACAGACTTTAACTAGGTCACTATTGAACTCATGGTCAGACATTTTCCTTCATTCTGGAGTTAATAAACCTTAGATTTTTTCCTGATTTACAGACAAAATAACAGTTTTATTTCTTCAGCTCGGACATGATGGTGTTAATATCTTTTGGTCTATTTCATGTTGTCAGATGGGTTCTGTATTGATGGCGGTCGATCAGTTTGGATATGTATTTCCTATTAATCTTAATTTGAAAGATTATGATTTGTTCCTTTAGGCTTTGGTTGTCTTTAGAAGCCTGAAACATTTCCATATGACCAAAACAAAAATAAAAAATAAAAAACAAGTTTCAGTTTATTAAGGAAGATTTTTATAACTCTGTCCAGACTGATATATGTTGAAAACTTCATCCTTTCTTGATGCTTTTTGAGATATTCAGCCTACTTCATGTTGCCAAACAAGTCTAATTAAATTAATTTCTAAATTATTCCTATAAAAACTCCATAAAAGTGAGTCCAGGAAGAGCTGACAGAAATCAAGCAGCCACTCAAACATCATTTGTATTTCTTGGCTTTAAAACCTTCAACAGATGATAGCTTTCAGGACAAAACCTAAATACAAAGAAAGTGATGGAGGCCAGGGAAGGACATCCAAACTGCATTAGATGGCTCTTAACTTCTGCTGCTTCTCTCTCTGATAGAGTCAGAAATCATTAAGTCATGCATCCAAACCTTCTTTTATCTACATTTCAGGCTGCTACTGATATCCTAATGAGGTGTGTGATGCTTTCTTGGCTCACTTAGAGCCCCTCAGTTCCAACTCTGGCCACTCGAATGCTGATGCTGAGCACATTTTTATCCAAACTGACCACATCACAATAGGATATCACGACATCAAGCAGTCGCCTAATAAAATACAGCACTATTTGAAATATTCTAACAAAGTTTATGCAAAAAAGTCACCCAACTTTAAAGGAAAATATGTCAAATCGAGAGATATTCCACCTGAGAAGCGCACACACCTCCATATTGCCCAACTGGGCAGTTTCCTAAGAGTCAGAGTAAAGTTTTTAGTTTCACAGGTTGTAATTAAACATGCATTATTTATTTTTAGTATCTAATAGAAAAGTGAGGCCAGGACGTGCAACTTTATGATTCAATAGAAGCGAATAGCGATACAGACAAAACACACCAACTTCTGTCACTACTTATGCTGTGGATAAAATTATGAAAGATTAGGAATTTCTTCAAACTTCACTGAAAGAAACGTAATTTTTCTGCTTAGTTTTTCCAAGGTGATTCAATTTGTTGCATTTTAACTGGTATATTCTTATTAGACCTGGTGTTTTAATATTTGTATTAACTTCTGAAATTGCTCTGTTTTCACTTTTTTAAACCTTTTGTTGATTAGACTAATGCCATTATCTTGACCAGAACTCCCTGGAAGTGAGCGTAGTATCTCAATGGGGATTATTATAGCCAAACAGGTTTTATTATTTAAAATGAATATATTCCCTTTGAAGAGAAAGAAAACTGAAACATGAAAGAAACGCTAACCGTCTGCATGAACTCCGTTCAGCAGTAAACAACGTTATTCAGATTTACTTTGGCCAGGTCGAGGTTGATAGAGACGGATCAATTTCAGGTGCTTTTGTTTGCAAAAGTTAATTACATAAAAGCAAATCAATTGATAATTAATTTTAATCAACATTATCAGATTGCGTCAACACAACAAAAGAATAAATACAAAGTTTTATGTATTTATGTTCCACATAAAACAGAATTATGTGGAATTGATTTCCATAATTTTCTTAAGCTAATTCAATACGTTTCCTCTTTTTAGGGTCTTAAAGTATTCACTTTCATTGATGCTTTAGTTTTTTGGGTTAATGGAGTTTTTCCAATAAAAATTTGTGAAAATATAAATATGGGAGTTGCTATGAGAACAAACGACTTAATTTGATAAACTCAAAACTTTTGACTCAACAAAATTTGTGACTTTTCCATTAATTTTTCATTTTTGACTTCATAAGTTTGCATACTCAAATATGAATGTGTTTTTCAACAATTTGGGAAAGATCTTTTAAGCTTCTCAAATAACAAAAAGTAGAAATAACCGTTATAAATAATGTTTTCATGTCCCAGACTTTAACATGTTTTGGTAAAAAAAAAAAAAAAAAAACTCAAAAGAAAAGCAAAATAAAGCTTAATTTTCCACAGTGAAACACGTTCTGCACCATGAACTGAAATGATGCTCAGAGAGGAAGAAGACGCAACTCTAAAACCGAAAAAAATGAAGAAAAACCTCTTCCAACTTTGCACAATTATTACATCTGTTGTCAACTAAACAGATGTAAAACAGGTATGATTTCTTCATGCTTTTCATTTAATTTTCAAGAAAGTCCATCAGGTATTTTAAAGTAACACTAGACTGAAATATGGTGGTGGCCTTGCACATCTCATTTAATAGCTTATACACGCACATTTTCTCCTTAAACTTGTTCACATCTGACAATAAATAATTATTTAAAAATCTACATTCTGTGTATCAATGTCACAGAGGCATATTTGGTTATTTTCTTTAGTGTTTTTAGCAGAACCTGTGAGAGTTTGAGCTCTTTCTGGCTGCTTCTTTCTGCGAAACTGAGCGCGGGTTCCCATGGCAACGTTAAAACACTCAACCAGGAAGGGAATTGCTGCTGCAAGCTAAAAAGATTGTATGGACAAACATCCAGAAAGCTGTTGCAACATTCCCCTCAGAGGACACGATCTGTTTGCCTTTTGTTTCAGTTTCTGACGACACAGGAGTGTCATTCAGGCACGAAGCTGCCTAGCAACTGCTTCTGAACCCAAAGCTAAATGTAAACTCTTTTAAAAAGCTTGGATTTAAAGCTCACATGGTGAGAAAATGTATTAAACTTTCTCCCTTTCTATCCAACTGTGCTCCCTGACTTCATGTCAAATATAACTATAGCTGTCAAAGCAGCACCAGTGATTCATATTTGAATGGAAATCTGTTCAAACGTGGATTTTATTAGCATATTATTATTTAGACTTTATTGTATTCAGTCCAAAGATACATGTTTGTTTTTATTTAAGGAAATTAAAGTGGAGAAAATATACAAACATAAACAGATGGAAGACATTCAGAAGTATTTTAATAAAGCATAAACATAGGGAAAAATGCTAACATGATAGCATGGCTTAAATATGTGACAAACAAATAACTGATTTTAAATATTTTTCTGCGTAACAAATATGAGGAAGAAACTATTATTTGCCCCTTCTTAGAAATAATTTACTCATCAAGCCTGTTTATAATAATTTCTTGACAAAAATTACATTTTAACCCAAATATGAACAATATTGCTGACAGGAAAATATTGAAGTGACCACTCTTGCTACAGAAAATATCTTAGAAGGACACTTAGGGGAGCTTCTTAAATAAACTAAAACTATATCTAAAGGCCAAAAAAAGGGAGAAAAAATCAAACAAACTGGAGCAGAGGGATGAGCTCACAACATGTTTCATATCACAGCTACAACAAGTAGCCTGAGAACTAAAGCAGCTGTTGTTTGTGAGCAAGAAGTGCTTCAGGTGCTTTGTTTTATGAAGCTTTGGCAGAACTTTTTTTTTGTCTGAGCCAAATTATCTAGAAAATAGAGACAATTGACTCCAGAAGCAACTTTTCAGAGTAAGACAACATATTTCTGAAAAAACAATTTGCAGAGTTTAAGTGGTTCAACAGATGATGTTTTTACTACAGCATTTGTAGTCCAGCTGAAATTTAGCAAGCAAAACATGGAAGTTATATGTGGAAAAAAACAAAGACTCCCTTTTACAAAGTATTCTGTTGATGCGACTCTTTGAGGAAATGAAAGTAAAAATGCTGGTCAGAACTGGAGCAGAATATCCCTGTTGGGTGCGACTGGGACTTCTCCTAATGACTACACTCTGAGTGTAGTCAGTAGTTTGACTACAATAGTTTGGGTTTTTTCAAAACAGCTGTGAATGTTTCTTTGTCTAATTCAGTTATTTTTATTACATTTTTAGAGTGGGTTAGCTAGTTTTTACTATTTTTTGTGAATTAAATATTGCTTATTTTCATTTTAGTTTTTATTAGTAGTTGTTTAAATGGTTTTATAAACACAAAAACATTTCAGTATGTCTTAGTTAACATAGTACCAGTTAGTTATAGTTTGTCCTCATTTATTCATTTCAGTTAATGAAAATCTTATCTTAATTTCAGTTTTTGTTATTTTGTTCATTTTTGTTAACTATAGAAATTATTCAGACAGTCTTACTTCCATTTTCTTCACCTCAAACTGGATAAATAACCATATAAAGCTCCACTTTATTAACTTAAATCTAAGTATTCCATCAGTGCTTTTATCTTGAATAGCTATTACAAACACAATTTCAGATCTCTGGCTCGATTTACCTTTTGTGCCATATATTTCAGCTTCTGACAAGGAAATTAAAACTGCTGTCATGAGCTAAAAGCCTGAACACATTTGAAAAGGAAAAGTTAAAAATAAGATCATATGCCTGCTCTTATTCTAAGATTCATAGGTGTCAGTGAGCCAGCAGACGAAAGTTGAAGCTGATAAAAACTGCTGCAACCATACAGTTTTTCCTTGAATCTAATAAATGTGTTTCCCTTTCTGATCTGTAGACGCATTTACATTTCACCCCGAAGCCAAACACCATGGTCAATTTGCAATAAAAGCTAATTGTTTAACCATTCTCACTGTTTTTATTGTCTTCAGAGGCTAAACTCTTAAGTTTTACTTTTAAGTTAATTTCCATAAAAGCCTCAGGTTTTTGGAAGCTTTTTTTAAGTTGTCCTTTAAGATAGAATGGGGTGAAGAAGCAGAAAATGTGTTTTCAACTTTACCAAGTTTACCTTTGGACAGCGCCAACATCTGGGATTGAGTTGCTTCCTGGCTGCAGCTTTCTGCCTCTGTTTGAGAAGAGAAAAGCACAAAAAGTTTTCTTTCTATTGTAGCCTATGGATTGGTTTTTCTATGAAATACAAAACTACAATGGATCCCAATAAATCAATTACTTCACATATTGCTAGCCACTATGCTAAGGAGACATGTCAATGTGTAATCAAAGCGAGGAAACTATATACTTAATATGTTGATATGGATATAAACTTTTCATCTTTTGTATTACAAGTAACATTTTCATTAAAATGCAAAAAATAGATTAGTCTAATAGATTTATTAGTTTAGTTTTTGTATTCAACTTAATCTTGCAGCTCAAATAAGAAAACAATCAACTCAAAAAAGTAGAAACTTGCCGTATGTTTTGTCCTAGTGCAATCATGCAAAGCCTTTCAACGTGTTCTATTAATCTGAAATGTTAACAAATTTTGCTGGACAACAAACTGTCCCAGAAATTATTGCAAAAAACAATAATAATGTTGTTTTGAGACCATTTTCATGCAATATACTGGTGGGAAAAATTAAAGAACATATCCTGAAAGACTAATAAACTTTAAAATGTAATGAACATTCAACACTGGAACTGGAAGATATTTTAAATATCCAAGACAGCAAATAAAAGTAATGATGAAGTCTCTATAAACAAAATGATACTTCAAAAAATGGATAGTTGAGACCAAAACACCAGACTCAAGACTTTTATCATCCAGTTTTTGGTAGAAAAAAGAAGGAAAGAAAGGAGAAAAACAATAAATAATGCAAATGGAAATTATATAATTTGCTTCAATCTATCATGCAATTAAGTTACTTACTGATTATGACAACCCTACTTTTGTATCTACAATGAATTTATTGGATGCATCAATTCTTTTTTTTCAGCTGATATTGATCTGATACAGAAAAATGATGCTTAAGTGGCTTGAAACTCTTCCTTTTTTAAAACTTAGACGTAAAATAAAAATTTATTTGGTAACTCTTCACACTTTAATACAGAAATAGCTTCACAAGTTTGGTCAAACATTTAAAAACTACTTTTATTAGTTCAGTCAGTGCAATTATGAGTACAACAGCCAATGGAAAATAAATAGTAAAGAACATGTAAAAATAAACTGTAACAAATCTTTGTTCAAATGTTTCAGAAACTGCAACTAGGAACTCTAAATATAAAGTAAAATAAGCCCTTATTTACTAGGTACAAGGTCATGTGATACCCGATCTATATTTATTAAAAATATTGGGACGATACAGAAATTAATATCAGTGCATCTCTGTTTACCAATTTGTTTCATATAAAATTAGAATATTTTGTTTATTTCAATAAAATTGTAATTTTTTAGTTCATTATTGAGCAAATAAAAAAAAAAACAGTTTTAAAATTGTTTCAAAAGAAAAAAAGTTTGGACATTAAAAAGAGCCAAACTAGAAGGAATATTTATCCAAACATGCAAAACAAATTACTGGAAATTCAACTTGCAGGATTTCAGTTACAGGAAAGATTTTCCACGTTTGCATTTATATTAATTTTCGTTGTGAAAACCTTGGAGGCAGCTCCTTGATGTGTTCATATAATGAAGTTCGGGCCGTCGTAAGGTTAGCAAGGCCATTCGTCTATAGATGAACCCAGGGTGAAGCCCGACATGCTGGCAGGGATCCAACCTGTCCTGCAGAATGAAGCCCTTTTAGCTCCCGGAGCGCTTTTTTTTTCTTTCTTTCTGCAGCTGACCCTCTGCTCTGACCTTCCAGCAGAGAAAGATGAGCTCAGAAAACACCAAATTTCTCAGCAGGGATCACTAAAGCATGTAATTCATTCATTAATCCCCCTTTCTACTGATTAACAATTTGTGCATTTGACTGATAAGTGGGTTAAATATGCATGTATCGCCAATTTTATGAAAATGGCCCGGCCTTTCTAATTGCAAAGCTGCACTGTGAGCAACTGGAATAAGTAATGATGCGATGATGTGTTTTATTTTAGACATTTATGGATGAGAATGTGTCACATCTAAAATTGATAATTTAGTGAAAAACTCAAAGAAGTGCATGAGTCACTTTTAAGTAATGTAAATAATTCAACCGTTTACCAAAATCTGTCGAAATTATTCTATTTTTTTTTTTTTGTTGCACATCGTAAGAATTTGGATTAAATATTGTTATTTTCCCATTTCACTTTAAATCTTAATTGGTCTTTCCCAATATCAATTTAAATTAATTTAACAATTTTTTGGATTTTCTTCAAATGATTATTCTTTCACTTCATTTCTTCACATTTGGTTATTTTACAGTTATGGCTGTAATGATTCCTGAAATGATTCAAGTTCCTCAATTATTAAAATTTCTCAAGACAAATTATCTGCCTCGAAGCTTCGTTAAGTTATCTTTTATTACTTAGCACACCGTGTTGTGGCTGGGTGATTGATTATGTTGCGCAGCACTCTCACTTCTGCCTCTGACTTGTTGCTAGCAGCACAACGTCTTTAAGTCTTTCAGTTAGTTCTGGGAGGATTTTATTGATTGATGACAATGTTTGGGTTTTGGTCATTTTTTGAAGGATTAAGAAGCATCTTTAAATTGACAGACACAATTCCTAGAGTACGGCAGCCTTTTTCCTCCTGGAGTTGCTGCCTGGTGGCGGCGAAGAGCGCAGTGGGTGCACTAATACAGGTGAGCAGATAGATTGAACACTGCAGCCTCCTGTTAGGTAATTGAAGCTTAATGTAAGTGTAGCTTTATGGACAAACTAGAAAATAAATGTACCACCATCTCGGTCACAACAAATGTGTGGCAGAGCGTGTCGTGGCAGTACGTAGCTGGTAGATGCTTCTGTGTGTGATGAAAAAAGGTGTCAAATCCTGTCACTGTTATGGACATAAAAGCAATAAATGGCTGTGCAAGGTGTGGGTTCATCTATTAAATTGACAGAAGATGAATACATACAGTAAAAACTGGTTCTTTTTACAAATGTCTTTTTGAGCCTGCTGCTTTACTATTAAATTGAATTTCAGATTTTTCTACCATTTTGACCAGGTTAACTTAGAAATGAGATGTCGTTGTTACAGATACACAGATATGAAAAATTGGGCCGATGTTGATATCCAGTACTCAAAGTACTGCTGTTATAGCAGAACTTACCAATATTTTATTCTATCTAACTTTTATTCATCTACTCAATATATAGTAAGGATAATTGGTGGAATACTCGATTACTAAAATAAATGTTCACAGCAGCCCTAGTCATAGTTTTGCTTTCTTTTATTTACTTTTACTTTGATTTTTTTTACTTTAAAACCTCTTTTAAACTTTTTTAAGTTTTACTCTTTTGTTAATCTTTAGTGACTTTTCTGTACTAACTTTAAATATTATCATTTCACTTATTATTCCACATTATAAGAAAAATAATCTGCCAGTGGAACTAGTACTTTTATTAAATAAATTAATTTAATTAAGTAAATGTTAACTTAGAACAACCTCCTGTGTCTTGCTGAAAAGTTATTTGTCAGGCAGTTTTGTCTTATTTCAAGTTTTCTAAGATATTTCTATTAGAAACTTGACAAAAAACCCTTGGTAAGATTTAGATTTTTTGCAATGTTGACAATGGTGAATCTTAAGAATGCGTAATTCGATGAGGGCATGAGGTCAGAGCGAGCGGATGCTTCAGACCGGAACGAGCTCAGAGTTAAAGTTCCATCTCTCCAACGTCAAACCAAATCCGTCTCTCCAATAAATACCTCATTCTTCACCAACCTGCAGCCTCCAGACTCTGTAATTGCAACGACTTTGCAACCAAACGACACATCACTGGATTTAATTTAATTAACTGCCATCTTTGTTGGCTTAATTGTTTGTGACAAGACGTTGGGTGAGACATGGACCAGCAGGGCGATGGGGTAAACGATGTGCTGATGAGTAATTAATGTGTTTCCTGATGGAAATGGAAGCTGCTGTGTTATTTGCGGATCAGCAGCAGTCGGTTACACAAAGTTGTCGCTGTCTGAGCGGATAGAGAGATTTACACGCGTCTCCTGGGCATTTCCTTCAATAAGCCTCGGTACACTTTGTGTTAGAGGACAGGTTGAAATTTAGCATTTGTTTTACTTCTTAATAGCTTTTCAAAAGTTCCCAGAAAGCAGACCTGAGCCTCTCTGATGTGTTGTAAGCAATAGAGCAGCCGGCTGAGCTCCACCAACTGGCTTGTTTGTGATAACCCAAGAGGACGATGAGCTCCGAGGAGATAGAGAGGCTTAAGTCTGGCTGTTTGACTTTAGTTTAATTAAAGCGAAGGAGATTTGAAAAACTTAAATAGTGCATTTGCCTTTAATCAACGTGACTAGCACCCAATCAATTGAACATACCTCCGTGAGCAGCGATTCTGTTTTATACAACGCCACCTTACCTTGAAGTCATTGGATATAGAAAAAAATGAGTAAATTTCCTCCAAAAAACTCAGAATTTTTTAATTATCAGGAATGTCATATATAAGAAACTTGGAAATTTTTTATCTTTAAAAGTTTAAAATTTGCAACAACATACTCAGAAATTTTGACATTCATAGATTTCACAGAAAGAAAATATGGACATTTCTGGGTTTGAAAAGTAATAAAAAATCTGGAAATTTTGAGTTCAAAAAGTTAAAGAATGTTAGAACTTTTTTTATATTAATCAAAAGATTGTTTTCCCCATAAATTTAAAGTTTTACAGCTTAAAGAGTTAAACATTTGCTAGAAAATTCTCAAAATTTTTGATGAGTCAAAAGTCAGCTGGAAAAAAAATCTGAAATTTTAAGATTAATCTCAGAAAAAAACATGGACATTTCTATTTTTGAAACATTTGCTATGAAAACTCAAATTTTGAGATAAAGCTCATAAATTGGAAAAAAAAAACATGGAAATTTCGAAGTGCCAAAAGTTAAAAATTACCCTGATAAAACATTAGAAATTTTGAGATTAATTTTAGAGACTTTCTGGAAATAAATTCACATATTTCTCATTTTTTACACACTAAACACCATGAAAAAGAAATTCAAGTAATGACATAAAACAGTAATTAGAATAACAAACATGAACCAGTGAATGACTAAACAAAAAGCAAAATTTAAACAAAACAAGAAAAATTCCCAGCAAATATTTTCTTACTGCAGTTGGTGAACAAAAAAGTTACAGAACAAGTTTAAACACAAAAATTTTTATAAGTATCTGATCACTTTGTGGCATCTGCTGCATTGGTAGCTGCATAGAGGATAACTGTGACGCCGCTGACACCGCTAACATCTGCTCTGTTTCTGCTTTGTGAATCCACAGTAGGAATAGCCCATGCAAAAAGATGGAGGAAACCGCACTGCTGTGTGAATTCCCCTCAGATTTTAATATTTGAAATCAACCAGGTGCTTTGATTTTATACACTTAAGACAGAGAGGAAAAATATTAATACAATCTATGTGTAAACTGGTAGGAAATAACATCCAGTCAGTTCCTGGATTGTTTCCCCTCCAAATCTAAAGTTTTCTAAGATCATTTCATTCAGTTAATTCAATGGAATTCACGTCTTTTGTTTTGTTTCTGCCGTCTCTTCTGATTCTGTTTTTTTGTCACAATCTTTAATATTTTTACCTAAACTCTTGTTATAACTAAAAAATAAGCAATTTTAAGACAATTATGAATGAAATTTAAAAATTTTTGCACAGAAATTTGCAAAAGACACATAAATTGTACAAGTTGGTGACAGAAGAGACAAACATTGTCCGATGAATTTACGTCCAAACCACGTTGGACGTAAAAAAGCTAGCTAGCAAATTCCTGCAAGAAAAGATAAATTACATAGAATATATAAGATTAAATAATCCTGTCACAACCAAATTTAAGATCCGTGACTAAGATTTTTAAGGCCAACCTACTTATTTCTATGATATTAAGACATTTTAAGATTTTTTAATGATGTTTAGTCACTCTGTCAAGTCATCCAGTTCAAAGAATATGGCACCCAATACTGACCAATCAATAAGTAATAAACCTCAGACATATTCTCTCTCTGATTTTTGTGGTTTTTGGCAAATATAAATAATTTTGGTAATTCTAACAGGCCTAAAACAAGTCTATAGGTTATAAGTTTTTTTTGTAGTTTATTATTACTTCAGTCAGCATCAGCTTTTTCTCATGACTCACTGATTTTGTTCTGCATCTACACTTTAATAAGCTTGTTTTCTTTATAGTTTATTCAGAAAAAGACGCTTTATTATGAGCCTTGTTTCTTCCTACAACTCCAAAAACATGAAACTAATTTTTTAACTTTTTTATTTTATTCCCAGATGTAAGAAGAATCTAAGTTCTTCATAAAAATGTTTTGTTTAAACAAGAAGTAGAATAAAGATTAACCTAAAAGGGGATATTACATTAAACCTTCACACTGCAAAGGGTAAAAATGCTCAAATGTTAAGTAGAGGCAATGTACCTGTGAGGCAGAGAAGAGATTTTCTGAGTATTATAAATAATAAAACACTTCTGCGCTCTAACATTTCCCAATTTGTTTGCAATAGAATAATATCCTAAGGCAGCCACAGCAGAGGCATTGTTCACATTTGGAAACTAAATGTTTGCTTTGCTTTAGGAACGAGTGAGGTGTTCATCAAACCAAACAACAAGAAGAATTAAACGTTTGTGAAGATTTATTTTGTGACTGTAAGATGCAGTGAACAGGGATGAAGATAACATTCAGTGTGTCACAATATAAAATTAATCAATTATTGCATGATAAATTAAAATGAGGTCCGTAGTTTCCACTCTGATGATGGAATATTTTTTTAATAATTAATTTTATTTATGGTTTTGGTTGAAAGTGGTTTATATTTCTGCTTTACATTATTGTTTTGCGGTTGTTGTGTTTTTATTTTGGATCTGTAAATTAAAGTTTATTGGTTTTTGAGCAGAAAAACTTATTGTGGTGCTACTTACATTATTATGCCAACATCATTAGGCCTGTTGCAAAAAACAATAACTCACGTTGCATTATTTATCATTTTTATCACAGTCTGGTGCTTTAGTCTCAACTGGCCCTTCATAATAATTTTTGTTGTTGTTATTTTTGCTTTCTTAAATTTATTTTGGATATTTAAAATGTATTCTAGTTCCAGTGTAAAAATTAGCATTTGCATGAATTGTTATTTTTCATTTTTTTTCTTTGTCTACCAAAAACTACATAACAAAAGTCTGGCGTTTTGGTCTCAACTATCTCTTGTTTTGAAGGACAATTTTGCTTACAAAACCTTCATAACTCATTTTATTTATTGTTTATTTATTTAGAATATTTAAAATGTCAGTTTCAGAGTCAAATATTCATCAGAATTTGCTCTTCCATTATTATACCACTGGGATTATATTACTTCAAAACAACAATGTTATCGTTTATCGCAATAACTTCTGGGAGAATTGATCAACCAGTAAAATTTGTTATCAATATATTAGTTGAAAACTCTCTTAAAACAATAAAATCGTTTCTTACTTTTGCCTTCGTAACAAGCCTAAACCTTCTCCTGAGATATTTTTGAGTGACTTTAAAGCTTAACTTTGAGTTTAATAATCCAACTTTTACTGACACCTACTCTGCAGTAAATCCAGTGAAAGATTAGAAACTTCTCGCTCTAATAAACTGGACTGATGATGTCTGGACTAGAAGTTTCCCGTTATTCTCTGACAGCGTTATCAGGACTTTGCTGATGTTCCTTTGCTGTAATACAGCAGCTGATTTAAGCTAATGCTCAAAGGCAAGGTACTGCTCTGAAATGTTGTCTTGGCTTCTATGAATAGATACTGTCCAGTCTTTAAAAATGACACTGGTTCTTTCCCCTCTGAGATAATAAGACAATAGACAGGACTTAAGGATAACAAGGCCGGCCAGCAGTAGAAAGCAGAGATAACGAGGCTCCTGACAGACAGCCAAGGTAAGAAATGGCACCAAACCAGGAGCTCCCCTCTCATTACTAGTCTCTCGCCCTTCGATTCCTTAGCAAACTGTGTTTGTTCAGCGGCGACAATATGTCGACGTGCAAGCTGTGACATCTCCACAGCAATGAGCTCAGGACGCCTGGAGCTTGTTTTTCCATTTTGATGACAGGGTTGGTTGGGGTGGAGCTGACAGTGAGACTTTTAGGGATAAAATACTACGAACTTGTGTATCAGGCTGCAAAGAGGATAAACAATTTCACTGAACTAGTTGTGTAGAAAGAAACAATTCATTTAGACTCTTTATGAAGTCGATAAGGAGAGTAAACAGCAATAGCTGGAAACGATTTGACTGAAATCCGGTGTTCAAATTAGCGGACATGTTGTTGCTGCGTGGGTGAAGATGAGACAAGAGGAACAATTTGATTTTCACTGCAATAAATGACTATTCATTATACAAAAATGTATAGCAGACAAGAATATGTAGCGTCCAAAACACCAAAGAAATATGGTGGAAGCCATATTTACCAATCTGTAGCAGCAATAACTTTGTTTGACTTTAGTGCACCTAAAAACTTCAGTGTCTGTTTGGTTGAAGTGAATTTTGGTGCAGTTTGAATGAATATGTGAACACAAATTGGACCTGAGCCTGCTCCAAAAGCAGGTAGTTGACCATAGCAGTGCATTCTGGGTAAATATGAGCTGAAAATATAAGAAATTGGTCCCCAATCAAACCGACTACCAAGTGTGAAAACACCCTCAAAAGTCCGCCGACAAACCTAAGTTTCAGTGCGGTTGAAGTGAATTCTGGTGCGGTTTTAATGTATATGTGAAACCATAGTGGCAAGAAGCAGGAAGTAGACTACAGCAGAGAGCATTCTGGGTAAATACGACCAAAACAAATGCAGGAATCTAGCTTCAGAGAATGAAATGGATAAAAAAAAAAACTCCTGCAACCACTAAAAACTGACGCCACTCCATTTTAGTTTACATTTTGTGAAGAAGGAAGTTGCATTTATGTCTTCTTCAGAGGTTTTTGTGTTGTTTCCATCAGTGGTTCTTGGTGCAGCGCAACCACAGGCGAGTAGGGGAACCTGGTCAACCACTGTTTCCATCAGCCAGTCTACTTAAAGGCTTCTGTCTAGTGAAACTCTGTTTTGAAATAAAAATAACCCAAATTGAACATACATGTTAATATATTGTTGAAAGCCTAGTTAGAATCACAGCCTTTGCTGTCCTGCTAAAGGGTGGCAGTTTTCCACATTTCCACACCATATGCCTCCTCACCTTGGGAATGATCTGCTTTATATTCAAGACAAGAGTCAATTATCTACATTTTATGTCAACACCAAACCTTTTTAGAGCTGTTTAGAGGAGACAGACCACCATCAGAGTCTGCGTCTGTGAATATTCAGGAGAGGAGAGAGAGAGAGAGAGAGAGAGAGAGAGAGAGAGAGAGAAGAGAAAGCAGGCTATGTGTTGATGTGACTTTCCAAAAGCCCTCTGGTCCATTGGCACTCAAATGAACCAATCCGTCTCTGCACAAACATTGAGGGGTTAATTGGATATTCACCTTGGGGATGCCAAACGGAGGAAGAAAAACCCTGTGGGAAGAGTCATGAGCTCCACAAACCCTGCAATGATTCTCCACACTGGGTGTCTGACTCATGAGGGCAGCAGACATCATCTCCGCTTCCTATTTCTTTCTAATAAATCCTCTAATTGCTGCACTTTTTAAACATTTCCTCATGAAGTGAATCTAAAAATACTTAAATCTCTTACTTTTACTGAGCTTAGATTAAAAAAAACTGAATCTGAATCAGATTTATTGGCCGTTTGTGCAGACAGAAACAAGTAATTTGACTTCGGTCCTGCTTTGCGCTCAATTAATACATTAAACAAATTAAATATAGGCAAATTTGAGTTCTTGTTTTTGTTGTTTTAAAGCATTAAAATGTGAGTGGTGGCTTCTCTGGTGGAGAAGAAACAAGGTTAGGCGCCCAACTAGATCAAAAAATTTGCTAGCATCTATTTTGATTGTGGGAAATGAAGGACTTTGACATGAAAAATATCTGCGCAACTTATATACACCCAACAAAGAGAAAATATAATAGTGGGTCGAGAGCACAATCCTGGGGGACACCAGTACTGATTGTTCTTGTGTGGAAGAAGATTTGTTACATTTGAACATTTCTGGCATCAAATACTGTCCCGAATTTGTTGAATTCAACTTTTCATTCCTCATTTTAAGCTCTAAAGTAACCAAAAAAGAAAATATATACAAATATTTTAGACACAAATGTTAGCATTTAGATAACAAAAACACACTGATGTAATGAAAACATATTAAAAGTAGGTGCAATGAAAGGATAATTGTGCGACGAGCAAAAACAAAGAATGCTAGAAAGAGTTCTTGCTACTCCAAAGGTGACATGTTTGTTTTTAGAGGTTTTGAACTGAGAAGAAGCAATTTCCTGTCAGAGCTCAGCTTTGCAGCAAAAGAACCCCCAACATGTCAGAGAGGTTTCATCTCCAGTTCATCAGATAGTCAGATCTCCCCACACTGAGCATTTCTGCTGTATTTTTGGAATAAATTAACAGGTAGACACGATGCACAAAGAAAAGCGCGGCACAATGAAGCCGCAGCTGGTGGAGATAATTAGATTTCTTTACCAGGTTAAGGCGGCAGCGTTCATCTCACAGAGACATCTCGGTGACATTTGTCCATGTAATACACAGCAACACTACACACCGAATAATTACCATCTCTGCTGCAAAGGTCAAACGAGAAGCAAGGACAACATTCGTCGTCGACTTGAATTTCTTTGAGTTCGGCTGTTTTTGCAACTCCTGGACAATATAATGGCTAGCAGAGGTCAGGAGATAATTACAACAATTTACAAACATTTGGCTTCTTATCACCTTTCTGATTCAGCACCAGAGGTACATGTGGAGAGTGTTGACCAACTCAGAGGGATTTTTTGACTCTGTGTAGTGACTCTGGTACTGAATCGGTAGATTTTGAAGGAATACGAGTTGAAGAAACTAGCGTGCTCGTCTCTGCATCGACTGCTAGAAGGTATAAAAAGTGGAAAAAGCCAGACAGAAAGTGTGAAAGAGACAGCGGGAGATTGATGGCCTTGTCCCCAGGAGGAGAAAACATCCTTATGACAATAGTGCAGCTAAATATAAAACACAGACAAACCAGTTCTGTCAGTATATACCCTAACTTATCAGCACAATAACTCTAAATTATACATTAATATAGTGATATTATACATAATATTTGGTTTTCTGTACTGATATTCTGAATTATAAGTTGTATCACCAGGTTTAGCTATTGGTGGGTAGATAAATTGATTTATTTATTTAAAAAAAACATGGAGCTTCAATCATCCTACAATAAATCCATTTTACCACCTCATCAGGTCTAATCTTGTATTTAATTTAAAGTCCAACATGCTTATCACTTGATCTTATCAACTAATTATCTCCATGTAAATGCCTTATGTTAAACTTTTAATTTGATCGTATCAATATTTATGCTGTAATTTTAACAAAATGTTCAACATATGACCTCATTTTTTCACACAAATAAGATTAAACCGCATCTTAAGCATGAAAAAAAACAAACAAACAAATTAACCCACAAATGCAGCTTCTTCAATTCGTACTGCTACTGTCAGAGAAACAGCCTGCAGAGACACATTATTATTAAATAAACAAAGCATAAAAAGCTTTAAAACATTGAGTGGAGGCAACAGAGATCGCTCTCACCTAAGCAGTGGCCCGTCGCTGAGCTTACTAATGCAAAACTCGTTTTCTATTTGACTCCATAACTCGCCCGTGTCTTTACATGCAGATAAATCTCTGCTGGCTCTGGGTTCACAAGTTTCTTAGGCAAGTCTGTAATTTACATTTAAATGAAACTCTCTGGACATATAATGCACCAGCAGAATGCATCTCTCTTTAATCCTTCAATTTTGTTTCCAAATGAGTCTGTTGAGGCTTCTCACTTTATTCGGTGAGATCCTCCATTAAACAAGACATCAAAGTCTCTGATTTTCAGCTTTACATGTTTTAATGGGATTGTGGGCGGAAAATTACAAGAGTTTAATGTTTTATCAATGTGATTTTTGATTAAAAACTCAAAGCAGAAAATAGGAAACACGCTCTTAGAGAAGTCTTTCTCAAACCGACGCCCCCTAGTGGTCGATTTGAGAAATATTATGCATGTCAATAACCGTTTATTTGCTCAAAGTGGGATGGATACAGTTAGTTTACCAAACGATTGTGTTAAAATCTGGGTTACTCAAATGAAAAACAGAAGATATTGTTATATTAAAATAGAGATATCTAGTTTTTAGCTTCATTTGGGCTTGATTGAATAAATTTAGAACAGGATTTAGGTCACTTTGTTGCAAAATGTTTGCTATATTTAGCCAAGTTTAATAAAACATTTGAACTGATTTGTACGTGCATCAAAGTTTGCATTTCAGTAAAACTCTCTTGGTTTTATCTTTTGTCAATCAATCAATCAATCAAGCAATCAGTCAAATTTTATTTGTATAGCACATTTCAGCAGCAAGGCATTTCAAAGTGCTTTATATAATTAAAATAAAAACAGCATGTGACAGTGAATAACCAGTTAGAAAGACAGAGAGATTTAAAAAAAAGAAAGAAAAAGAAAAAAGGTTAAAAAAAAGATAAAAACATTAAAACCTGCACCCCTTGTAGGACTTCAGTTAAACGTCTCACACCTCAGAGTTTTAGTTAAAATGCCATTTAACAAGGATTCTCACACCCCTAGATATAGATTCGTTTAACTGGGACTTTTTCCGGGGTCGGGGGGCTTTACACAGACAGTGTGAAAGAGAAATTAAAAGAAGTTAATAACTAGATGAAAAGTAAAGATAGAAACAAGACATCAAAACCCGCAATTTAGCCATAAGCAACTCTAAACAGATGGGTTTTAAGTTGAGATTTAAAGGCACTCAGTGATTCAGCTGTTTTACAGTTTTCTGAAAGTTTGTTCCAAATTTGTGGTACGTAGAAGTTGAATGCTGCTTCTCCTCATTTTGTTTTGGTTACTCAAGTAAATGTAACTGAGTAAATTTAACTAGTTATTACTTAACGCTGCTTTTCCTCCTTAGCATCCAATTGCAGTTAGGAGCCGCAAATAAATCAGGCCAAGGGCTACAAACCGCCTCCGAGCCCCACTTTGGACACCCCTGCATTAGGATGAACAAAGAACTGAACAATAAATTAGTTATATTTTCATGTGAAGTTGTATATATCAAGATGTTTTATTTCATTTTAGTGGTCCTCAGCCTTAAAAAGTTTGAGAAACACTGAGTTAGAGAAACAGCTGATGAGAAACCTTTCAGGGACTGAACCTAAAGGATGGATCCCCTGCACAGCGTCAGCGCCAGGCGGCCTCAGCCCGGCTCATGATGTAGCTAAGCAGTGTGTCTGCCTGCTTCCATGAAAGAAGATAATACAGGTCATCATTCACGGCTCGGATCATTTGGCCTGTGAGTGTTTTAGGGGACGCTGCAGAGCATGACCTGTGTGAAGGTGTGTAAGATTTACTTGGGGAAACCAAAGGATGCTTGTGTCCAAATGGTGAAAAACAGCCAAGCAGGAAAACAAAGGCATGCGCTGCTTTAGGTATAAAACATAGATAACAGTAGCTCAGGGTGAGGAACCATGTTAGATTTACTTTATTTTTTCTCCTTTATGTTCTTTTTTAATCATAAAAAAACATCTATAAATACGGAGACAGTTGGGTACTAAATATTTGAGTTAGTACCCAACTGTCTGTCAAATATTTGCAGTTTGTTTAATAATTGTGAAATTTTCTGACTACATTTTTGCTTCTTCATGACCTTGATGATAAGTTCAATTGAGGAATTGTTGCAAAAAAGTCCACAACAAATATTTAAAAATATTTTTTAAAGAAATAAATTGAGGTCAGAAATCTGTTTTCCTCAACCATTAAAGTTGTTTAGAAACAGGTCTTACAAGGAAAACATCTTTTTCAGTTAAAATATTTTTCCGTTTTGATTACAGCGGGATTTCTGCAGGGTAGCTCAAATTTAAGACTTTTTAAGATCTTAAAAAAAACTATGAATGAACTTTAATACTTGCATTTTGACAAAATGTACAAAAGAAAATAATATTTTTATTATATTATATATATTTTTTACTACTGATTTTTTTCCCCAACCCCAATAAATTTATACATAAATGCAAAAAAGATAGCTAGCTAGCAAGCTAGTTAGCTAGCAAGAATAAGTTAGCAAGTAACAATCTTGAGTCAGAGAATGTAATGAAAATGTTTGGG
This sequence comes from Poecilia picta, assembly GCA_033032245.1. Classification (NCBI taxonomy): domain Eukaryota; kingdom Metazoa; phylum Chordata; class Actinopteri; order Cyprinodontiformes; family Poeciliidae; genus Poecilia; species Poecilia picta. The sequence goes on from CM065354.1 coordinate 11,532,926, forward strand.
AGTGACTCAGAAAAATCCTGCAAGAAAAACAACAAAAATCTTACATATGTAAGGCCAACTTAAATTTTTTAAAACAAATTTAAGACATTTTAAGGCCTTAGTTTTAGCTTTATGAGTTTAATCCATTTTCTTTGCACCCTTGTCCCTGGGAGGTCCTGGTTCCTATCTCCAGCCAACATTCCAGGTGAGAGGCGGGGTTCACCCTGGACAGGTCGCCAGTCTGTTGCAGGGCAACACAGAGACATAAAGAACAAACAACCATGCACAAACACTCACACCTAGGGTCAATGTGGAGAGGCCAATTAACCTGACAGTCATGTTTTGGCCTGTGGGAGGAAACTGGAGAACCTGGAGAAAACCCATGCATGCACAGGGAGAACATGCAGGCTCCATGCAGGGGGACCAGGGCTGGGAATTGAACCCAGAGCCTTCTTGCTGCAAGGCAGCAGCTCTACCAACTGCGCCACTGTGCAGCCCTTTTGAGTTTAAGACATGAACACCCTGTTCTGGTCCAAAAGACAGTAGAACATCAAATAAACATCGATGCCGATCTCAATGAGTCTTCTGGCTGACACAAACTTCTTTGTCAGAAAAGCTGAAACTTTTAAAAACTGATCTCGATATACCCAAAAGCATTTTGAACCTGCAAAAGTGTTCAAAAATGTCTGTGATGCACCAACGTTGGTGCAAAAATGGTGAACCTGTTCAACTGTTTCCCTACACACAAAAAACCTTGAGCCGCATCCTTCACATTTCCTTTTGTCTTTATTTGATTCATTTATACTTTGCTAAACTGAACATACACACAATTTGGAGGTGTGCGCTCCCCTCTTCAGCTGAGATATAAGGACATATAGGTTAATATGTCCCAAAGCGTCTCAGTAAGTATTTGTAAAGCTAATCCTTTGTAATGATGGTTCATGTTTACAACTGTGAACAGATTCTTTAAAATTCCTGAGACATGGAAAGAAGAAGTCATGAGAAAAAGCTTTTTTAAGTATGTTACAGCAGAAAAAAATCACAAAATGTTGATGAGCGCAGATGGAAGCTGTAATACAGAGAGGCTACAAAACATCTTTTTCAGTTAAAATATTTTTCCATTTTGATTGCAGCGGGATTTCTGCAGCTACTGCAGAAATCCCGCTGCAGATTGCAGTAGCTGCTAATCTGCAGTAGCTGCATCAATTAGCAGCTACTGCAGAAATCCCGCTGCAATCAAAATGGAAAAATATTTTAACTGAAAAAGATGTTTTGTAGCCTCTCTACAAAACATCTTTTTGTAGTTGTTTTGTAGAGATATTTAGATGCTCTTTTGTAATGAAAATTGTCTTTATTTATATTGACTTTTATAAATAAAGTCAATTTTCATTACAAAAGAGCATCTAAATATCATTAAGACGTATACAAGAAGATGAATTATACTCTCAAGACCAAATATTACATTGGTCTGAAGAAGGAAATAATCTCCCACCTCCAAGGCAGATTTGAGAGAGTCGACTGAGCTCCTCTCTGCATCAATTAGCTCAGCTAAACTTCCCTCCCTTCTTGGTGTTTTAATGTAGAGCAATGCAAATAGACGCTTGCAAATTACCAGCAGTCTGAGGGGGAAACTTGAGTAAATTAACTGCACTTGCAGCATGATTTACAATTAAACTTGGTGCGAATACTTGAAGATTGCCTTTCCTTCTTTATCTAATGGCTTTTAATTTAAAAACTCTTTTAATCTCAGAGGAAATTTCATATACTGGTATGTGGTGCTGCTCATTTTTACAGCTAGAACTAAGAGAGGTCATTTTCAGCTAAAATCACGTCTGTAATTCTGCTTTTTTTCCCTAAAACGGCTCAATAAAGATTATTTTCTATTCCAATTTTAAATCTAAATATAACATTCATTGTAGAAAAATACATGTTTCATAAGAGTTTATTTATATCACAAACCAATTCTGCGTAACCATGATGTGAAACTATGCGCAATATGGAGGTGTGTGTGCTTTTTCTTCAATGGGAAACCTACATGAGATCAATCAGGGTTTACGTTAAATTGCATCCATCCATTTTCTTGACACCCTTGTCCCTTGGTGGGGTCGGGAGGTGCTGGTGCCTATCTCCAGCTAACGTTCCGGGCGAGAGGCTGGGTTCACTCTGGACAGGTCGCCAGTCTGTCGCAGGGCAACACAGAGACACACAGGACAAACAACCATGCACACCTAGGGACAATTTGGAGAGACCAATTAACCTAACAGTCATGTTTTTGGACTGTGGGAGGAAACCGGAGAACCCGGAGAAAACCCACGCATGCACAGGGAGAACATGCAAGCTCCATGCAGAAAGGCCGGGGCCGGGAATCGAACCCAGAACCTTCTTGCTGCATGGCAACAGCTCTACCAACTGCGCCACTGTGCAGCCTAAATTGCATATAAATGGAATTAATAAATAAAAAACTAAAAATTAAAACCAGATTTGTGTGTTTGGTTTACTTGAGGCTTAAAATATAGGTGATTTTAAAAATACAACTGAATAACTATGCTTATTTAACATAGTTGGTTAATTATGAACAAATTATGTACCATATCCTACAAAATGAGACAAAAACGTAATTTGACACTTAAAAAGCTGAGTTCCAAAATACCAGATTTGGTCATTTTTACATTGTTGTATTGTTTTTTATTGTTGTATTTTATTATTTACATCAATTATTTACTTGCCAGGGGACCTTTGGTTCATTTTGTGGACATAAATTTGCATAATTTATCTACTGGCAGGAGGAATTTAAGTCATAATCTCTTATTTTGAAAAAAATAAATTTGATCAAATGAGCAAAATCAGATGAAAAATTAAAATCTCATAACAGTAATTTAACAAACTACCAGTAATGTTTGAAAACTTCTCAAAATTAAATTACCTTATTACTAAAAAACTAAAATGATGTTGGTTACTTACATGAGAATTGATTTTTTTTTTAGTTTTTTTGTTTGTTTGTTTTCCAATCTGGAAAGTTTTGTTTCTGCTTTTTAATTTTTTGGTTGAAATGTTTTTGTTTTGGTCACGTTTGTCACTATATCTGTTGCAACATTAGACTCCTCAACGCGGGAGGAAGTTACATGAAATCCTTTTATGAGAGCACATTATTTCTGCTGCTTATCGCGCTGCTGTTTCACATTAATGAAGGCAGTCTGAGGTGCTGCTCTTTGGTTTTAAAAGCTTTCTTAAATTTTATTAATCACTAAAACCTAAATATTTTCGTCATCCCTCCAAAATCCTATCAGGCTGCTTGTAATGAACTCCATATCTGTGAAACTGGACTCCTTTGTCACACCAAGATAATAGGTTTGTTCTTTATCTTCAGCCTTCCTAAAAATGAATAAACTCAGTGAAAGTCAGAGACTGAAAATCCTTTTCAGTAATTCAAACATGCGTCGTTTGTTTCTATAATTTATGTTGTTTGCTGTGTCAAACGTGTACACACAGATAAACAAATAGAGTCGTACTCCTTTTTATTCATTTTTCATCGCAGTTGAGTGAAATTCAAAGCAGCGACATCAGATAAAAACCCGGGAATCTACAAAGACGAGTCGGTTTTATTAATTATAAATGGATTCTTCCTTTTTAGTGTCAGTCATGATTTCTTTTTAAGAATATTGGCTCATCGTGCTGAAGAGTGTGAATCTGCCGATAACTGTGACAGTTTCTGATTTCACATAAAATATCATATTTTTTATTATTACTCCTGAACAGATTGTCATTTGGCATGATAGTGAAAACATGCAAATATAACGATCTAATAAGTTAATATGTAGCCTAATATTTACGGTGTGTTTTTGACTGTATTTAAGAAACAATTTCACCAGAAAAATATCTTCAAATTGTATGTTTTTCATAAGCAATTAATCAAGATTAATCAATTATTAAAGTAAGTATCAACTTTTAACTGGAGTGTAGAAACTCTTAAAAAATGTCATTTACTTAGAGAAGATACTTATATATCAAGATAAACTAACAAAAATATACAAAATGATTGAAAAAAAACACATTTTCTGAAGCTAAAATCTCTGCATTTAAGGCAATAAAATGTTTGAATTGAATTATTTATTAATTTATCTTTAATATTTAAAAAAGGTTTCAATGAAAAATCAGCCAAAGGTGCAAATTTTTACCTGATTAAATGGTAAAATAATTTCTAGTTGCAGTCTTAGATTCCATTATGAGTCCAATTTTTTTTTTAAAAAAAACATTGTTTACTAAATAAAATAAATATAAATGCATATGATATTCTGTCTGCTTAATCATTTTTGTATCAAACACTTAATAAAAACAAAACCGTCTAATCGTAAAAAATGAAACAACTTGAATGTCGATGCTCCATCCAACGAACTTAAAACCACAGCATGACAAGCAAACGGGGTGACGCGAGTTAAATGTCTCTATAAGTTTGTGCTGGAAAATAAAAAAAAAATAAAAAAGTTTAAAAAGTTATCTGTCAGTCCTGTGAACCAGTCACGCTCAGCTCCATGTTTGCTGGAGGGAAAATAAAACTGACACAGGTGTCAGCTTCACTCGTCTTCCTCTGGATTTTCAATTCCTCATTTGCTGCTATTTTTAGATAGCACAAACATACACTGTATTTACTCATTTCTGTATGCAAATAAGTCCATTAAAGCCGTTATGAGGGGGAAAATCCATTATGCACCAGCTACAATGGTGTGGCGGCACAGTGCTGTTATTCAGGGCAAAGTTTTTGGTGGGGCTATTACCTCTGCTGAGCAACAGGATGGCGGGAAAGCGAGGCGGTCCTGCACTTTCATCACCTGCTCATTTACCAACTTATAACATTTTCAGATTACGCTGTTTATTTCCATTTAAATAAAGCTGAGCTGTTTAAATTGGGGAGAGAATTTAATCACAAAGAGGGGTTATCTGCAGCATTTCCACATTATTTTGTTCGGAAATGTACATCCAGTGCAGCAGAGCAGCTGTCTGCTTGTTACGTTTTATTTAATTTTATTTATAATTCACTTTTTTTTCGCGGGGATGCTGGAAATTGGGCCCGAGTGTGAGGTATTGTTTATGAAGCCGAGCTGTTGCTTTAACGATCTGAGGCTGAAACTGCTTTGAGCATCAAGATGGAAAAATAACAAACTGGTAGAAATATATAAACACACACAAAGGTCAATAAATGAGTCAGAAAAAGTTAATGGTTGTTTGGGAGGAGCTGCAGAGACTCACAGCTCAGGTGGGATAATCTACTCATGTTTTGAAAGAGAGATAAGAAAGTAAAAGTTTCACAAAAGCAAAAATTGATGCAACAGTGAAGAAACTAGTCAAAAAATATTAAAAGTAAGAAGAATGATCAAAAACAGATTAAAAATCATACATTTTAACTGGGTTTTAAAAGAAACGATATCAACTCCACTAAGCCTGTCACCATAACAAGTTTTGCTGGATGATAAATTGTCCCAGAAATCATTGCGATAAACAATAATATTGTCATTTGGAAACCATTTTCAAGAAATGTAATGGTAATAATAATGCAAGAACATATTCTCAAAGATGAATAAACTTCAGATTCTAATGAATATTTAACACTGGAACTGGAAGACATTATAAATATTCAAAATAAATAAAACAGAAACAATTAAAATGAATTATAAAGTCTGTGTAAACAAAATTAACCTTGAAAAAAATAATAATGCAAATTGAAATTATTGGGCTGCTGAAATCAAGCACATTAGCACCAGAAATTACTTAATTGGTGAGCTGGCAAGAGCAATTTGAACATTTGTTAGTTTCATAAGGAGGTTTTTCTGAAACAATCGTAGCTGGAAATGCAACGTAAATAAAGATAAAAACTAAAACTAAAAGTAAAGTGGTGGTGGCAGCAGGATGCTCTTCTTCTGGACAAAACCAAACAAATCTGAAGGTTGTAAAGACAATAAGCCCAAAATTTACAGCTGCAGTTACAATTTAATGGTTCAGGTCAGGGGTGTTCAAAGTGTGGGTCGTGGGCCATTTGTGGTCCTTGAAATGATTTTGTTTGGTCCAACACCACAAGTCAAGGGTGGTAAAAGTTTTAAAAAACAAAAATGAAAACAATTGATGACCCAAAAATTTGGAAATGTAGTAGAAAAATGTAATAAAAATGTAGTTGAGTAAAATCAAAACGGTGCTGTTCGATCTCTGTATCTCTTTTCAACATGTTGTTACTGTGAGGAAGAAATTGTTTTTAACAACTCAAATGGTTACGGAAATAAAAAACAATTTTTGCATTTTTAGTTTAATGAATTATGTGGGGAGCCAGCAGTTTCAATTTGATGGTGTCTGGACACCAAATTTGCTGTTTTAGGGGTCGTAGTGATATTTAAGGTGTTTGAGAATTATCCAAATTAAATTTCCAATTTATTTATAACGCCATGGAGCATTGTGTGTTGCTCAAAGCAACCCATTAAAATCTATTCAAAGATGTGTTGGGGGGACGAGGAATCCCTATTAGGCTTCAGATTCAGGCACAATGTGTTGCACCTGCTGAAGCTGATGATTATTTATGACGAACCCAGATGCAAATCAGATTTCTGGTTGCTTTGTCTCCTCAGAAACAGGTGCACTACCTCCTGCAGCTCAAATTACAGACGAACGGAGCCAAGGAACTCCTCCTTCCTCGTTTCTCTTTCTGCTGCTGCTGCCAGGTACATCTGTGTCGAACTTCTGCAGCTTTGTTGCAGTCGTTGTGCTGCTCTGATGCCTCGCAACATCTGTCGCATACTAATTCCTGTTGTGGGCGTCAGACATGGTCTCCGAGCCTTTAGAGTGCCACAAAGGCACCAAATTATTTAGCGTTTTTATTCGAAATGCTGAAGAGAGGGGAGGTCAGTCGGTCAACTCGTGGCTGAGGTTGCGAGACTCGAAATCTGAAAAACGCGTTCATTTATTTTCAGCATAATCAGAGTCTACAAGTGGGTAAACATCATTTGCACTTCATATAAAAGCAGAAAATTAACAAATGCACCTGCTTGCTGGACTGATGCATTGAGTTCGACCACTGGAATTTAGATAATTAGCTCAAGAATGTCCCTTTATTTTAATCATAAAGTGACATTCTTGAAAATTTGATGTCTGTGTTTGCTAAGTTGAATGTTGTTGAATTCAGTTGAATCAGACCAAACTTTTGTAACTGTGTCTTAAATAAAAACGTTTGTGCTCTAGTGTGAAACCTAGTGGTTTTCTAAAATGTTCCATCATGAAATTACTCTTCAAGCAAATATGTCACAGCTTTTAGGGATCTAAACTCAACAAAGATAACTTTATTGAGGTTCAAACCAAACATCAAAATGGGAAGAATTGGGATTTGTGTGACTTTAATTGATTTTCTTGTCACTGAAATTAGGACAAAAAAACATCCGCTGATCCCATACGTCTTAATTTTAGCTCCAACCTTCAGATCCCGGGTTGCTAGTGTCTGAATTTGGAGTATCATCAATCCCTCTCTGATTATTGGCTGGAGGTGGCAGTGTTACGATGTGGGTAATGGTTTCATGGTATATTTAGATATTCTTCACCACTTGAAACAAAATATTTGGTGTTTTTTTTTTTGTCCAACCCCAATAACTGGCCAATTTCAATGATGCTTTATTGATTAGTTTAGATTAATCATGATTAATCAATCATTGAAATAATTGTCAACTAACTAATTGTTAACAAAAAGTTTGTTTGGTGAAAAAAAAATCCATATTTAGAACACTAATTAAGCCAAGACTGTACAAAAGTAAGTATTTTGTATCTGGAAATGTTTTTGCTAAAACTCTTTAAGTCGTCTAGTTTTAGCTTCTCCTGATTCAAATTTATTAAAAACAATTTTAGACACTAAAGTCTTTATTTTCTTATTTTAAAATGTATTTAATTATTTACTTGTTTGCATATTTAATGTATATTTATTAGTATTAGTATTAGTGCATATTTTAGCATTTTAGTATGCAAAAATGTCTTAAGTGGTAAAATAAAAAAATCTGTATAATGTGCCATTTTTTTGTCCGATTAATCAATTAATCGTCAAAAATAATCAAATAGTAAAATAATTGTTAGTTGCGGCCCCAATTATAGTATTTCTTTTCTACTTTTCAGAATCAGGATAATCTCTTTTCACCCTATTTTGCTTGAAGAATACAAAATTCCTCATAATTATGGTTTATTGTAATAAAACACATCGCTTGAACTGTTTAAATCCAAAAAACATCCAAGATTACACATCTTGGAGTAAGATATTGGCATAAAAATTACGGCATGGAACAACTGTTTACTTTCACACCAGATCGGTAAAGATTGTTTGGATTTTGACTCTTGAAAAAAGCCCAACTGGTCGGAGTCAATAAGATTCAGGAGAAAAAGAGTCACTATGATGGCGTAGCGGAGTCACAGGAACTTGAAAGCACAGCGTGAGTCAACGGTAGATGAAACTAGTGATATGAAAACAATATTTACCATCAAGAATGAAGAAACGATCTGTATCTGCAGAGGATTTATTGACCCTCAGGTATTTTAAAGCCCTGTGTGAAGGAACAACAAGTTCCAAAGTATTTTCTTGAACGCAGATCGGGCGTTGAATCTTGGTTGTTGAAGCACTGGATAAATAAAAGAACACAGAGTAGCACTGCATTTAATATTTAATGAGCCACAAAAGCGCATGAGGCAAAAGGTTTTTTTTTCAGCTTGCTTTCGGCAGGGGATGCATATGCAGCGGCTCGCCAGTAGCTCTGAGATATTCAGATGCCAAAGGAAGAAAGTTTGCTGCATGGATAACTCACTTCAAGGTCGCGCTCATTCATATTTCCAACGCACAGCGGTGAGGAAAGGTGTTTGTCGCCTTTTTGATTTTCTAATTTTGCATATGTTTGCCATGTAAGTGTTTCAGATGCAAAGAAAAATAGTGCTGTCAAGTTAGTAAATCTCTAGCGCTGTGATTAAACACTATGGTTTACTTTGTAAGCTTGAAATGTAAATATGCATATTTTTTAAAACTTTGACCCAAAGCAAAAATCTCAGTTTTCCAGGTTTTCATATTCAGAAAGTCATAAATGTAGGCCTGCAACTAACAATTATTTTAGTTATTGTTTATTTTATGAATGAAAAACTTGCAGTACCATACAGATTATTAATTTAACCTGTTTTATACAGTAACAGAAATGCATTAAAATATACAAATAAGTAAATCAGTTCCTTTTTCAAACGAATAGAATAAACATTTTATTGTCAAAATGTAGAAATAGTAGGACTGAACAATAAATCAGTAACAATATATATTGCAATAGAGACATAATCGACATCAATAGAAGTCTGATCCAAAACCGCACAGCATTCTGGGAGTTGTAGGCAGAGGAAAAGCTTTAGCTGATCCACCTCTCACAGCTAGCTAAGCAAGTTTGGTGGAATCAACTAACTCGCTCATTCTTTGGTTACCTAACAACTCACTCATTCTATAGTTACCTATCAACAACCTTTTGAGTAGCAGTTTTATGTTTTGTCATTGTGGCTCATAACTGCATAAAAAAAAAACGGTGTGGACTGAAAACTGTGGATGAATGAGGAACATGTCACCAGTTTGGCAGTATTGAAGATATCTAAATTAATCAATACATCAATATTAATATCGACTGAAATGAAACGCTTAAATTGTGATACGTTTTTCAGCCGTATTTTGTACAATTTTTAGCAAATTGCTGCTTTGAATATGTTGTTTTTCTCAGCAAATTGCCTTTCTGTGAGTCTGCAAACTCCAGTTAACAGTTAATCGATCACTAAGTTACTTTTTAATAATTGATTATTACGATTAATCGTTTTGGCCCTACTTAAATTAAACATTTTTTCAAACTGAGGGGGAACTCTATTTAACAAGATGCCTGATTAACAAGTTGATCGATAATAAAAGTGATACAACATGCAGCAACAACCAGAACACAATAAAACCAGACGATGTTTATTCTTCTTGATCTTAAAGCCTCTGCTGTTATTAGCTGAAACAACACGAGAGGCCAAGGCCAGTCTACAGTGCCGCATCCTTGTTGCAATTCTGCCAACACACTTCTCCGCCTGTCTCTCTAATGAACCTGCCGCTTATTAATCCCTATCACTAATGAGGCTATTCAGAATGATAAGCTTCCCCGGCATCCGCTAATGAACACATGCTAAAGCTGCCTGGGCCTTGGCTAAGTACGCGTCAGGCTGAGCTGATTCACAGCAGCAGCACCTGCCTGCTGCCTACAGCAGCCTTCTGTTGACACCGTCCCTCCAGAAACCGCTGCACAACATGGAGACGTTTGCTCCAGCAGGCTGAGTCCAGGGTAAAACCAGCTCAGAGTGCTGTTATTGCAGTGACAATTCTGCCTCAAATACTCCTTTCTATGTTAGTAACACATCTTCTCCACATCCAAATAAAACACTCATATCTTCTACTTGCTTCCAAATAAGAGGCCACTTTCACATATTTCACTGAAATACCTGTGAAAAATTAGCAAAACTCATCATCAATAAAGCCACAAAGGACACGACCTGATGTCCTCCTGTCAGTGTGAAACCCAATAAAACCGTTTTTTCCCCTCGGTAACATTTACAGCAGATTGCTTTTTTCTCCCATCAAAGAATATGTCACCTTGTTTGTGACAGCCTGACAACAGTTACCACCCAGCTCTTAATACCTCGGAGCAGATATCATTCCAGCCTGTGTGTTCAGGATTGACACGGCCCACAGGGCGTCATGGTATAGTGTGATCAGTAGTCGGACTGAAGTCGTGTGTCTGCAGCCCATCTGCTGAAGGCGACAGTCCACAGCCCAGCTCAGCTCCTCGCTGCCGGCCAAGCCGTCTGCTGCCAGCGGCGCCGCCGCCGCCAGGACTGCTGCCACCGCTCGCCAGCCCATATGACCCCTGATGAGATCGAGCGCTTCAGAGCTGCTAGTCAGTGCCGGGCTGAATTATGGGTAATCCACAGAGAAGGTGTACCTCCGACGGCGATGTGAAGGCAAGATGGTGGGTTGGGGGTCTGGTTACGCCGTTGTGGATCGATTTTCAACAGGTGAAGCAGATCCTGCTCCGCTCCATTGGACTTTAATCAAATGTTTTCAACTGTGTCAAGTATGGAGCTCACAAAATGTCATTTTATTTTGTTTATCTTTATTTTAATAGTTTTATTCTTCTGAGTTACTTAAAAAAATATTTAAAAATTATGTATTTGATTCAATTAATTTATTACTTATTTATTAGTTGGTATTGTTAGAATATTTTTTATTTTTAAGTTTATTTAAAAATGATTAATCATTTTCTTTATTTCAGACAAAACACCTGAACCACATAAAAACTAAAACTCAACAAGAAGAAAGAGTTAAATCCATAAAATAGAAAAGTATCGCACAGAGGTTAGAACAGGGTTGGTCAATGTTGGTATACTGCAGGTTTTTTCATTAATTTAATAAATATTTTAGCAATAATTAGCATTTTTAATAACCCAATAGTTATTTTATGTATCTTACTATTTAATTATATGTTTTGGAACTTAATTAACTTGTATGTGAGTGAAGCTAAAGCTCTCTGCTAACGTCAAACAGGACTCGGTGGAGGAGGTGTGATGATGTGGGTTGATGTGAAAATCACTGTTAAGATATATTATATCGGGAAATCTAAAGCGTAACGATAAAATGAAACGTGATCTGTCAACTGATTCCTCCTGAATTATTATGGCGGCATTTTGCAAATAAACAATTTTACGGTGGCAATCAATTAGAGTTAATTAACATTAACAACAGCTCAATTTAACAAGCCAATCTGTTTTATGTGACGCCTGAAAGACGGGAACTGAGGTGAAATTGTAAATCATGTTCCCAGCAGGAGGCGAGCGGTTATCCTTCACATTTAATCACACGGATTTCACAGGCATAGCGCTTCATTTACATCTGTATCAAAGGAAAACGTTGGAGCAAGCGCACGCGTCGCCTGCAAGTTGAAATTCACTGCAGTCAATTTTTTTAGTGAATCAAGCAGGAATGGGAAGTCTCTCTCATTTTTTATTTTTGATGAATGCATGTGGGTGGCGGTGGAGAGCGGCTGCCAAATCAAAGCAACGAGGCAAGTGAGGAATAAGCAAAACCAGGAGGAGGGAACTCAACCTTTGATAGGCGGTGGAAACCAACAGGTTGGGAAAATATTGGAGGTTTTGAGGAGTTGTTGCTCCCTGCAGAGCAAATGAATCACACAGGGGACGGCGGCTCTGCCCGGAGGGGAGATGTATGTTTAACAGAGCTGCTGCGTACACTTCAAGTCATCCTGACACCTCAGGAAGTCCAGCCACTGTCATCATAAAGCCATGTTTACACTCGTCATTATACAGTGAGCGGAGACATTATGGAGCCGAAACAGAGGATAAAGGAAAAGACGTCCAACAAGAGCAACTTTTTATCAGTCGGAGGACAAGTTTATAGAGTCACTTTAAGGAAAACTGGATTTATTTACAGCAGCAATTAGAGACAGGAAGAGAACGGTAGCATGTCTGCTAACAGCTAGCTTCAGATACTTCCAGAAAATGTACTCAAGTGAAAGTTTCATTACTCAAGAAAACTAGTTGTTAGCTTCAGGAAGATTTGCCACTACGTGTAATAATGAGTCCAATTTAATCTTTTAGCCATTTAAATCTGCATTAAAAGAGTTTCTAGTCGAGGTCTAAAGGATTTGCAGAAACTCGTATCAAATTCTTGAAAAATACCAGAGAATCCACAGTACTCATGTTCGTCCACACATATATTCACCTCAGGATGAGAGATTTACGTCTTCTAGAAATATTTCCAGCAAAAAAACTATTTCATTCAATCCTCACTTTCAATCTATAAGCTTTTCTCCTGACACATAACAGCAGTTTGGATCTTATTTGGTGACAGTTATTTAAGCTAAGGCAGCTTATATTACAGTCAGATAATAATAAATGTCTCTGGACAGAAAGTTTCCTCCTGCTGCAGAGTTTCAGTCTGAAAGTCCTGAATGATTCTTGGGTTCTCTCATCGCTCTGCAATCATAAGGCTCCACTCATCTCGATCAATAAGCACCGGTGTTCCTCGGAGTGATGTTTTAGGACCTGTTCTCGCAGGCAATCTGCAGAGCTATTTTGTCTGAACAGCCCAATTGTAAATCCGATATTGTAAGGTCAGATGTGAAATGAGCAAATCAAAAGTAATTTGTCAGCTGCCGCTGTTGGTGGAAGGCGAAGGCGATCCCGGAGAGCAGCGCTGAGGTTGATCGACCTGCTGGAGGAAAGTGACTCTTTGATTCCCAATCAGGGTTTTTCTTAACATAACGCTTAGATTAACATTTTTAGGAAAAATCTAACAGAACAAAGGATATTATTCATTAAAACTGGGTTTAAAGTTTTCACCTGAGACCCCTTCAGGAAGATTTCACATGTTCTCTACTTGCAGGGAGCTTATATATTTCTAAAAGTGACCTATTATGCTTCTTTTAACAGTTTATAGGTATATAGGCTGCAAACACAAAAGCATTATTTTGTCTCGTTTCTAGTACAAATACGCTTGAAATAAAACAAAACTAACTCAATTGTAACTTTTCAGCAAGATACAGGAGCTTTTTTAAGTAAATACATTCTTAATATTGATGAAAAATTACGAATTACGTTGATAGATTATTTCACTTATAACAACGTAAAAATGCCTTATTATCAGTGAAATAATGGGCCAACAGAACAAGAACTTTCTCCTAAATTTAAGGAATTATTTACTTGGAACAAGTAAATAATTTCTACAATTCCAAGCTCCTATATTGTGCGGAAAAGTTGCATTTGAAACTTATTTCAAGTGTACTAAGATATTTGCACTAGACCAAAATACCTGGCAAGATTTTATGTTTTACAGTGTATATGAAACATATTCATTATGTTTTTTGTAAAAAATTATTTTTGTAAAAGAGATTTTATTCTGCTGAGTTCTGCCAACTTTGTCCTCGTTTCAACGATTACACTCACATGAAAATGGCTGTCTTTATACAAAAGTACATCTTTGAAAAGCATTAGTCGAGACTCCTGCACAAACAATAAGAATGCAGAAAGTGGTTTCTGAATGGTAAGTCAACAATGAAGCACTTGTCTTTTTCCAGCAGCCATTGTACAGTGCATAGAGGGGTGAAACCAGCTGACAAAGTGCTGGAGTTCAGCCTGGGTTGATAGGTAACCCAAGCTGGACTTGTCTGGGGTTGCTAGGTAACGGCTGAGTTTCAAGACACCAAAATACATTAACTTATTGCCAAAAACCAGCTGGTTGGGGTGCTTTTTACGTGCTTTGACTGTTTTTTGAAGCAGTTGAGACCCAAATGGAAAAACAAAAAAAGCAAAATGTGAATTTTGAACAATAAGTTCACTTTAACCTGAAAATTCCCAGAATTTCTCAGTCATTTGTGTTCATTTTAAAATCTAAAACACTGCAGTTAACCAAGTTATGCTGAATACTATAATGTGGTCATGCAGAGGTCAAAGAAGGAAAACAAAAATGTTCCTCTGTCCATCCAGCTGTCCATCCTCCTCATGATCAACATACAGGTCCTTCTCAAAAAACTTAGTATATTGTGATAAAGTTCATTATTTTCCATAATGTAATGATAAAAATTAAACTGTCATATATTTTAGATTCATTGCACACCAACTGAAATATTTCAGGTCTTTTATTGTTTTAATACTGATGATTTTGGCATACAGCTCATGAAAACCCAAAATCCCTGTCTCAGAAAAAATCTGCATATTTCATCCGACCAATAAAAGAAATGTGTTTTAATACCAAAAAAGTCAACCTTCAAATAATTATGTTCAGTTACTTGGTCAGGAATCCTTTTGCAGCCTTCAATCCGGCGTAGCATGGAGGCAATCAGCCTGTGGCACTGCTGAGGTGTTATGGAGCCCAGGATGCTTCAATAGCGGCTTTAAGCTCATCCAGAGCTTTAGGTCTTGCGTCTCAACTTTCTCTTCACAATATACCACAGATTCTCTATGAGGTTCAGGTCAGGAGAGTTGGCAGGCCAACAGTAATACCATGGTCAGTAATACCAATGGTTTTGGCACTGTGAGCAGGTTCCAGGTCGTGCTGAAAAATGAAATCTTCATCTCAATAAAGCTTTTCAGCAGATGGAAGCATGAAGTTCTCCAAAACCTCCTGATAGCTGCTGCATTGACCCTGCCCTTGATAAACACAGTGGACCAACACCAGCAGCTCCCCAGACCATCACTGACTGTGGCTACTTGACACTGGACCTCTGGCATTTTGGCATTTCCTTCTCTCCAGTCTTCCTCCAGACTCTGGCACCTTGATTTCCGAATGACATGCAAAATTTGCTTTCATCCGAAAAAAGTACTTTGGACCACTGAGCAACAGTCCAGTGCTGCTTCTCTGTAGCCCAGGTCAGGTGCTTCTGCTGCTGTTTCTGGTTCAAAAGTGGCTTGACCTTTGACCTGGGGAATGCAACTCATTCCCCAGGTCCATTTCCTGCACATGCCTGTGCACTATGGCTCTGGATGTTTCTACTCCAGACTCAGTCCACTGCTTCCCCCAAGGTCTGGAATCAGCTCTTCTCCACAATCTTCCTCAGGGTCCAGTCACCTCTTCTCATTCTGCAGCGTTTTCTGCCACACTTTTTCCTTCCCACTGAGGTGCCTTGATACTTGATACAGAATCTGCAAACAGCCTATTCATTCAGAAACTTCTTTCTGTGTCTTACCCTCTTGCTTGAGGGTGTAAATGATGGCCTTCTGGACAGCAGTCAGGTCAGCAGTCTTACCCATGATTGCTGTTTTGAGTAATGAACCAGGTTGGGAGTTTTTAAAAGCCTCAGGAATCTTTTGCAGGTGTTTAGAGTTACTTTGTTGATTCAGATGATGAGGTTATCTGCTTGTACAGAGAACCTTTTCATGATATGCTAATTTTTTGAGACAGGGATTTTGGGTTTTCATGAGCTGTATGCCAAAATCATCACTATTGAAACAATAAAATACCTGAAATATTTCAGTTGGTGTGCAATGAATCTAAAATATATGACAGTTTAATCTTTATCATTACATTTTGGAAAATAATTAACTTTATCACAATATGCTAACTTTTTGAGAAGGACCTGTATGTATGGATTAGTAGTCGAATATCCCTGCAGAGAGCATCTGCTGCAGCAGATCACCAGAAATTCCCCAACATATTTTATTTTGTGGCAATTCAAGTTGAAAATGTTGGTAGTAAAAATAACAACAAAATCTCCTTGTATTTGGAGCCAGATGTCTGAAACATATGACATGTTTGCCTTTAATCAGGAAGCAGAGTTTGCTGTAGGGGGAAGTCGACAAGCTTTAATTGCAAAAGTGTTGGCATTAATGAAACTTCTGGACAATTTGACTCATTAGAACCACAAATTATAAAGTATCTTACTGGGATTTTAACAAGATACTGCAAAGAACTCGGAATTCTTAATTTTCACTCTGTAGTTATTTTAGTGCAAAAATATTCTGCAAATTGCACTGGTTTAGTGTGTGATAGGTTGATTTTATTGTTGTGTTTTTTGCAAGATAACCTCTATTTTAGAGGTTATCTTGCTATCTATTTGCATCTATTTGCTAATAGATGCCAATTCTTTAAGCACAATTTGGAATCGTTATTTTATTATTTTTCTCAAGCTTCTTTTTGCACAAATCAACCAGAATTTAAATTTATATGCAAGTAAAGCATGTAATTTCTCAAAAATGCCATCATTAAGATGTTTATGTACTTCAGATTTACTTACAGAGATTTTATAAACAGTGTCATTTGATTGTACATGAATTAAAGAGGAAAGCAAGTCTGGAAAATAAAAAGTTTCCAGAGAAATTTAGAGTTGGTTAAATGAAAATTTGTGTTTTTTGTTTGTTTTGTTTTTTGTTATTTACTTGACGTGAACAAAGATCTGAATTAATTTTTTTTCTTTCTGGTCATACTTTTCTCAGCCTGGAAAATCAGGTTGTTTTTTGTTTTTTTTTAATTGAGTGTTTTAGCAATAATTAGATACATTTTAATGTGAAAACATCTTAAATAGAAGCAAAAACAGTACAAAAAATCTTTTTGGAATGTAACTATAGCAGCATAAATGGTACGCTGCCACTTTAAGAGCAATTTCAGCTGCTGCATATAAGCAAGCGCTTCACCTGACATGAGTCTGGGGCTGCTGCTGTTCGGGACGCCAGAAGGTCGCGGAGTTGACGGAGCAGAAGTGACACAAAAATAGCTGATCTTGGCGGTTGGCATAAACTGGTTTGTGACTGGACTGTTATGGCGACTCAAGTAGAGGATGAGGGAGATGATGAAATGGATTTTGGTGAATGGACTCCAGTACGTGGGAGTAGAGGATTAGAAAGAGAACGAAGTAGAAAAGAAGAAAGGTTGTTGGAGACACAAAGGAGCAAACGGAGCCTAGAAGAAAATAGTTCAGATGAAAATAACGCAGTTTGCAAGAGGATCGGTGGGCAGGAAACGAAATTGATCATAAGATTTAGGAAGGAGGATGAAGGAATACAACTTGGTCCGCTAGCTTTATCAAGAGAATTAAAAAAGAAATTTGGAGAGCTGACACTTGCTAAGACTCTGAGAGATGGGAATCTGTTGATCACAGTGAGGAATGAAGAACAGAAAAACAAGGTGATGAACGCCCAAAGTATTTGTAAAAAACTGATTACCGAGGTAAAGATTTTGGGAGACGATAAAGTAGTAAGAGGGGTGATCACAGGTATCCCAGTGGGAGAAGATCTAGAAAAACTTAGACACAGTATTAATGGGGGTGAAGTAAGTAAAATCAAAAGATTGATGAGAACAGTTGAAGGTGAAAGAGTGGAAAGCCTCTCAGTAATGTTGGAGTTTAAAACACAAGGTCTTCCTGAAAGGGTCAGAGTCGGGTGTATGTGCTTTCCTGTAAGGCCATATATCCCTCCTCCTCTCAGGTGTTACAAATGTCAGAGATATGGACACATTGCAGCAGCATGTAGGGGAAAACAAAGATGTCCAAAGTGTGGAGGAGAGCATAATTATGATGAATGTAGAAATGGGAAGGATAAGTGTTGTAATTGTGGAGGACAACACAGGGTGACTTATGGAGGATGTGAAGTCAGAAGGAAAGCAATGGAAATTGAACAAGTCAAAGCTACTAATAATATAAGTTATGCTGAAGCTGTTAAAAGAGTGAAACCTAAGGAAATTATAAGGAAAGTTCAACCGAATCCAACAACAGAACAGAAACAGAGTGGAATTGAAACTGGGTTAACAGTTGAAAAGATTCTGTTGTTCATTGCATATGTAATTAATTGTACAGATCAAGTTAAGCACAAAACAGAGAAAATCAAAATAATTGTGAAAGGGGCAGAGAGGTTTTTTGGTATTAAGGACATATCTTGGGAACACATAAATACAAGGTTAGGAGCAGAAGGAAAGGTCGGAGGTCAGGAAGATAAAAACTGATTATCTTTCAATGGAACGCTAGAAGCCTTATTGCAAATGGACAGGAGTTTAAAGGATTTATTAGAGATTGTAAAGATGATCTAGATATTATATGTATTCAAGAAACATGGCTTAAACCAAATCTTGATTTTGTTATAAAAGGATATGAAAACATTCGAAGAGACAGAGAGGGAGGATCTGGAGGAGGATGTATAATATTTATTAAACAAGGAATTCAATTTAGATTATTAGCTAAAGGAAGAGAGTTAGAATATATTGTTATTGAAATCTGGACAGTAAATGGAAGATTTAAAATAATTAACTTTTATAATCCATGTAAAAGACTATCATTAGATTTAATGGAGGAAATTGGGGTATTTTTAGAGGGTAAAGTTATTTGGTGTGGGGATTTTAATGGGCATAGCTCTTTGTGGAGTCATCATAATGATCAAAATGGGGATATAATAGAAGAAATAATGGATGTTAATAATTTAGTATGTTTAAATGATGGAAGTGGGACCAGAATTAATTTTAGAGATAATACAGAATCAGCAATTGATTTAACATTAGTTTCAAATTCATTAGCAGGTGTTTGTTTGTGGCAAGTTTTAAATAAAACAACTATAGGAAGTGATCATTATCCTATTAGGATTGAAGTAAAGTTAAATATAGAGAGGTATTGTATAAAAGGAATAAAGAAGTGGTCTTTTAGGTCCGCAGACTGGGGAAAATTTAGGGAAAATAGTGAAATAAAAATGTTAAAGGTAGACATGAACAGTAGTATTGATGATTTAAATACTTCTATAAGTAATGCTGTTTATGAAGCAGCTGATCAAGCTATAAGGAAGGAAGGCGGGAGAAGAGACAGAAGGATGGTGCCCTGGTGGACATCAGAATGTACTAAAGTTATAAAGAAACGAAATAAAGCATTCAAATTATTAAAAAGAAATCATAATTTTCAAAATCTGAATGAATACAAGAAATTGCAAGCAAATGTAAGGAGGATTATTAAAAATGCAAAAAGAGATTATTGGAGAAGTTTTTGTAATTCAATAGGGAAAGAGACAGCTATTTCTAAGGTCTGGACAACAATTAAAAGGATGAATGGGATTAAGAGAGTAAGTGGATGTCCAATACTAAATGATGGAGAAATAACCGCAGTTACTGATAGAGAAAAGGCAAAAATGTTAGCAAAGACTTTTGTTAAAATTCATAGTTCTGAAAATATTAGTGAAGAAGGGAAAAAAGAAAGGCAAAAGACAATATTGGAGAACAAGAATTTATTGCAACAAATGGAAGATACAAATGATCCATTGAATATGTATTTTACAATAAATGAACTAAATAGGGCACTCAAAAAATGTAAGCTATCAGCTCCAGGAAAAGACCAAATTTGCTATGTTATGATTAGTAATTTAAGTGAATCTTCTAAAAGTATTTTATTAGAATTATATAACAGGATATGGGAGGATGGGGAACTACCAAAAAGTTGGAAGGAAGCAGTGATTATTCCAATCCGAAAACCAGGGAAAGATGAATCCAAACCAGAAAATTATCGGCCGATAGCATTAACATCCAATGTATGTAAGATAATGGAGAGAATGATAAATGAAAGATTAATATATTATATGGAAAAGAAGGGACTTATAACATCATATCAGAGTGGTTTCAGGAGAGGGAGAAGTACAATGGATGCAGTTTTATGTTTAGAGCATGAAATTAGAAAGGCTCAAGTGAATAAAGAGAGTGTTGTGGCAATATTTTTTGATATTGAGCGAGCTTATGATATGATGTGGAGGGAAGGGCTATTAATTAAAATGAGAAGAATGGGTATAAATGGGCATATGTTTAGATGGGTCAAAAATTTTCTAGAAGGAAGACAAATACAAGTGAGGATAGGGAAGGATTATTCTGAGAGTATGAATATAGAAAATGGGACACCACAGGGTAGTATAGTAAGTCCGTTATTGTTTTCAGTGGTAATTAATGATATGTTTAAAGAAGTAGACGGTGGAATGGGAGTTTCACTTTTTGCTGATGATGGGGCAATGTGGAAAAGAGGAAAAAATTTAGAATTTATTGTTAAAAAGCTTCAGGGAGCAATTTTAGCTGTAGAAAAATGGTCGTTTAAATGGGGTTTAAAACTTTCTGTAGAGAAAACTAAAATAATGTTTTTTACAAGGAAAAGAGTTGATGGAAAAATTAAATTAAAATTATATGGACATGATTTAGAAAGAGTTAAACAATTTAAATTTCTTGGAATGTGGTTTGATGAAAGAATGACATGGGGAGTGCATATCAAGAAAATAATTGATAAATGTAGGAAAGTATTAAATATTATGAGGTGTTTAGTTGGAACAGAGTGGGGAGCTGATAGAAAATCATTAAAAGCAATTTACACTGGGTTAATTAGGTCAGTCTTGGATTATGGATGTATAGTTTATAATTCAGCAGCAGATTCAAACCTCCATAAGCTAAATAGTATTCAACATCAGGCTTTAAGACTATGTACTGGTGCTTTTCAAACATCTTCAACAGCAGCATTACAGGTTGAAATGGGAGAAATGCCTCTTAAACTTAGAAGGGATCAATTATCCTTAAATTATTGGTCAAATTTACAGGGACAAAGAAATAATCATCCAACATTAGAAGTACTTAAACATGGCTGGGAAAAGGAAAAGAAACAATTAAATAGCTTTGGATGGATAATAAACTCTAGAGTTAATCAAATTAATTTAAATCAGTTAGATATATGTCAGGCAGTTCCATTATCTGCAGTTCCACCTTGGATGCTTCCTGATGCTGAGATTGATTTTTCTTTTCTAGAAAAGAAGAACAAAGATAAATTTAACAATATGAATAGATATGTAATACAAGAATACTTAAATGAATATTATAATTATATTCAAATTTACACAGATGCATCAAAAAATACAGCCAGTAAGGTAGGGATAGCATTTATTGTGCCACAGTTTCAAATTAAAGTAGGAAAAAGGATCAGTGATGGAGTTTCAGTGTATACAGGAGAAATGATTGCTTTGCTTTTAGCAGTTCAATGGGTGGAAGAGGTAAGACCATTAAAATCAATTATTTGTTCAGATTCTAGTTCTTCGTTATTCAGTTTGAAAAATAGTAAATCAGATAGTAGACCAGATATATTAATTGAAATACAACAAACACTTTACAGAATAAATATGATGGGGCTAACGGTAAATTTTGTTTGGGTTCCAGCTCATCATGGGATTAAGGGTAATGAAATGGCAGACAGAATGGCCAAAGAGAGTTCTAATCGGGTGAGGATAGATATTAATGTTAGGTATAGTATGACAGAAATAAAGAGCATAATTAAACAAAAAACAAGAGAGAGGTGGCAAAAGTTATGGGAAGAAGAAAAGAAAGGAAGGTGGTTATATAAAATTCAAAAGAATATTGGTCAAATGAGAAGAACAGAAAGAATAAGGAGAGAAGAGATCATTATTTCACGGCTTAGAATCGGACATACTGGACTAAATAAGTCATTATTTCTGATAGGGAAACATCAGACAGGAAAATGTGACTGCGGGGGAGACGAGACAGTGGAGCATGTTCTATTGAGTTGTAGGAACTATTTGATACAAAGAAACAAGTTAATTAGAAACCTTAGTATTATGAAGATGAGATTTGATATTGTTGAGTTATTACAAAAAGATTCAGGAAGTAGAGGATATGAGGCCTTATTTTATTTCTTAAAACAGTGTAAGTTGTTTAAGAAGATATAGTTTTTTTTTTTTTTTTTTTTTTTTTTTTTTTTGTCATGGGGTCCACACTCCTTACCAGTTGGTGGCGGTAATGCTGTCCTAAAGTTTCTTGCCAACCGCCAGTAAAAATTGACTAGAAGAAGAAGAAGAAGACATGAGTCTGTGTGCGTCGTGACGTCAATTGAAGTTGCTTTCTTTGTTTGCACCGTTCTGGGTAAGCGTGGCTGTTTTATCATTTGTCGGCTTTAGGAATGGTTATTGATGTTAACGGGTCTGTCTGCTTAGCCTCCTTCGCTGCACCTCCAATATCTGGGTCGATCTGTCCATTCATTCTTTGCTGATAGGAAGGTAAGAGCTAGCGCGGCTAAGTAACTGTTTTATGTAAACAAAACCTTCACAGAGCGTTTTTTTTTTTACAGTTGCACTGTATCTAAGTGGTATTGAAGATCTGATTATTTTGGCATTTATCAGGTCACAGGTAAACAGCTGCTGCACGTTATATATATATTTTTGTAGCAGTTGTATTAATGACTCATCGGCATTGAACCTGGAGTGATACTCGCTGCTGTTTTGCCTAATTACAACTTGTTTTAAAAGACCAACTTGAACTTTCCCGGCTTCTGGGAGCATCGATGGCGCTACTGAAGGAATGAATTGCAACATTGTAGCGCCATTGTACCACTGTTTTACTCGTATTGTTTCATTTGTTTGTCTTTCTTTTAGGGACTGAGGCTTCTGTGGTGGCGGTGTCTTGTCTTGCGTGTTTTGTTGGAGCACCTTTTCTTTTTGTTTGCTGTGTTTTTGTAGTGTCTAGGGTGATTCCCTTTTTCTGCACTGGATGTTGTCCCCTTCCCTCACTACTTCCCCACCGGTAAGCCTCAGTTTCTTTTGCAATTTAGACATTTTATAATAAAGCTTGTCGACTGCATTCACTGTTTTAACCATTCAATTTCAGATTATTATTTTAAAAAGATCATAAAGTTTAATAAATTTTGTAGAACTTCCTGAATCTTGTCTCCTCATTTTCCAGCAGAACGTACCTGTGTCCTTCCTTAACTACATTTTCCTGGAGTTATTCCAGGTGGCGGCGTTGGTTTATTTTTGGGTTCATAATTAGAAAGAAAAGAGAATCCAACCCCCCAGGTTGCCACATAACTATCTGCGTGAAATGCAGATAAAAAGAGGTGGATTTCTAGTTTTCGCTCTCATCAGCATAAATGGAGCGATAAAGCAGGCAGATGGTTGATCTGCCCCAGCCTGAAGCCACCACTCTCTGACTGACACCGACACTCACTGAGGTTACACTGTCAGTCCGATTAGTCTTCCATAACTGAGTAATGAGGCTACCGTGTGGCTCTAACGCAGACTGATGTGTTTTTCAATCTGGTCGGACAATAAAATTAAGTGAAAGCGCATTAAAATTCAAGGAGCAAGAGGGAAAAGTTTGACTCCACCTCGCACTCGTCTCGCATCTTACTTCTCATATTTCAGCGCGGCACAAAAGCAGGATGATGAAGACGGCAATTGATTAGAGGTACAGACACAATTAGTCTTCATTATGTCCAGTTTTATAAAGAAATCAGCTAGGGTTTGATTAATACATTGTTTAATTCAATTTAAAGCATCTTGGCATCTGTGTGTGTCACTTCCTTTGCTAATTTATGTCTGAATGTTGTTTACAGTTTTTATTGGTCCTATTTTATTGACAGGAGGATCATCAGTTTTCTTTTTGGGGGTTTGTTTTTGCTTTTGTCGATCATAGGGTGTTTGGGTTTTGGCTTTTTTTATGTAGAATAAGTCTTGATATATTCAGTTCAATTCCTGTGTTTACTTTGTGTTCTGTTTCTAGTACTTTTAAATGTATTCATTTTTTTTTAACTTTTTCTCTTCTGGTTTTCAGATCTTGGAGGCTGAATGTGACCCAAATTCAATTTCTTTTGCCAATAAGCAACATCATCCAGCCAATCGATGATAAATATGCACTTATCCAAGACAGATGCAAAAAAATTAGCTAGTTGGCTAGCTAGGATATGTTAGCAGTAGCATCAATCGCCATGAGACACAGAATGCAATAGATTCAGTGTTACTCAAATTTTTGCCTGAAAGAAAAGAACCATGAGAAAAACCCAAACACAGAATATACAAGATTAAATAGTCCTAGTACATCAAAATGTAAGAGCTGTGATTAACATTTTTAAGGATTACTTACTTTTTTTTATGAATACAAAATTTTTAAGGTCTTATTTTGGATACACAAGACTTTCTTAAGGCCGGGTGCACAACTACCAGACTATCAGGGGTTTTCACACCTAATAGTCCGGTAGACTCAGTTCGATTGCAACATTTGTTAAATTTTCAGGTGGCGTGGTTCACATTCACACTCTATTTGTGTCAAACTATTTGGAAAACCTGTTCTCCTCCACACCTATGGGGGCGCTGCAACAAGAACAACTGAAGGAAACGACAGAAACCTCTGAAGAAGACATGAAGGCAACTTTCGACTTCAAGAAACGTAAACACCAGATTTAGGCAGTTGTTTTGTTCCTGTTTTGTCTTTGGCGCTAGTGAAGTGCATTTGTTTTGGTTTTATTTACCCAGAATGCCGTGCGTTCAACCGAACAGAGACATTCACACCTCCCCAAATGAACCAGACTTGCTAAGCAAACAAAATAGTTTCATAAAATCATTATGAAACTCATACATAATGATGAACACATGATTATGCTTTGTCAACAAATATCTGTCATGTATTTGCAGAGAGTTACGGCTTATTATATTTTATAAAGCCTGTAAATAAATGAAGCTCCCTGTTCGAACACTAGAGGAAATTCAAACCCTCCAAAGATCTCACCGTATTTACTGACTTGAGGTTTTTCCTCGTGTAGTAATGGAAACCTCTTGAAACTCTTCCCACTAATGGTGAACATAATGGCAGAAAGTGCATCAAAGGGCAATATGGCTGTGCAGATTAGATCATAATGTTGATGAGTGCTGCAACAGAAGCATCGCTAAGAAGGATGTGAGAGGACCTTCTGCTCCTTTGCTTTGCCTCATTTAACACATATTTTCTCCTCCGCAGCGTTTTTTTTTTAAATACAGAAACCAATCTGAGGAACTGTTTACATGCACCTCTGCTCATTTGTAATTGCTTTCACCTCCAGATGTGCAGAAAACGGCGGGTTTGTCAAACCCGGGGAGTTTTCTGATCAGTCGCTGGACCTCAGGGAAGACGTTTGCTGTTGTTTGGTTTGAGCCGAGTCTTTTCATCTGGCAATGTCATTTTAAAAAGGTCATCTTTCTCCACAAAGACTGAACTCATTAAATTTATCACACAGACACAAACTGTTACAGGCACCATGCAGATGTGAGAAGCGGCCCCCGATTCCAATTGTCTGGCTGAAATACAGCAATTAAAACTTTTAAATTAATTTATTCAGGAAATGTTGCACATTCAGATGGTGGGGAATCCAGGCGCCTAACGCTGAATGTTGTGAATGTTTATTAGTTGTATATATTAAATCTTCCTGCAGCTTTCGTCCCCTGAGCTGCTTGGTTTTATTATGAGGGATTTCCAGGTATCATGTTTCCTCCATATGAGGAATAAGGCAATAAATCTTTAGCTTTTCCTTTTGTTGGAAAACAAAATCTTAAATTATTCACTGTTATGATGAATTAAATGACTTGCTTTAACAAAATAAGATTATTTTCCTGGTAAGAAGGTTTTATATCTTTATTATATTACACTGCAGACATGACAGAAACATGCCGAAAAATAAATTGCTATTTATTAAACAGACATATATTTAATCTGAAAGCTGTCGATGCATTTAATTTAAATGTCAAATTGATCCAAAGAACAAAACGACATTTATTCAACCTGAAAAATTATTAAAGGTTTCACATCCATCAAAATATATTCTGGATCATTTGATTATTCATTGATTATTTGAATCTATCCCAGCTTGTTGAGGAAATTTCCCCCTTATATTATTTAAATCTGACCAGTGATGCTTGAACTAGAAAAATTTAATGAGCTGTAATTCAAAATGTAAAATAAAACTACTAAAACTTGAACTGAGATACAGATTGTTTAGTGATTTTTTTAAATTTATTTGTGAATCAATATTATTGTTTTTATTTTGTAACTGAACCGAAAGGCAACAAATCCCAAATCACATCTATAAGTTAAGGTTATCATAGTTGCTAGCATAACTGAGCTACTTCCTTTTCTCGCTATTTTTACCTTTTTATCTAGTTGTCGTAATGTTGACAATTAGTAGCAAAGTACTGCGTCCCTTTTTCTTTTTCAGGCGTACATTTACGATTTAGCGCATTATATTGCTAACTTAACAGTTGAAACCAATGCTAGTCATTCTTGTGGAGAAGCTGGGGGAAGTTGAGCTGTACTTGCGTCATGAATCTAGCAGAATGTGTTGAATTTTAGCTCCCAAATATCAAAATCCAGATAAACTCTAGTTTTTCCTCAGTATTCCACTTTCCGGACTCATTTATTACCCTCCCACACTCTCCACTCACAGGTTGCTGTGTGTTATTTGAAATTACGCAGCCAACCTGGCTCTGGGTCTTGTGCAATCCCTCTTTCACATCCCCACAGTCCATCATCAGCTCACTACCTTCCAAGTTCATAAACTGTGAAGCATAGAATGGCTGATCTGATGGTCACTACAGCTGAGGCAGAAAGGAGCTGGTCAATAAACCCAAAGAGTGAGATGCCTTTTTGCAGAATTGCACACAAGCATTAAAGTCGAGTCTGTAAACTCATGCATCCACTCTCTCTCTGTCGTTTTATCCCTGGGAGTGTTTTGGGTGCGGCATGACGGCGTGATGGCGTGACGGCGAGGTGTTGAGGGCTCTTCAGGGATAGATCTGAACACTTGTGGAAATAAGCTCCCACCACTTAGATGAGATGAGCAATTATTGGGTTTTTGACTTCTTTTTCAAACAGATGATATTCTGGGAGATCTTCAAAAATGAGAACTGTAAACATTTTTTGACTGAGTCGCTGCAGTTTCCTTTGAGGATACTAACCAACATCATTTACGTTTTGGGTTTTATCTCGTCGGTTCCCTCAACTCAGACTTATGCAGTGCTGTCATCTTAAATGTTTCAGATCAAACTCGATAAAATATCACATAAAGATAACATGAGGAAATAAAAACATCACTTTCCAAATGATAACTTCATTTATTAAGGTAAAACAAACAAACCTAGGAAATAAGGAATGCACTGATTTGAACATTTGGGCTGCTGTGATGGTCGATATGCAATAAATCAATTAAACTCATGATAAATTAACAGTTTCTATTTGCATGAGTAATCATTTTTCTCTTTTTGCTCTTTCGACCAAAAACTGGATGACAAAAGTCTTCAGTCTGTGGTTTTTGTCTCAATTAACAATTTTGTTTACAAAGACTTCATAATTGATTTTATTTGTTGTTTCTGCTTGTTTATTTTGGATATTTAAAATGTCTTCCAGTTGAAGTGTTAGTTAGAATTTTACCATTATTTTACTTGGAAATGGTTACAAAGCAACAATATTGTTTATTGCAATAACTTCCGGGACAATTTATTGTGCAGCAGGCCTCCTGATAACCAATACTTACTAACATACACACAGGTTTCTGCAGGTTTAATTGACTCAAAATTAAGACTTTTTAAGACCATGATGAATGGAAATTAATACCTGTAGATCCACGGAAATGTACATAAGAAAATATTGTATGGGCTGGCAACAGAAGTGAGCCAACCCACTTCTGTTGGCAAAGACGAACGTCTTCGCCAACAGAAGACGAAGACGAACGTCATCCATCCAACTTGTAATTAATTTGCTCTTGCCCATAATGGACATAAAACAGCTAACAAGCTTTATCATTCTTAGTTAGCTAGCTAGCAGGGGTATTAGCAGCTAGTTACCAATAAACATTATCCCTGTGTGACACATGGACTCAAAAAAATGACTTAATTAACTAGAACAACACATCAGGCTTTAAATAGACTCAACAACAGATGACAAAGAAGGTCATTATCCAAACGGTTTTTGACTCCAGAGAACCACAGTGATAAATATTATCAAGAAAAGCAGAAAACAGGGATTGGTGATGAACCTCCCAAGACAGGCTAACCAGCCAAAATAACCAAACTAGCAAAATCTAGAAAAAGCTGATATGCAGCCTTCCAAGATGGCGGCTCCTGTGTGAACTGTTTATTGGCTTGGTTAGTTTTCTTACCTCGATAAATAATGAAATCTTTGGTATTAGTATTTGTTTGATGATTTGAGTCATTGAGAAAACAGAAAAAATTCTCATTACATGCACAACACAGCGGTTGCACGGTAAATATTTAGGGATATGTGTTTAGGACTAACCCACAAGCTGTCACTTCAGATCCAGACTGAAAAAATGAAGATCACTTGACCTCAATATTTTCCCCTTGGCTTCAGAAAATTGCTTCTACTTTTGTTCTTCAACTTGGTATCTTTTTTTCCAATCACAGAGTCACAAAAGATGCACAGAGTGTCTCCTGCTCATGTGCAGCGTCAGCGCTGCTGTCATAGCGACACCAGTGCTTAAGAGCATGATGCACATGTGCCAGCTCAGCAGCTGTCACCTAAAAGTGAGGAAGGCCAGAAAATAAAAAGGAAATCTGCTCTTACTTGACACATTTCAAGTTGCAAGAACGGCAAAACACTGACTGAAGTCCGGTGGGTAAACAGAGCCAGACGCAAGTCGCTCTCTGGAAAGTGTCCACCTTGCAAAACAGTCCTTAGGAAAGGAGCTGAATCCCCAGCTGCTGGAGGCCTGCAGACCACATCCAAACTCCAAAGCTGCAGACAGACTGCTGCCAGGGAGCCACTAAACTCCACACTTTTCTGTCAAGAAGAAAACTTTTTCATTTTTAAACTTGACTGCAAACCTGCTGTGTAATTAGAACTTTCATTTTATGCTGTTTGAACTTTTTTAAAGTAAGAAAAGTAGATTTAATCCAACTTTGTATCCATTTAGGCAGAGCTAGGCAAGGTTGTTACAGTTAGTGAGAATTAATGAAGTAAAAACTGCAATTGATAAAACATTTTTTAAAACTGAAATAAATACAATTGGTAGATAATTGAAAAAAAATTTAACTAACTGGTAATATATCGTTGCACTTATGCTAGTTCGCAAAATGGCGTCAGTCAGCTGCTTTTTCCACAACAATTGAATAAATGTTTTTGAATCTATTTATAAACACAATAAAATACTTTAATCTTTTTGAATTCTGAACTTTAAACTTAATCTATAACGATAACCAGTAAAAACGTAACAAAAACCAAACACTGTTTAGCTAATAACAACTAATAAAATCTAGCAAAGACTCTTAAACTAACTGAATTAGATAAACAAAAAGCTACAATAAAATAACAAAAAATACAAACTATTATAACATTGATTAATCATCAGGATTTTGGATTTTGAAGATTTAGGTTTTGGAAAATCTTCTTTCCCCTCCCCCAACAATTCATTCATTGGGTTTCGATGACAATAAAGTGAAAATATTTAGAATAAAATCTTAAATCTACGAGAATAAAATAATAAAATTGGGAGAATTAAGTGAACTCCCAACATGGAAAAATAAAAATTAATTATCCAAGTTTTTTCTTATTAAAATAACTTTTTTAGCAAAATTTTTCAGGTAAAATTGCACATTTTCTGCTAATATTATGAGTATATTCCCCATAATTAAACAAAATAATTTTAATAATATTTTATACAATTCACATAAGGAATGATTGAAATAAAAGAAAATTTTTGAAAATGTTTTCTGTCATTTTGATTGATTATAATCCCCACGTTAAACTAGTGGAGTCGTTCAAAGTGGATTCTCCTAAATTTTGTCCTTTCAATGTGCATATCCTGCTTTCTATAAATAAGCACTGATTTTCTCATCAAAAATCACAGGAATATTTAGAATTTAAAACGAATCAGAAGGTTTTCTTTATTAAAATAATACAAATGTTTCCCCAGAGGGCAACAAGAAAAATCTCCACCAGCTTTTTCACCAGAGTGAAATGTCATAAATTATACCGTTGAATTTATTCATTCATGATATTAGAGTCCAACCTGAGTTGGAATAAGCTGAAAAGTGACAGGGAAAGTTAGCAGCTTGTGATTTGTCTGGGATGAGAGCAGGAACTGCTTTCTACCAGGCAGCTTTTAATATATTTTACACAGCAGTTGTGACTTTTAATGCCTAGTTATTTTCACATTTGTATGCCTGCAAACTTTATGCCGCCTGTAAAACTGTTTCCTTCCTGCTCATGAATCATCCTGAAATGAGATTTTTAATGCATCAAAGTAGCTTCATAAATAACAAAACCCACACTGGCACCAAGGATGGAAAAGTAGACGTTCGCTTGGAGATAAACCCATCTTCTTTTACTTTATACATTTTTTTTTACATCTATTCAACGCAGTTGGTGGCTTATGTGATCTCACAATTCAGCTGCACTTGCTTTCAGCTTGTTCAAGTGGCGCCCGGGGTGGGAGAGGTGGTTGGCCATTGTTGCATGGACAGGTATAGTAATTACATTCTCCTCCATTCAGCCGCTATCTGCATACAGCACCAGCAAACCTCACTCAAACTCCATTATACGCTCACCAAATGGAACAAAAGCCCAACATTCACTGGGTTTGGCACTCCAAAGGAGACAGAAGCCTCTTTTCAGGTGATACATCAAATTGTGCTTCAGTCAGAAGCTGCAGGCTATAACTTTTAATTCATGCTATTGGAATAAGGTTGTATCAGCTGCTATTCTCATCAAGGCTCAAGTGCATTTAAAGAAAAACCCATTCAACCAGTTTTGTTCACTCATTTGTTTGCGTTTAATGAAAATCATTAATAATATTTACTCTGCATGATTAGAAGAACCGGCTTTAAGTAGCAAAGACGTCAAGGCTGAATTTCTAAAAGTGATAAATTGTGCTTAAATGCAAGAACACGACTGAAAATCCTCAGGTTTTTTTTTTTTAAGTAAAAATTTTTAAAAATGTTTTTTTGGCTTTAAAATGTATTATACACCAGTTGAGTGGTGCATAAGCTGTAATAAATTAAATTTATTAAAGTTTATGCTCCGAGAATTCTCAGTGGTTAGCGACCAGAGATGGCTGCCAATAGATAAAATCTACTAAAACTTAAATAATTGTTATTTTGATAGCTCTAACGCCAAATATACCTTAATATGCATCAATATGAGAAACCGTGATAGCGCTACAACAGATGCTAACATCTACAATTTTCCTCATTTCCAACAAAAATAAATGCCTCTTCTGGATTGGCTGCTTTGCAATATCTAGTGTTGTAGCTACACATTTCAGCTTCCCAAGCTGCGTTTTCTTTTAAACATTTTAGATATATT
Source organism: Poecilia picta (assembly GCA_033032245.1). Taxonomy (NCBI): domain Eukaryota; kingdom Metazoa; phylum Chordata; class Actinopteri; order Cyprinodontiformes; family Poeciliidae; genus Poecilia; species Poecilia picta. Next base: position 11,564,541 of record CM065354.1, read on the forward strand.
CTACAAAAAAGTCTGCAAACAGGTGGGTTTTCTGCAGAAAGATTTAGTAACGTTCTGAAGCATTTTGAAATCAATGACTCAGCTGTAGAAAGCAGAGGACTCTGAAAACAAGAGCAGTCAAAACGCCCTGAACGAAGCCTGCAAGATGCTGAAAGAAGTCTCCAGGCTCTGAACGCTGCTGATGTGACACTTCATGTCTTTTGTTTTGCTTAAATAGTTTTGGAAGATAACTTTCTTTTTCTTTTGTTTACATTTTAATTTTTGGAAAATTGTGATTCTTTTCCACTTGGTTTTCCACAGTTCACAGTGATGTCAGCGCAGGTCGGCCATTTTGTTTGACAGGTAAGTTTTATAATTTGAACTTTGAATCCAGGTCAACTGAGAATTCTCTTTCTTTCTCTCGTAAAATCAAATTATAAGAATGAATTTGTAACATTACTTGCGTAAAGTTGTATTCTATGAAAACAACGAAAAATAGCCAAATATTTAAATGTTGAGCATTTTGTGATCGTTTTAATCTTTAAGTATCATATTGTTATAAATAATTGTTGAAATAAATGTCTATTTTAAAGAAAGTTCTGCACAAACTAAGGTGATCCCATCAGATACTGATGACTGTATTCAAATAAAGCTATTTTTCTCCTAAAAAATTGTTTTTTTCTGTTAATTTTAAGGTGTTTTTTTCTGGTAAAGTTGTAACTTTTATTAAAATTTTTGTTTTGAAACAAAAAAATCTTGTAGTCTGAGTAATAATCCTGACTAAAATTACCAAAAAATTATTTTTTTCTGGTAATATTAACAAATTTTTCCTGGTATAGTCGCAATTTATTCTGCTATTACTAATTACGAATACATTTTTGTAATAAAACAAAAAGATCTTGTAGGCTGACTAATGCTCTTCTCCATGGCTCACAGAAGGGATGATTGAAATGAAAAACATTTTTGAAAATATTTTTAGAAAAAAAATCAATTGGATTTGGTAGGGGGGAAAATAACATTTTATTTTTAAACCCTAATTTTCCACAGATTAGACATTCATGTGTGAAGATTTCTTTATAATGAACTGAATATTTGATGGTGTCTCCTAATTTCTCCATGATTGTAGCTTACATAATACATTATACAAACTGTTGGTAAAAGTTTAAATAACCAAATATTAGGGAACATAGCATTGTTTTTTAGTGTTTATCCCTCAGATTTGCTGTAAATGTAGCTAAATTGAACTGTTTGGTCTCAGCAGACGATTCCTAATGAGTACAAAGGCGCCACACATCTCATGCAGGGTTGGTTGAGAGCGCACAGATGTTACACTGGAGCCTGAAGTAGCACACAAAGCAAGGCACTTGTCTTGTCTGATGAGAGGGCTCATTTGGAGCTGCCATTAGTAGACGTATGATTTATGGGTCTGTCTTGCTGCTCCTGCAGGAACCAACACCGCTTTCACTTCAGCAACACCAGGACGCGACTCCGCTCTGCTGAGGTCTTGTGTGTCTCGAAGTGAGAGTCAGTGGAGTGGATCGAAGCTACAGAAGAGGATTTTTTGTTGTTGTTGTTTAAGTAAAAAAGTTAAATATCTTTAATATGGCAAAAATCAGCTGGTTACCCGATAAAACAATGTCAGAAATGCATTAATATTCTTTGTTTTAAATAAAACACAATGGATAACAATGAATTTGTATTGTATATAAATTGTTTTGTTGTTTCAGTTGTCAGCCAACTGAATATCTGAATTTTCTAACTGAATTTTTTCCCTAATGTCAACATTTTTCCACTTGTCAGAAGCTCATACACTGACCAGAATTCGCAGAATAATTTACTAAAGGTTTTTATTAAGCTAATTTTTTTCTCTGAAACAAGTCTGCTAATTATTCTAACTATTCCTTGAAAAATCACCAAATTTTTCGTTGAAAATATCCGAAATACTCAAAAGAAAATGCAGGTTGGGAAGCTAGTCTGTCTAGCAACAATGATACTCGACATGCTATTGGCTGTTGGAGTTACGAAGCAGCCAATCCAGGACCTGCATTTATTTTCCTTAACTCTGATTGGTTGAACCCTTAAGACAAGAAAAACAGTAGCTGTTAGCTTCTATGCTAGTCCTACAACGGGTTCTAATGAATACTAATGTATTTTTGTGTTGCAACTATTAAAATGGGAAGTTATAAATGTTTTTAGAGGGGTTTTAGGATTGTGAGCACCACAAATACTTAAGCATGCTTAATTGTATTTACATGCATACATTTACTTTACTTTTGTTGTTTTTTCCAGGATAATATTACAGGAATAATTGACAATTAGTACAATAAGCTTGTACATAGATTGAGCTATAGTTAAAATTAAAGCCAAAAATTAATCACTAATGTTTTTCTACTACGTTAAAGTGAACAGTCAGGTTTCTGAGTTATTTTTGAATCTTTACATCAACCTGAAAGCCCATCAGTTGGTCACATTATGATAAAGCAAACTTAAACTGACATATTTTAGAAAGATGCTTTGGTTGGGATGTAATTTATCTTCAAAGATCTGATTTGTGAAGGTCAAAAAGTGGATTTTGAGATGGACTCAGATAATCAAAGTGTGTCTGTTGTTTATGAATATCCTGGAGTAGATGCTCAGCCTTGAGGTCTATTAAGTTTTAGTTTGGCTTGAAGTTATTTCCTCATTACTCATGTGGGTTCTGGATCAATTTTAGAGGAAATGAATATCAATCTTAGTAAAATTCTCCTTTGTAGCCAACACCAACAAGTGTTCTTTTTTGTTAAAGATTGTGTGTTACAGACAGAACAGAAACTGAACAGTTTCATTTTTTACCTTCTGTTTTCAGTTGTTTTATTTATTTTACATTGGCTGACTGAACAAACTAAAGTTGTTTCTAGATGTTGGACCAAACGTGTGAAGTTATTGGTGTATTTACACGTTCAGTACTGGCGCAGAAACTGTAATTCAGTATATTTATGTCTAAATTCAGAGCTGGTTTTCTGTGTTGGATCGATATCTGGAGTCCTGGTCGCTGCTTTTATATTTAGTTTGCTTTTTCAACTAGTACTTTTACATAAAACCACATTTAGCATCTGGTTTGTGTCTCCTCTCTTCAAACTGGGTTTGCACTCGGAGGTTTCTCTTCCTAACGCGGCGCTCTGCTGCAACACATCTGTCCATCTGTCAAATCCACAGGCCCATCAATCAAGCAGGTGAAAGCATGAGTGTGCACTACCACGTACAGCCATTAATCACTCGGAGACATGGACACTGGCGGGTTGGATCAGGTGTTTAAACGCCGTCAATCCACCATGTTTGAGAGAGATGGAAAGTTATGGACATGATGGGCGATTTGATGCGAGGTTGGAGCGTTCACGCTGGTGCAAAACTCAGATTTAACTCATATTTAATCAAGTTTGTCATTCGCTGATATAAAATAAACTACTACATTTGAGGAAAAGGACCATGAAATATTCTCTCTCTTTTTTATTTTATGTTTTAAATGAGGTTTTTTAAGTGTAGTCTTAAAGTAGTCTAGGTAGGTGAGTGATTTTCAAACAGCAGGGGGCGCTAGAGGGGAATTAGGAGGAAGAAGGGAAGATGAGAAACAAAAATTTAATAATTGAATAATAATTTTTATATAGTTTGTGGAAATTTTCTAGTTACACTTAAATTAATTTTTTTTCCAGGGTATAAGTGGAAAAATCTGTCAGTGGAACAGATTACAGTGTAGTAAAAATCATTTTATTGGCATTTTTACTACACTGTACTTTTTACTATTACTTGAGTAATTTTATCATAAAATATTTCTACTCTTACTTGGATTTAATTTCTGTATTTTCTATTCACGAATGAAAAACAAATATATTTTAACCAAACACACACCTGCAGTTTTTGTTAAAGTTTCAGAAGTTTATTGGTTTGTATGAATTATTTTCATTTTTTTTGTCCTTAAAATGCCAAATTTTCCACTCAACTTTATATTTTGGTCCGTCTGACTATGTCATTTCTAAACATTAAATGATTCAGAACTTGAGTAGACATTTTTACCAAACACGTTTTTACTGTGGAGTAACTTCATGTACAGCTAATTTTTACTTTTTCTTGAGTAAAAACATGTTGAAGTAGTGCTAGTCTTTTTGGAGGGTTTACTTCCCCCATATATCCTTGGATAGAGTTTATCTTCTCAAACTGTTTAGTCATCATTGCCTCATTTAAGGCAGCTATTATTTAAACCTGACTGCAGGTTGTTTAAAACAGAAACTACTGTAGCGAACACAGTTGTTGCTGCTGCAGTCAGCTCCAGGGGTTACTCAGTGAACCAGCAGGAAATCCACAGGAACACGCTCACTGACACTCAGGGAGCATTACTATAATGCACCAGTGGGAATTAATGTAGATATTACCGCCCTCTGGGGTCTCTTCAGCTGAGCATAGCAGCTGCAGAGAGAAAGAGCAAGGTTTCTGTCAGCGGCTGCAGCTGTACTGAGACTTCAAGGGGAATGTGAAGTGGAGGTATGATTAGTGAGAGCGGGTCCAGCCAGTCCCTCCAGGTTCCTCTGCAGCAACGCTGGATGGCTCTTTGTTTTCTTCTTGCAGAGTCGCACTGGTTATTTTGTTTATGTGTATTTGTGAAAGAAATCTCCTATTCTTAGTTTTCAAGAAAGCGGGGAAAGAGCAGAAGATTGAAAAATACAATTATTTTGTTTTCTGAGTGTAAAAATGGCAAAAAGGACAATTTTGAAAATTCAACTGGAAGTACCGGACTTTACTGGATGCCAGAGTTTTAATCTAGTATCACTGGTAACTTGAGATTCAGAGTTTTTTATTGACTTTTAATTTGAATTCTAACATTAGTCTCAGAATTTATTTTATCAGAATTGTACATTTTTCTTAGTATTTTGACTTTTAATTTGAATTCTAACTTTAATCTGAATGTGAACTAATATGAAAATATAATTGCCTCTACTTGTTAAACTTTGTTAACTGTGGTTTCACTTCCTTTTATTTTGAAAAGTTGATTTTAATTTTCCTACATTTCTTTCTAATATTACAGGAATAATTGACAATTAGTACAAGAAGCTTGAAAATCTGACTTTATCAGCAAAATTAAAATGAACAAGTTGAACAACAATTGTGTTTATATTCTGGTAGGAAAATGTTTGCAATGCCAAAAAAGGAACAGCTGATTTTTATCTTGGGGAGGAAGTAGAAAGTACAACTACATCAAACTAAAAAGTAAAAATGCAGCACTTGGGATCCGTAGGATGAGAGAAGGTTTTGCGACCAGAAATGTAACATTATTTGTTTACTGATCCAAGACATCTTTAAATCATGAAAGAAATCATAATTAACACACAAAACGGTGCAGACTCAGGCTTTTGTCTGAGAAAAGAAGAAAAAATTTCTTTCTGCAAGATTACTATCAGCAGAGATAATTTCTATTGCAAAATCTGATGCTGGCATCTTACTTTACCTGAAAGTGGAATCTAATATAACTGATTCATAACTTAAACACAAATCTATATGAGGTAATAATAACCTAAAAAGTAATGCACTCAATAATCCCAGGGTATTGCGCCTTTGTAAAGACAAACAATGAAGATATTGCCATTTTATGAGTCTGTATTAATATCTATACATTCTTGATTTATTCTTTTTATTACATTTTTCCAGTATTTGCCAATAGTGAGCATTGAAATGTGCAGGAATGTTTAAAAGTTAAAACTTCATGCTGCATAGATGCATTTATTAGGACTCAATACAAACAAATAAAGTCTATTTCTTTTTGTTTTCTGGTGGAAAACAAAAATTAAAAAATTAGAAAGAATAAAAATGAAAGTGAACTAAGAGATTCAGGCCAAACCAATTACATGCTGACACTTTATCAGCACTTTGAAAGACTCTGCATGGATTCTGCTTTTATTTAGTTTTAACAAATGTTAAGCCTTCAGGCTTTTTTCCCCAATTACTTATAGAGGTGGAACATTCATCATTATTAGATAAAAGTTTATTTTGCTGTGCTTTGTATACTGAACTGCACTGCTTCACATTTTGTCACCATATCACCACAAACCTCCAAGTTAATAGGATTTTATCTAATAATAGTCCAACAGGTTAAGGTGTAATTATGAAGTAGAGGAAAATACTTTGTTTCCTGATAATAAGAATCTGCCATTCTAATTTACCACTAAATAAAAAGGAAGTAGTGATTCAGCATTTTTATTACAATTGAAGTTAGAATAACATAACAAAGGGTGTTTTCATTCCTGATAGTCTGGTAGATTATCAGGAATCAGGAATTTAATAATCTGGTAGATTATTAAATTAGAGAACAACGTTGCTGCATTTTCACATTACACTGTCAAACAATCCAAACCGTCTGAAAAGCCTGTTCCCCTCCTCACCTGTGGTGGCGCTGCTCCAAGAACTATTGAAGGAAACGACAAAAACCTCTGAAGAAACGCAACTTCCTCCTTCATGAAATGTAAACAAAAACTGAGTAGCACCAGGTTTTAGCGGTTGTAGGATTTCTCCAACACTCACATTTGTCTTGGTTGTATTTACCCAGAATGCCTTGTGTTGTAGTCCAATCATCAATTCGCAGCGGTCTCCAAGATTTTTAGGCAGACCGGAGTTTGATTGTAAATTCACACTTCCTCAAACGAACCGCACTTTCTAGGCAAACGGACTGGAGTTCGAATAAAACAAACTAAAAAGTGAATGTGAATGAATCCATAGTTACTTTCTTGTGGTATCAAATTGCACCAAGTCCCTGGAACATACGTACTACCCGCTTTAAGAAGCTCCTACTCTTTCTGATAATCCATTTGCTGCAATGCTTCTCACTTCAAATAAAGTGTTTCCCTCCAGTCTTCTAAACTGGAGAAAACTGGATGCTGCATCGACATAAATGTACCTTCAAATCTCGGGAAAACAACTTAAAAAATAAAAAGTCACGTAGTAAAATGTGATTTCATGCAAAGAAGAAAAAGAGGGCAATTTTGGACAACAGGCAGATATTTGGGTTATTGCCAACTGGTCAGTCATGTCGATTCGGGTCCGGCTAACACTGAGTTTGCAGAACTTTTATTTTTAAACTCGTTTGGAATTTTTTTTTTTTTTGCTTAAAAAAGTGGAGGCTGTTAACAGAAGCGTTTTAGCTCTTGGTCCAGTCATCCAGGCCTTACATTTTGTTCTGTACTTCAGTGAAATGCCCTGAAATTTAACCAATTTGCAATCAGAGGAACATTAACAACCCACAGTCATCAATGATTCCTAGACATCTTATCCAACTCCACAAGCTTCATTTAGGATAGTTAGATGATTTGATTCTCCTATAGTTTCTTAATCAAGACAATTTCTTTTTATAAATATCTTAAAAATACATTTCTTGATTTATTGGTATGCTTTTCCTCTAGTACTCATGTGACGCTCATGTGTTTAAAAATGGTCATTTAAGGCAACTCTGACCAGAATACAACTAAAAACATGCTTTTATTTTATACTGTCTTTATATTTTTAGCTCAGCCACTTGATCTCTCTGCAGAATGCAACAAGTAGCATCTATTTTTATCACTCAGCTTAGATGAAAAAGAGAGAAAGACTTGCCTTGAATATAAGTGCTGGAAGGCATTTTGCAAGTCTCTTCACTGCTAACCTACCCACCTTCATTGATGCAGCAATTTCACACAAAAAATACAATAATAACCAATGACCTGGTCCATCCACTCCACTGTCCCTTCACAAAACTCCCCTCCAGCTGCAGACGTGTAAAGGTTCAGACACCTATTTCTGCTGAAGCATTGCTCTGTAAAAGCCACAGAAATACTTAAGAGTCTTTACAAAGGAAGACTGAATGTTCATTTTCTACATTCAATTGGGACTGGAGATGAACTCTTAATGCAGTGGTGACTGGTGGAGAAAATTCTTAGTGGAGCTGAAATGTGAATAGATTTGTCTGCCTAGTCCTAACTTGCAAAATATAAACTATTTCATCACTAAATCAGAGTCAAATGCTAACGCTGAATCAGATTAAAACCTGTAAAAATATCAAGCTAATGTGTGACTGCTTAAAAGTTTAATTCTATAAAAATAAATTAAAGAACTAAAACACATTGGTGTAGAATTAAAAAATCATGGCTACCAAACTAATGCTGCATTCACACCAAACATGTCTGACGCTTCAAGATGGATAAGTTTGCAATTTGAAATCAGACGCTTGACATTTTGCTCTAGACGAGAGTTGGGATGAGCCAGTGTTTTCTGTTGTTGGACTCCTGGTACAACTGCTGATGAAGTTGAGAGTTACACCAAAATGTTATGTAGTAAAAACTTCTGCAATCATAACAGAGGTTCATATGTCTTTGTTGAACATTTTGTGTTCAGTTTTCATTGAACAAACAACGGCGACAGCTGATAACGGCACAATAACGGCGCATTAGGATGAGTCACTTGCCTTTTTTCTCTTCCGGTCAGTTTGAACAATGGGAGATGAAATATTGAGAGTGTCTTGGTTTAATTTACTGAAAGCAACAGATTGACGCCGTCAGGCGATTCTATTAATTCACCAGGTAATTCAGAGGTTTTGTGAGTTTCACAAGCCAGCTGGTGGCGCTGACGACCGTCGCCATCAGCGCTGTTTTCATCTCAACCGAACCCAGTTTGACGAACTGCTGACCTGAATCACTGCCTGCATCTCTACTACGTCACATAGAGGAGACTCTCTGATTTCTTGATGCTCCACGTCCAGCAGCAAAAGTTCAGATTTTGCAACTCCAGCGTCAAACGCGTTGGAAATGCACCGAACGCTCAAAATGTCCAAAAACCTTCAACCATGAAGCGCTAGACACACAAAAGGCTCCCTGCCTCCATAGACTCAAATGAAATCCTAACAACTGAATCAGCTTCTGAAGTAACTGCAACACCAAGCAGTTCTCCTGGGTTTATTTGAAAAAAAAAAAAAAAAAATCAGCAAAATCTAAAAAGTTAGCAAACAGAACAGCTCATCTTGTAAAATCATCTGTATTGTTATGTATCAATGGTGATAAAGCTTCATCAACTTTATCACCATCGCAACTCAAAAACTCTCTGGTATACTTTATGACGGGCGAAATTTCAAACGAATTAAATGTAATGATGTGGATTGGACGAACGTTTATTATTTTTCCCTAGCAACCACACACAGTTGGCTAGTTAGCTTTACTTCTTCAACGCTATTAAAATTCACAAAATATATTGATGAAGGAAAATCAGCTGGTGAAAATGAAATGTAAATAATTCAGATTACAACTAGGATTGAAAGTACACATTTTAAACGTGTGTGTGTGTGTGTTTTTTATTATTATTATTATAATATAGATATTACTTAGTTTGGTAATTTTGATGTGTCTCTACTGGTTTTTAATCTTGGTGTATGAAAAGAACTTCATAATTATTGAATGATTTAAAACGGAAAGGACTTCGGCCTTTAAGGACTGATGAACAGTGTGAAATCATTTGAATAAGCACAGAAAAAGAAAATATAGTGTTGGGAATCCTTTAAAAGTATTTCCTTAAAGTAAATGATCAGATTAAAGGCGCTAATCCATTAAACGCAGTGTGACATTCAGGAAAAAAATAATCTTTTTGCTTCTTTCATTAAATAAAAGGGATCAGTGTATGAATCTGAAGCTTGGAGCTCAGTGTCAAACTGAAAAGAGGGGTGAGTGTTTGCATGAAGAGAAATGAGCTTTCTTTGATGTTTCAATGACCTTCTTACTCTGATATCTGAACGAGTTGTAGGTGAAATCCTTCTGCGCTCCCCAGGGCCACACAGACTTATCTCTGCCCGACCGCAGCAGCGTTTCCCACATCCACACAGTATTTTATTTTTTTATGTTTTAAAGGGAAGCAGCCAATCTCAGTTGCACACTCATGGTTTGGTTTTATTAACTTACGCTGCAAAACAAGCATCACCCTGCGAAAACACAAACACAAAGTGTTTCTGGTCTAGTTTCTTTGGAAATAATTTAGCCCTCTTCAAATAAGATTAAAAAATACAAGTAGCTTTTCTGCAAGATTTATTTAAATCACTAATTCCTTAATATTGATGAAAAAGGACTAGTTCGATTGGCAGATTATTTCATTTTTAACTAAACTTGTTGCAATGAGCAATAAATCAACTAATTGGATGATATGTTTAAATAATCTCAATAACTTCCATTTGAATGATTTACAATTTTTTTCCTATTTTCACCAAAATCTGGATGATAAAAGTTTCAGTCTGATGTCTTGATCTCAAATCACCCTGTTTCTGAAGGACAGTTTTGTTTACAATGGCTTTTGTCATAAAGTGGTGGTTTGAGAGGTGGTGAGGATAAACGCTGAGACCCAGGTTATGGTGATGATGATGATGAGTTTAATGATGAAAGCTCAAAACAGTCCAGTACAGGCGGCACGCAGAAACACTAGCACACAGCACACACAGTAGCAACTGATGAAAGACTGAACATAGAGCTAGCTAACCTGGACTTAAACAGTTCTACTGGAGAGCCAAACAGACAACAACTGACCGAAGTGCAAACGACACGAGACATACATTAGACAAGAACCCGACAAGAGTCAAAGAAAATAGGTGGACTTAAATACCCAAGGAGGTAATCAAGGGAACGAGACACACCTGGGAACAATCAACGGGGAAGACCAGAGACAGAGACTCACAGGAAGGAACTGAACACAGAAAACTCTAAAAATAAATACACAGAAACACGTATTATGACAGCTTTATTATTAATTGTATGTGTTATTTCTGTTGTTTTGTTTATTTATTTTGGTTATTTAAAATGTCTTCCAGTTCCAGTTTTAAATGTTCATTAGGATTTAAAGTTTATTTAAATACTTGTCCTTGCTTTATTATTATGCTATTACCATTATATCTTTTGGGAAACTGTCTCAATGGGGCAATTTATCTACCAGCAAAGTTTGTTTTTGTATTTTTCCAATATTGTAAGTGAAATAATTTACCAATTGAACTAGAACATTTCCAGCAATATTGAGGAATTGTTTACTTAAAATAAGCTCCTATGTCTTGCTGAAAAGTGACTTTAAATTTAGTTTTCTTATCTCAAATGCAGGAAGATATTTTCACTAGACATTAGACCATAAATACTTGGTAAACGTTTGTGTTTTTGCACTGCTTCAGTGTTCATATTTTCAGTTAAATCCGACTTACTGGTTAAAGGTCAAACAATTTAAATGAGACAGATACCGTCTTGTTTTTATTTTCTGTTTAACTTTAACAAGAACATTTAGTTTTACTTGCATAACTAATATCTGTTTTGGACTATTAAAAGAAAAATGTTTAATATTTTTTATTTTATTGCTTTTTTATCACAGCGTTTTAATTGGAAACATTCGCTGCAGGGAATACACGCACAGATTATACGTGTTTTGATGAGACAGTATTTTTAAACTAAATTACAAATTAATAATAACTATGATGCTTTAAAAATTGCACAAGAACAAAACAATGATTGCAACACTACAGGGAAGCTATTACCTTGTAAAACATGGAGGAAAACACACATAGAAGAGCATTGTCGCCTCATTTGTTTTGAAACACTGTTCATTTAAATGTTGTTACAGTTTGAATTATTTCTATCAGTAAAGACTCACAAGCATCTGACCTAAAGCGACATTAAAAATAAGTAATAATCCTTATTTACCATAAAATTAAGCTGCGATAAAAAGTATATCAAACTTTTGAAATCAGCAACAAATTCAACATTTTCTCCCCACCGCATGCTCCTTGGTTTGACTGACGATATAAATTTTAACACCCAATTAATTGGTTTTTATTCAGTGAAAATGTGCAAAGCACATTGATGAACTGTAATAATTGGAGAAAAATCTCAACACTGGTAAAAATGTAGACATTTTCATTGTTCACAGTGTTCTGCTGGGTCTGGAACGAGTGTCTTACTTTTCTCTGATTATCTGTCATTATGGAGACCAGATCAAATTTACGTAGCTTAATGAGTAATTAAACCAAAATCCAGCAATTCTGTGAATTATATGTAGATGTGTGTTTGGATAAAAACTAAATTTAAGTGTTAATTAATTCAAAATTCCTAAATGTTCATTGCCACATGATTTTCAGGGTTTAGTGGACAGTGAAAGACATTTCAGGCAAGTCCAGTAAAATATGCCCAAAATTTACAAAGAATCTGAAAAATTAAGTTGAATATCCCGGGTAAAACTCAGAAACCGGAGTTTCAAACTTTTACAAGGTTGCTTTGAACTTCTCAAGTCATACTCTGAATTTAATATCTTTTGAATGGGACCTAAAATTATTTAAAAAGCAGCTTTCATATCTGAAACCTCACAAAACTTAGTTTTAAGTGTGGTGCATAATAAAAAAAATGTGCTTGACTAAAGTCTTAAGATACAGAACAGAATTAATCCTGTAGTTCCCTAAAGGCAGCTTTCTGCAGCACTTAAAGTTGTGTAATTAATATTTTGACTGTTTTTAAGAATCTCCAGAGGCGGCTAATGGCTTGTTGTTCCACACTTGACATGCCTGGAGAGATTTACAAATTAATGCAAGTCATTTATTTTTGTTCAACAACCAGGATGTCCAGCTGAATGTCAGGTTTGCAGAAGAGGAAGGAGCTCTGAAAGCAAACTATTTCATCAAACGGACACAAAAACAATTTTAAAAAGTCCTGAGATTGAACTCTCGGTCTCTGTTCATGAATCGGTTTGCGATAATTTCCCACCGTCATTTCAAGTTTTAAGACGGAGTCATCAAACACGGCAAGGCTGATATGTTGTTTGCTCTCAAATGGCTTGGCTCAGATCTGAGCGTCTTTTGAAGTCGCGCTTTCCTCCAGTTGATGGCTGTGACTAACAACTGTCAGCGGGCCGCCACCAGGGAACGGCAGCATTGTTAAAAGTAACAGAGGTGTTATCTTACTAATGCACTTCATGCTTTACAGCTGGTGGTGGGACGGGCAGCTGCAAAAGACAACAACTGGCTGCTACCAGTTTAACCCATGGTGCTCCTTTAGCCGAGGAGAAATAGATTGTACCAGTTGTTCTGTGGCTGATGAAAAGAAATTATGAACGATGACCCTCAGGAAGTGGAATCACGCTTTCCGCATCGGCGCCGAGCTTTTGTGAGGTCGCAGGTCTTCCAGCCAAAAACTCTCCAGATCTAAAGAAGCTAAGAACTTTATGACTTCAATTCTGCCAGGAAAATATGATGGAAATCAAAAATGACTCCAGAAGAAATGTGCTTTGTGGTGCATCAGAGCAAACACATAACGTTTCTATACTTGAATGATGGAATATTTAAGATGACGATCGGCAAATTTCCAATTGGAGCACTTGAAGCAGCAGAAGAAGAAGATAAAAATTTTCGAATGCAACAAACGCTGGGAAGTTTTTAACATCCTGCTGCTTTTCCTGTGCTGAACTACAAATATTAATTTGCACAAATGTGTGCAACATAAAAAAAAGTAAGGTATATTTCCAAAGAACAGCAGCTCTATTTCCTGAAAATCAAATCTAGTGTTGGTTTAACCACAGGACAAGAGGCCTTGTTATCCGACCAATAGTGAAATACGTTTCTGCTCCATTTTCCTTTTAAATAAATACTGTTTACTAAATTTAGTTAAATATATACTGTATTTATTCTTCCGTTTCGCTTCTAAGCTTAAATTGCCGAAGCAGAGATTTGCAGGTTTGGAGAAATAAAGCACAAGAGTGAGGTGTTCTTGCACATTATTCACTGCCAATTTTAAATGGTATGTGCAGGTTCAGCCCCTGGCAAGGTTTGGCCCTTCAAACACATTTAAATTAATACTAACCGACTTTTTAAATTACCATTTATTTAAATAAATGCTCTTTATCCAGGTCCTCAGCTTTTGTCACGGTAGGCTCCCTGATTAGCTGCCTTGTATCAGGCCTCCTGCTCGTCAGCTCACATGAATACATAAGACTGGGCGCAGTTAAAGAGGCTGGAGGATCGCATACCCCGCTGAAATGTGTTGACTATGATTAATGACCTAGAGGAAGGTTAAAACAGTGATTACACACCAGCTGGCAAGCCTCCACTTTTAACATCAGCCCTTCTTTACGTGCGTCTGGGGAAAAGACTGTGCTACAGTGTGGTAATCTGTGCAGGAAGCAAAGAAGAGAGGGAAGAGGTGGCCTGCATTCAACAACTGGTGAGAAAGTCTGAAGAGGAAGTGCAAAGATTGGATTTTTACGAGTCTATCAAACATGTAGCAACAACAATTCCCTCCTTTTTTTATTAATGTGGTGAATCCGCTTTAAATTGACCAGTTTCTAACCCCTGTTGGTCTGGATTTTTTGTGCAGATTTGAACAGACTCAAACAAACCCTGGTGAGAAACTGAGATCCACTTTTGGAGAAGGTATGGAGCCGCTTCCAAATGAGCTTCTGGTATGAACACAGCCCAGCCTTCATCTAAACCAACTACAGGAAATCTACGTCTTTTTTGGACTTTATGAGCCACCGTTGCTGGGTATTAAGGTTCCATTGAGCAGTTCAGGGTTGCAAATGCTACTACAGTAGATCCACCATCTCAAATTTAAGACTTTTTAAGACAATTATCAATGGAATTTAAGATCTATGTCACAACAGAAAAGTACAAAAGAAAATCACAAATTGTATGGGTTGGCAACAGTGGTAAACCTATGGCTGTACAATGTGCATAAATTTACACCTGGAAAGAGAGCATGTAAGCAAGCAAAGCTATATTAGTAGCTAGTCTCCGGTAGCCGCAACCGACTCAAGTCACAGAAGGCCCTGAAGATACCAGTGCTTGACTCAAAATAAAACTATAGAGAGTATATGTTTTTAAACAGTCCTGCCACAACAAAATTTAAGACCTGTGAGTAATGAATTTAAGGCAAACTTATTTTTTAATCAATTTAAGACTTTTCAAGGCTGTGCAGACTTGCTAATATATGTAGCAATGCTGATGCCCATTTCCTGATGCTGTTCTAAAATGAGAGAAACCCCACTGCTTTATCCCAGATTATGCAAAACACAGTGGATGAGCAGATTAACTGAATTGGCAATATAATGTTTAGTTGATCAGTTTGATTAGCAAAACATTTTAGCTCTTGGTAGTTATTTTAGTTCTCTAATCCAAATGTTCCATGATTATTTGTTTATATGCATAATCGATGGACCTCTGCATAAAACTCAAAGTTTATTTTTCTGTATTTGTGTTTGTGTTTTGCCATCACACTCTGAAAGTCCTTCAATCCATCAAACCTTTACAGCAGCAGAGGCTAAATATGCAAGCACTTTCTGGAATTATTTTGTCCTCAAAAATAACCCATGTCTCAACATTTTACCATTATAATTGTACATTCTTATTAAATTAATATCCAGCATTGGTTTAGCAAAATAACCTCAACCTCTCAGCTGAAAATATTTGCTTTTTCTTATGCTAATGTCTCGTAGCAGCGCTGCCCTCGACTATAAGCCAGAAAACTTGACATTCCTCCTCTGAAACCGGGTTTTCACTTCACTTTAATCCAAGTTCAAAAGTTTGTTTTTCTCATGTAAATGTTTCCATGCAGAGAAGTTTGGACATTCCTCTTGGGAGGCAAAGAAGTTTTGAATTTTTATTCAAATGTAACCCTTGGCTCCAGAGGTGGCACATCACAAGTTCAAAAAGCAATTCTTGTGATTTTAGGCTTGAAAAATTAACCATGCAGCCTCTGAAGTAGCACAAAATTCCAAGTAAAAGGGGAAGCAAGAGATATTTTAATGCAATTATGGTTAAAAATAACATAAGTAACCATGTTAGGTGATTAATGTTTCACCAATCCAATATGTTTATTGTCATAAAAAGCTATCAATATAACACTGTGCAAAAAAAGTCTACCTTTATAATATGTGGGTTTGATTTTTAAACTACTTAATGTGGAATTTAACCATTACTGGACATTATAATCATTTCTGAACAACTTTGCTCGATTAAAACTTGAACGACTTCAATGACTGATATTTAATTTTGTCCAAAATTTCTATTTATTGTATGTTATGATGTAATTATTCACTCATGTGAACCATATTTCATCAGTTCATTGGTGATTTAATGAAAATATGATAAAATAACTGCTTTGTGTCAAGATATTAAGCAGTTCTAGCATTATTAGAGCTGGAATGTCCAAAGTGTGGCTGGGGGGCCATTTGTGGTTCTTGGAATAAGATTGTGTGGCCAAGAACAGTAGAAATTTGGCCCTACGGTACCTGGAGCCGATGCAGATGGATACTTTTTGTAAGTTTTGGCAAGTTAATACTTTCTTAATAAACGGAAAATGTTAGGCACAACAACTTTCTTTTAGCTTTTATTTTGATTTAATATCAAATGCGACAAGCAACCAGTGACTTCTTACTCAGAAACGTACTTTGGCAAAATACAGCAAATGTTTTAAGAAAAAAATGTTTGGAAATGAGCTAAAAACACATTTTGGCAAAAACACATTATATGCCAACAAAATAAAATATAATTGGACCAAAATATTAAGTAACTTTAAATATGGCAAATGTTACAGTAATGATTGTTTCATTAGAATATTACTTGTATAATTTACCATTGTGCATTTAAAGGAGAAAAAAATTGGCAATAATTTAGTGTTTGTTTGGATTCAATTTGGAGATTTTGGTCTCCAAAGTTTCTTTTTGTCTCGTGATATTCTAATTTTCAGAGCTTTTTTGTTGTGTTTTTGCAGAACCTCTGCACCACTAAACTCTACAGCAATTTTCTAAAGAGCTTTACATTCACATCCGTCTGCAGCACAGAGTCACGACTTCAGGGCGTCCCAGTCCCCTTAATGAAACTTATAAAAGCCCCACGAAGTCGAGCTCAGCATTTTACGCTCCACTTTGAAAGAACACAAACATTGCCCTGTTTTTAGAAAAGCGACACTTAATGTACCTCAGGTGTGTGTAATGTTGTTTCACTCCTTCTCCAGATGGCTGCCTCCGCTCTCGCTCACTTCCACGCCGTTATCTTCCTGCAATGACTCGCCTCCCACCAGATCTCAGAGCCACACTCTCCCCTTCGGCGAGACAGAAATGATGTTAGACACGACACTAATAATAAAAACCTGAGCCTGTTAGCAGAGGATAAAAGCACTTTTACTTTAATGAATGTGATTGGTCTGTATTCCTGGATTACAGATGTTCATCTGTTGCTCGTTACGGCTCTAAATGTTTTTTATGCACATTATAAGAAGGTAAAGCAAACATATCAAGATGAATTGATGGTGTCCAGATCTGTTCAGATAGATTTGAGTTTTATTTCTCAAAGGAAAACGCTACAATAACCTTTTTGTTTGTTTAGTTAAACCACTTTTCTCTGATTGTAATACTATTTTAAGATTCTGATTATGGTTTGTTGTGGGTAAATTATGAGATTTTTATTTTAAATAGATTTATTTATTATGTGGAATGAAGTAAATTGATTATATAATTAGTAGCATTTAAATAATTTTATTATCTATATATATTTTAATCAACAAAGAAAACGGGGATAAGAAAGAAAGAGAAACACAGAAAAAAGAGAAACAAAGACAGGAAGAGAGAAACACCTAAAGATGGAGAGAGAGAAACAGGCAGACAAACAAAAAGAGAAAAAGATGGAGACAAAAACAGAGAGAGAGAAAATCATAGAAAAATAAAGAGATGAGAAGATAGAAAACAGCTGAGAAGAGGAGAAAGCTGGAAGATGGAGGGAAGATGAAAGATAAACAGAGCAAAACCCCGATCTGAGATAAAAGAACAAACAATTGTTAACAAACTAACTCAATCAACAGCAGTGGCAAAATCAAAGTAAATAAATCATCAAAACAGAAACAAAGTGAAAACACCAACAGATCATAACTAATTCAATCTGACTGAGATGAACTGATAACCCAACAATAACAATGCAAAAGAGAATGAAATCAAGTCATAAAATGTGGTTTTTAATATTCTGAAACATAAGACATATTTCACAGATTTAAGGATATACTGCTTCGTTCTCATCAACTCGACCCAAATGGAAAACGGCAAGTCAACAATAAATAAAACGGACTTGATGAAAACCCAAAAACTCAACAGTGATATAGAGAAGCGACAGCGAGCCGAGCTGCCATGACGCATGTATTCAAATCATGTCTGCTGCTCTTCCTCTGTCAGTGATTTACAGCAGCGTGACATGCATAAACTGAGGAGGAGCACCAGCAGGGAACAACAGTGTAACAGGACTCTGACAGTCGCTCGCTCCCTCCCGCCTCCTCCCCTCCCCCGGTCACTCTCCCAGGAGTTGTCCCCTGCCCAGTGGCATGTGGATGTGTGTAATGGAGATGGATGGCGGCTGGCTCTGCCTCATCGTGGAGCAGACGGGCTCCTCCCTAAATGCCTGCCTGCCAGGCCTCATCAGTCTCTGTGCGACAGCCTGCCAGGGTCCAGCCCAGGTCCCAAACTTTCACAGTGAAATCCAGGCACTTTTCAAGGTAAGTTGTCAAACTTTTCCAGCACCAGAACTTAAATTAAAGGAAATTAAAGCAACACCAAATTAGATGATCTTCAGATCCAGGACTGCAAGGCATTCTGGGAGATGTTTTCAGAGGAAAGGCTTTAGCCGCTCAACCTTTCAGATTGGTGGAATCAAATGACTTGATCATTCTTTGGTTACCTAGCGACAGCCTCCTGAGTAACTAGTGGTCACCTAGCAACAACCTGCTGGGTAACTCGCGCAGCAGCAGTTTCAGGTTTCACCACCGAGCCTCATAGCTGCTTAAAAATGAGACTCATGAAATGCTTATATCGTGTTAGGTTTCAGGGCTGAAACAATTCATTGTGATTAATCGACTACTGATAATTGTCAATCGATTAATCGTTTACTAGAGTATACAGACTCTAAAAATGGCTTTTTGCTTTAAGAATATAATCAGAAAATACATTTTAACTTAAGTCTTTCCTATCCATCACTCTTCAAGAGGAATAGTTTTAGCTTCACCTGGTTCAAATTTTGGAAGAAAAAAAAGAGCATTTAAATACCTTTTAAAAAGTATTTTTAAATGAAAGGCTTACATGATTAAATATACAAATATTTTTTATCTGATTTATCATTATATTTTGTTAAAATGATCAGAACGTATTCTGTTCTTAAATGCTTAAATATCTAATATAGAAGCAAAGTTTTATGGCATTTAGCAAATAGAAATAATTTTGGTAATGCTACCTGACCTAAAAAAAAAAAGAAAAGTTTGACCTCTGTCAGTCAGGAAACAAAACTGAAAACATTATTTTCAACTGTATTTATTTATTAAAACTCAAGCACTTTCACTTGAAAACAACTAATTGAAATTCAAATATTTTTTAAGAATTTCAAGTCTTGTTACTACAATTGGTTATTTGAATACCTATTAATAAAATCTGATTGCTTATTTAATCTAAAACAACAGGCATTGCAGGATATCAAGCAGCCAAGTGAAAAAGGCTGAAAAAGGAAAAGCCCAGAGGTGAAAACAAACTGCAGCAAGCTCCTAAAGAACGAGTTACTGCAGAGGAAAATACAACAATCCTTTGGGATGCTGTAAAGCTATTGTCGTTCTCCGCCTCTACCTCCCTTCTCTCCGTTTAGCCACCTTTCTCAGCCTGCAGCTAAGGACATGTTTGAAGTATATGTGCAGACTTGTGTGTATACAAAGATTTGTGATGTGGCTGTCACCAGTCGTTTGGCTGCTGGGTAGAGTTCACACCAGATGCTGGGAAGTTCGCTCGCTGTGCAGTCCAAGTACTCCGACTCAGTCCTGTTTAATTAAGCTGCTGGATCAATAAACTCTTTTATTTCACTTTCCTGGATTCCCATCTGTTCAGCGCGAGTCAAGCAAGACCAGTTCACCCTTTCTTGGAGCCTCTGGAAGACCCATTAAAAATCCATTAAGACAGCAAAGAGGAAGCATTCAGCTGCTGTGTATTCAGACTTTAGCGAACATTTTTCGATTCTTTTTGAAGGAAAATCAGCTATGATATCAGACTTTTCGCATCAGAATAAACTAAATGAAATAAAGTTCCCATTGTCCTCATTGACTTCCAGGTAAAAATGATTTTTTTACTGGGAAGGGTTCACAGAAAAAGCTTAAAATCTTACAAATATATACATATATATATAGTACAGTTTTAGTTTAATTACGGCTCTCAATAGGTTGTTTTTTTAAGGGTTGCACTGATATGAAAATTTGGACCAATAGTGATATTCGATGTTAATATTGCTATTTGACTCATAACCAATATTTATATATATATAATATATATTTCCCTACAGTTTAAACACCTTGGGGAAAAAACAACCAGATATTCATTTTATCTGAAAAAGATAAAAATAAATATAGGTTTTTTCGGCTCAGTTTTATTTACCGATACTGATATGTTAAAAAAATGACCAATGTCTCCCGATACTGATGTTGGTACAATTGGTATTTTTTGTGTCTCTATACCTGAGTTAGCAGTTAACCAGTTTTGAAATTAATTGACGATTATTTATATAATTGATTAATCACGATTAATCCATCTAATCATTTCAGCTCTACTCAAAACAATATTATCGTTTATTGCAATAACTTCTGGGACAATATATCGTCCTGCAAAATTAATTAATTATTACATTTTAAATTAAAACAAACTCATTATTTAGTGTTTTAATCTTTTTACCAAAAACCGGATGAATAAAGTCTTCACTCTGGTGTTTTGATCTCAACTAGGAATTTATTTGATGGATTTTTTTTTTATTGAGACTTCTTGATTTATTTTATTTTGTTGTTTCTGTTGTTTTGTTTACTTTGGATATTTGAAATGTCTTCTGGTGTTAAATGTTTATTGATCTTTGAGAATGTGTTGTTGCTTTACTATTATGCCATTAGTCTCAAAACAACAATATTATAATTTATTGTAATACATTCTGGGATTATTTAATTGCAAAATTTGTTATTTTGACACATAGCGCCAGGATTAGGGCTAGAAGTTTTTCTGTAGAACAACTTTTCTTTAAGCTATGTAGGCGCCTGTTAAAATTTAGATGCAAGAACAACCAATTAATGAAGAGTTGCATCACGAAGATCGAGGAGAGGCTAGCTGCTAACTCTTGCTAACATTTAAATAAATCAGAAGAAGTGAGGCGAGACTTTACTGAAACTTTAAACTTTGCTCTTCAGTCACCAGAGTGTATTCAAACATAAGAAATTACACAAGTAAAATATGTTCCCTGTATTATTTGAGCTAAAAAGTTGAAGTTTGATGGTATATTTGATGCACAAGCATCAAATATACCAAACAAAAGACGGGGACCAACTTTGAAGCACAATTTAAGAAGAAAAGCAAAAACTATGAGCCTATCAGGGATATTTATTACCACCACTGAAACAAACTGGTTTAAAACAGCAGAAATAACTATTTTCCCAAATGGATCAGAACCATTCAATGCATCAACGCTGTGTACTCAATATTATATTTAATGGAAATCCATAACTCAAAGTTACAAACCGAATAAAACCAGGAAATGTTCAAGCCACAAACTGTTTCTCTGGATTTATTTTTTAAACACATGCAGCATGAAGTATGAACCAGTCACAACAGAGATTACAGCCTATTACTGCATCCTGCTTCAGAGATTTTCTTGAGCTCCTTTTCTTTTTCTGTATATTTTTTTTTATTGTCACGCTGTTTACAAACTGATTGTTTTTATGCGATCAACTCGAGGTGGGTGCTGCTCTCTGTCTGTGCTTCAAAGCCACCAACGTAGCGGCTAATTAGTCGACTCTAACTGAGAATGAAGGCACCAGATGTCTAAAATTTAACAATTTGTGCGGTTCGTCTGAAAATCGAGTCCTTCAGATAAATGTAGAGACAACAGATGGCAACAAAACGCTGCCACATCACCTGGAAGTTGGAGCGGCATCGAGTTCAAAGGATTTCTGGAGCATAGCATGGTTCATATCGACTATTTTTTAAATTAAATTAAAAGAGTGGAATCCATTTGAGATGTCTAAAGAACCTCGTTGGATTGTACATGTCTTGTCTGACCTCAAATAACAAACATCTCTTTTCATTTTCTGCAGTCAAAGAGAGCTGAAAGCAAAAGAAAACCTCAAAAGGAAAGAAAACGAGGCATCAATCTCAGACTGAGTTGGTGTGGATGGAGTGAGACACGGGGCAAAGAAAATCTTGTCTCTTCTTCTGGATAATCTTGAGGTTGACAGATCTGACAGTCAATCTCTCCGTTTCTGATATTTTCAATTTAAATCGAGAACGGTTGGTTTTCTGACCTGCTGGACGTCTCAAAGATCAGCTGCTCTTCCCTTCAACAGCTAATTACCATTGGACAGAAAAAGCCAACAGTTTCTGCTCTGTTGGAAACCACATGATGTTTTTACAGTGTGACTTTTCCTCTTTATGTTTGCAGGTCATTAGTAACAATTAGCCGAGGCACCAATTCCTAGAGGCTGGTTAATGAAACATAAAAGCAAAACTGTCCTTTCTGAAAATGTTTATCTATTACTAAAGCGAATCAAGCAACATTTATCACCACAGTGGAGATTCAGTTGGATAAATTTTCCAATTCTAAGCATTTCTATGTATAGAATCATCAAATTTAAGCTAAAAACAAAGAAAAGCAGAAGCAAAAAACAAACTTATGTATTCATTCATTTTCAATAACTATTTATTTGCTGACCTGGTTTTTTATTTGGTTTTCTGTTGTTTAAAGCGGATCTCTAATTAACTTCAACATGTGCAACACTGGTGACACGCTTTATAGATTTTTCTACTCTTTATGAAAAGGATTAATCAGATTCATTGTGATAAATCGATTATTGAAATAATCGTTAAAGAATTTAGTAATTAATTAAATATTACTGGAGTAAATATATACCATTTGCAGAGAGAATGACATACACAGAGCAGCAATTAAGCCAAAACTGTCCAAAAAATTTATAAATTTTGCATTTAAGGAATTTAAGGAAAGAAAACCTCAGTTTGTAAATATATTCTGCCCAGAACTCGTCTTTTGGGATAGATTTAGTTTCACCTGTTCAAGTTTTCTAAAAAATATTTAAAATAATCTATTTGGCAACTTTTGTTGTCCATTTATTAATTGGTTAATCTAAAGATAACCAACTGGTCTGTATTGATGGTAAGTAAAGCAGAAAAGGCTGAGCTTCCTGTACTGAATGATCAAGTGAACGCAAAAGAAATGTTGCATTTTCGGGAACTAAATAGGTTATCTCCTTTTTAAAAAGGGAATTAATTTTTCTGAATTTTACTGATATTTACCATTATATCACATGAATACTAAACAATGTGGTTATCGCAACAACTTCTGGTACATATCTTGACAAGTGCAGATTATTAGAGATTGATGTCTTTGTGTGTTTTAACCCTTTGTGAAGCAAAGTGAGCCGTTTCGTGGAGCAGAGTCGCTGTCAGGGGCCACACAGGCACTTTGCCATCCGTGGCGTTTAAAGTTGCACCTCTCAGCTTCTGGGTCTCTGGATTGTATCGGAGTTCACGCTGGGTTCTCAATGTCAAAGCTCTTGTGGAAAATTGGCTTCACTCAGTAATAGGCCTTAACTGCGGCGAGAAGGCAGAGTCGGTTTCCTGAATGCAGCAGCGTCTCTGTGGGGCTCAGCTTTTCATCCACATACGTAGCTTCACTTATTCCCCATCGAACACATTTACTAAATGACTCTCGTTTCTTTTCCGTCTCCCTGCCAGAGACTCCTGACATCCACTCAGTTCATTAGTTTGAGTCGGGGCTGTTATTGTTTAGACTCAGGCATCCATTAACTGGAGAAAGATTTGTTTTATTTGCTCCTCAAATGCAAATGGAAATTTTAATCATTTCAACTTTGCTTTTTTTTTTAGATCAGACTGCTTTCACATTAAAGCAATCATATGTTTACTATTATTTACCACAGAGTAGCTTATATTCTTCCTACAGCATATTTACACTATTTTATAGCTGCAGGAAATCAACTTTCATGTTGCTTTGAATTTTAAGAAGATGTTAGCGAACAGAACCGCCTTCCGTACTTCAGCAGCTCCGCCAATTATGCTTATTAAAACTTAAAATTCATTCCCACGCAGCAACTTGACCGCACTTTATTGCACTTCCACTCAATTTTTTCTTTCTACCGACAAAGTTCCACTCACCAAATTACATTTTTACTATAATTTGCGTTTATGTCCGATGCACATATTTGTAGAATGAAAGAGACAGAACTGTTTTGTAGCTAACAAAAACCATTCAGAAGAATATTTGGTATTTTTTTCTACCATTTAGCTGAACAATCTGAGGTAAAAACAAACTAATAATTTCTATTCTGGCTGCAAAAATACATTAGCAATTATTGAAGAAAATCCCAGATGTTGACCTCTAATCCTTTCCTTATGCCTAATAATGAAGGTGATTAAATTGTAATTCAATTTATAAATGTCTTTGTGAACCTGCTGCTTTATTAGATTTTTGTATAATTTTTTCCCAGGTTAATTTAAAAATGGAGTTATTATTGTTATAGGTTAATCTAAACTGCAGAAAAATCATTGTTGGGATGCACAAATATGAAAAATTGGGTCGACGTTGATATCCATTATTAATACAGCTGTTATGGTATTTTACTTTATCAAATGTTTTACTGAATTACTTTATTGAGCATCAGAATAATCAATAGAATACTAGATTTACAACAGCCTTAGTTTGAAGCCTGGTAATACGTCTCAAGAAAATTACAAAAAAATTAAAAATGCTAATAATTCATATGTAATTAGTAGATTGTTTTGACAGCCATATATCCAAAGAAGCAGAAATAAGTTATTAAACTGGTTTAATTTCTGAATTAAACAGTGGGGATTTAAGAGTTTTGTTGTCATATTTAGGTTGAAATAGTTTAAAACCAAGTTAAGGTTAAATAATCTGATTTTTCTATGAAACATTATGTTGAAATCAACACCAAACACTTTACAAGAAAATCACTGATTGTATGAATTTGTATTCAAAGGCACTGATTGTTTTTTGCAGATTTTTCTCCATTTATTTTACCTCAACCGAACCCAGGTCTGAAAAAGCACATGGCAGATAAACTACCATGTGCTCGAGGCTGAATACTGAATACTTTGTCAAACACCAAACCCATAAAGCTGCTTACAGAACAGATTCATTAAAGGGAAACTACATAAATACTTACTGTTTTCTCCTTTGATTCCAGAGAAGTAACCTGATAAATGAGTTAAATTTCACAGAAAGCCCCGTGTCCTTGGTGGGCGCAGCATGTCTTAGGCTTTCAGCGTGCTGATTGATAGTGGCGGACGCTAATTCCTTGGCAAATGATGCTATTATTCAGGGGCTCAAATTGAATTACTTCATCCGTTGGATCTGCTTAACATTTTCCCCGTGGAGAGTTTAGCAAACAGTGTAATCTCACCGACTTACTTGCAAGTCTTGTTTGTCATGCTCTGTCTCTGTGTCTCTCTGCGGACGTTTTGACGGTCGTCTCCAGTACAGGAAGAGCTCTTTGCATAACTCCCCATGAGTTGGTTTGTAAACTGTCACATTCATAAAGTTTACTGTGTTGTTGAACTGAAATCCTCTAGTAAAACATCAAATTTACAACCAGGTTTGGAGGTTTTCTTCAAGTTATATCAAAATTGGCATGAACCAGATGTGTTTTACTAATGTAGCTTAAAGAAAAAATACATTCAGCTTTGAGAAAAGACACAGCTATCAGAGATGGAAACAAATATAGTGATTCTGGATTTTCTCAGAACTTAAAAACTATTTTTACAAATCTGACCCGGTGCTTTCCAGAACTTTCTCTGGAAAAAAAACTCCACCCAAACTTTCCCCGAACTAATCAACCATGTTTCTGGAACTCACCAGTTTCTTTCTTTAATTTGACTCAATTGTTCCTTTATGTATTTTTTCCGTCCTTGTCTTTCCATCCTTGTCTCGTTGTTTTCCTTCCTGCCATCCAGTTTCTTCCAGATATTGTGTTTAAATCCTGGAAGAATACGTTCATCTGTGATGAACTTATAGTGAACATTATGTATTATATTTCCAAAAACTACTGGTAAAAGACCTGGAACTTGTTGAGTCTGGACTCGTTTCATTTAACATGTAGGAACCTCAGTCATATTGGTAAAAGGTTGAGCTTTTTGCACCATTTCAGATGGAAATCATGGGGAAGAGAAAGTAATACACCGAACGTCAATTTTCATCACACTGACAGGCTGTCCTCTCACCAGCAAACGTCTTTTTTTATTATTTAAAAACGCTTTTCTCTCTGCTTGTCTTCACTCTTAAAGCAGTCATCAACCGACAGGTGCAGTAAAGGGAAGCCATCATCCACAGGGCGGCTTATTGAACTAAATGGCACCGGTCGATCTGCCCAGGGACGTACATTTCAGGAAAAACATATTTTTCATATCTACTTCCTAGATGCAAAACAAATTCTGGATGTTGAATGTACTCCCACATACTGTGCTCTCAGAAACGGACAAAGAGGAAGCCATCAGACATCTTTATATTACCCTTTACTCATACAACGCTAATTATTTCATCTCAAAACGAGTCAGAGTAAGAACAAACTGTTTCTATGGTTACGAAAAGACCTGCAGAGACGTGAGCCCAGCTGTTACTATGTGAAGATGAACATGTCGAAGAGAAGGCAAACAACGACATAAACATTCATTTATCACTGAAGAAAGGGACTGAGGCAGAGTAGTTTGCATTCAGCATCACAAAATATGATACAGTGCAGAGAAAAACTGTTTGCAGCAACAAGTGACATCAAGTATTTGTAATAACCAGCAAATACTGAGGAATTTTAACCTCTTTTGCAGAAATGTTTTGACTGTAGAAGATCTTCTGGATGTCAAGGCAGACTTATTTGTATTAAACATTTCAGGTGCAATGTGAAACATGATTTGAGCATCAGGTGTATCTGGTTAACATTCAAAGTCTAGATTTTAGAAAAGCTTTTAAAAAAACTTTCCATCAGCATTAGCATGTATATTTTGGGACTGCCCCTCGGTTTTGGCTTTCTGGAGAAATACAAATGTTTGCATTTCCTTTGACCATATAATTGCGCAAATTGGAATTGCGAAAATACACATTTTTGATAAAGTTTTATGCTAGATGGTTGAGGTTTATTTAGCAAAACTGGAATGGAAACACTTTTGGTCTTGTGATTAACAACAGGATGTTACTACTGGTGAAAACATCAAAGAAGATGACAGGAAGTGGTAGGAGGATGATGGCACTGCATGTTTTCAGAATGAACGAAACTTGTTCACTTGTGATTTTAATTGAGTTTCTCACTTAATTGGAAACACCAATGTTGCAAAATTGTATTTTTTCGACATTAGAATATTAAAGTTCCGCGCACATTTGTAATGGAAACTCTTAGCTGTAGCATTAACATTGCAGAATAATCTGAGAAAAGTTGTTTAACTTTGGTTATTTATACATTTCAATGAGTATAAAGCATTCAGAAATTTTGATTTATTGGATTTTTATTCCTAAATACTGTATTGTCTCTTTGTTATGCTTGTTCAAATTATGGCATTTTATGTTGCTTCTGTCAAACACTCGTTGCTGCAACATCATAACATCCCTCCTCGAGTCCTACGAGCAGAGTGGTGAAAACTGCAGTAATTTAACAATCCTGTCAGCATTTAAAGACGACATTTCTCCTCGTAAAGAACTTATTTCATTGAGCAGAATGCAGCATCGACAGACGTCTCAGAACAAGTCCATTATTAGTGTCACTTTCTTTGACGACTGCTGCGAGCGCAGAAAACCTTTGTGTTTTTCTGCCTTGAACTGAGTAAACTGGGAAAAGCCTGCAGGAACATGAACTATAATTGCTGAAAGCAGGAGAAATTACAGAAAACTGGAGCAATTTGAGGTCCTATTTTTTTATCTGTAGCTGGTAAATACAAAGCCCTGAAGGAAAACTATCGATTTGTGACACATTTGGATGTTTATGTTTCAAAGTGTGAAAATATAAATGCTGATATGAACTGAATGGAGAGAAACTGGAGAAGTCACAGTCTGGAGTCGTTATGCTGCGAGTGTCAAATGTTTTTTCTGAGGTTTAATTTCTGTCAGTGACAGCTCCTAAAAATTAAATAAACAAGTTTTTAAATATTTTACTTCAAGAATTTGCTTTAAAAAAAAGCTAAACGTGTTATTCAGCTGCGTTGGTGTGACGATATCCACTAAAGACAGAGTGTTGTCTTATTCTCTAAAGAAAAGTCAGTGTTGTGAAGGATCTTGCTGTGAATTGACCGGGTCAAACTTATCGCTGACCGAGGCTGGCAGAACGTCAAAACATCCCCAGATCCGCTTAGGAGGAAGAGGAGGAGGAGGATCAGTATTGGTACAATGACTGACGTTCCCCAGAAGCAACAGAGTTTCTTTTTTTATTTTTAAACGACTCAGCGAAAAGACAGCTTATCAAAAACAACTGATGTTCAAAAGAGTTAATCATCCTTCCATATAGGTCTGAGGATTTCCAGAGTAACTTTTAATCATCTGCAGCAGTAAAAGCCCCAGTTTCAGTATTTTCTGCCGGCTGACATTTGGAGCCGTTTCAAGGTTGGCTGGAAGCTGTGCGGCCCAGCGGGGCGTCTGCGGGCCTGGTCAGGAAACTATCTCAATGTGACCTCTGCTTGACTGGCAGGTTGGGTCACACAGAAAAAGGCCACAATAAAAAAATAATAAATAAATAAAAGCTGTCACACTGTGGAAAAAAACTATACAGCTGTCTGGGGATAAAACGGGAAACCTAGACATGTTTTAAAGTTAGTTTCTTTATTATTTGTGGATGGATGGATGATAGATGTTGGACAAAAATAAAGGTGGATGGATGAAAATGATGCGTTAAAATGTAACTGCTATGAAGGAAGGATTCATCATCTTGTCGGTTATGAGACGTGAAAATACCTCTGGAAAAACAAACCTTTTAATTCTCCTAAAATTCTCCACCTTGTTCATGAGCTCCACCAGCTCAGCCCCAAAATAAACTCAGATATTAGATGAAACCGTTCCCAGGCTGAAGGCAGCAAATTGAAACGATGGCCGCTTCACAGAGATAAACAACTTATTTATGTTTAGCCAGAGAAATGCAGAGCAGATAAACACGATATGATGTTTTCAGCGCGAATCATTCAGCGAATTAAACCTGAATTTCTCACCTAGGAGAGGTTTCCACAGTCAGCCACCCCAGAGACTTTATAGGACTCAAGCTAATTACTTGGATATAGAAACTTGTGTTGTTTCATTAATTTTTCAGCCGGTTTCTCTGGCACAAGTCTCTGAATTATTAAAGAGATATTAGTTAGTGTGGGTGAGACCACACTGCTCACAGAGGCGAGAATTTATTTAGAAA
Organism: Poecilia picta; assembly: GCA_033032245.1. NCBI lineage: Eukaryota > Metazoa > Chordata > Actinopteri > Cyprinodontiformes > Poeciliidae > Poecilia > Poecilia picta. The sequence goes on from CM065354.1 coordinate 11,593,979, forward strand.
TTTAAAAAAAAAAAGTCAGGCTTTGGCTTCCTCCCACTGATTCCACATTAGGAAAATGAGACAAGTGTTTCATTTGTGTTGCAGGAAACACGAGCAACATAGTGTTTTCACACTCAGACATTAACATTTGGCCTCGTGTTTTTAACAGCATAGAAGAGGGTTAAGTTCTTCGTCAGCAGAAGGTTGATTTTCTTTATTAATTAGTTTATTTCAAGGAAGCTCCTCAGCCTTCACTTAGAGGTCACTCTGATTTTTGTTGAGTAACGGCTTGCACACATGTAGAAATGTAAATGTAAAATGGAATAAAATTGAGATTTTCTTTTAAATTATGAGAATAAATAATAACATTAAAATCATGATCTCACAATAAAGACACAATATTACCAGAATAAAGTTATAAAATTACTATCAAAAGTTATTTTAATGAATCAAAGTATTTCTTTCTTTGAAATAGTATCAGTAGCTACTGATAACAATTTGATGCTAACAAGTTAAAAGACTTAAAAACTATTTGTAAAACTGATACCAAAGTATAACTTCACAAGATGCTCAACATTCCTCATATTAGTAGGAGTTACCATAAAATTACTACTTCATTCTATTAATATTATGACTACTTTTTGAGGTGAGTTTATTATCCTATTATTTTTACATTATTGTTTTTTTCTCATATTTCTACGACTTTATTCTGGTAACAATATGGTTTGATTCTCATATCATGACTTTTCTCGTATTTCAACTTATTGTCGTATGATTTTGTTCTAATAATTGAATAATTTTTTCTTAGCCTGCGTTGTACTTAACAGACTCATAATCTGCTGCAATTTTCTTCATGATCGCCTCTGTAGCTCTCACTAGGAGAATGAAACACCCCAAGCAGAATTCCGCCCAGTGGCGCAAAAAGTGGGTATGCAGGGTATGCAACGCATAGGGGCGCAGGCACCAGAGGGGGCGTCAAAACCCTGTCTGGAGGGGGCGACGTGCCTATGATGTTTTCCCAAATGCTTCAGCGCGCCTTATGCTCCTTCACCTCGCGAGGTAAAGATAGCGAGTTTTGCCCTTCACGTATCGTCGCCTCGGGGGGCCGGGGGGGGGGGGGGGGGGGGGGGGGGGGAGATCATCGCAACTTCACCCTCATGTTCCTGGGGGGGGGCGCCGATTTATGTTTTTGCATCTACCTGAAAAATGTGTAGTTGCGCCACTGATTCCGCCCATTACCTAGCAAACCCAAGAAGAATTTCGCCCGTTACCTAACAACCCAAGCAGAATTTCGCCCGTTACCTAGCAACCCAAGCAGAATTCGGTCCGTTACCTAGCAAGCCCAAGAAGAATTCCGTCCGTTACCTAGCAACCCAAGCAGAATTCCGTCCGTTACCTAGCAACCCAAGCAGAATTCCTTCCGTTACCTAGCAAACCCAAGAAAAATTCCGCCCATTACCTAGCAACCCAAGCAGAATTTGGTCCGTTACCTAACAAACCCAAGAAGAATTTGGCCCGTTACCTAGCAACCCCAGCAGAATTCCGCCAGTTACTGACGTGAGACATGAGTCATAATTCTGCACCAGAAGAAGAAAGTTATGATAAACGTGGACATAATCAGTGGCTGAAAATGATGATGATGTAATTATAAAAGCAGTTTGTGTCCCGTCACTGCTGGCTCCAACATCCAGACTTTTCTACAGAGGTTAACATCAATAGTGCCATTTGTTGAGCTTTTCTCTTAGCTTCCTTCTGTTAAGGTTTTGTGACAAACTGTAGATGGCCATTGCTGAAAACTTTAAAACTGCTCCAGAGACAATATTACTTCCTTAAACAGTACTCTGCTGTGTGCGGTTCAGATCTGCTCTGAGTTTTTCTCTGCTTATCTCTGTTGTTTTCATGTTTTTCAGAATGTTTTTGGTTATTATTGTTGTTTTTGAAATCGGATGCAACATTGTTTTGTCTGACACCCTCCGGTCCTCCACATCAAACAGGAAGCCGCCTTTCTGTCATTTCTTTCAGTCCGAACTGACTTTTGATCCTCTTGTTATTAATCTCGCGCAACTATTAGGTAAGAGTTTCACCATTCTGTTGAGTTACTTTTGCTAGACCTCTGTTCTTTGTTGTAAACTTTTAAAAAGCACGCGGTGGCTTACATTTAGTTTTCTGTGACATTATGTCGTCAAAAAACGTTCAGACGCGGCCGGAAACACAAATATGTTCATATAAAACAGCTTTTTCAGTTTATTTATAGCCTCAAAGCATCTGGAGTGAGAGATCTAAACCAAACATTATTAGGAAGCTTTATCATTCTCAGTCTGCAGACACCTTCTAGTAAAATGAGATTTATAATTCCCATATTCACCACGAATAGGGAACAGATGACGCACTAATTATAAATGACTGCAGCAACATGCCTTGTAAAACTCTGCTGTTGTTTCCCAGAACACAAGAGCATCTCCATGACATCCACGAGTGATTTAAGGGAAGCATTGTAGTAACGATGACGATGAAACGAAACTATGCAGGTTTGGGGAGAAGATTTCATTCATATTTTATGGGCAGGAATGTCCCAGTTTGGGTTTTTCAAGATCAAATTTGATCTTTTTCCACTCTGTATACAATGAGTAAAAATTAGCTGTTCAAGTTTGATTTTATGCTGGATTTCCTTTTATAGTCAGTATCAAAAGATAGAGATTCAAGTTCAAACATGTGCAGACATCTGAGAAAATGGAGCCAACATTTCACAGCTTCTTCTGGATACTTGTTTGATTAAACTGTGTGGTCTAAAGGAACAAAATGCATTTTTAAACATATTCCACAAAGTTTTAGTGGAGTCCAGTTGTGAGTTTTGGGAAATGGATGGCTTTCATCCATTTGGTACTGTCCTCAAAGTTGGAACCACTAACCAGTTTTAGAAATCTGACCCAAATTCACCTTCAGACTAAAAGGAAATTGGTTAAAATATTCAGGAAATACCCAGAAATCAAGGAGAAACTGACTCCACTGTCAAGCCAGTTTTCTCCAAAATCCACATAAATTTAGCTGAAATTTGACCTATTAGAAAAGGAGAAGTGACCGGGAGAAACAATTTACTGTCTGATTGAAACGATTCTCAGTTGCATGATTTATCATTTTCTCTTTTGTCTTTCTACCAAAAAGTGGACGACAAAAAACTTTAATCTGGTGTTTTGTTCTTTTTATGAGGGACAATTTTGTTTGCACAGACTTTTTGATTGATTTGATTTGTTGTTTTGTTTATTTAATTTGGGCAATTAGATTGTCTTCGTTCTGGTTTTGGATGTTCATCAATTTAAAGTTTAAAAATGTGTTCTTGCATTATTATGCCTACTTAAAATAGTCGTAAAACAACAGTATTATCATTTATCATAATAATTTCTGGGATTATTTATTCTCCAGCATAATTTGTTATTGTATCTTCACACAAATCTGTTTACATTTGATTTCTTAAAGGAAGGCAGGTGAAGAGGTTTAGAAACGGGATGAACTGAAATTGCAAAGAAAAATGGTGAAAGAAGGATAAAATTATTGCTTGAAAGCTTAATTAGGTCTGCCTGCAAGCTAATAGATGAAAGGTTATGGAGATTACAGTTAGATCTTGAGTTCAGACAAAAAGTAGGAAATACATAGCTAAACCTCTGAAAATTATGCTTATTAAAATTGAGAACCAAAACATGTTGAATAATATGTTTTTAATATAACTGCTCAATTAAATGTTTTTCCTACTTTAAATTAGCAAAAACACAAGAAAGTGAGAAAAACCTTCATCATCGGATTTGGTTGCTCGTTAGCAACCAAATCCGAGCTAACGAGCAAATCGTTAGCTCGGATTTGGTTGATTATAAAAACAAACTTGTTTTAAAATCTAGGTTGTTTTTTTCTATTTTTCAAAGTACAAGTGCTAACTCATTATTTGATTGAATGTTTATGACAGTTGCTATTAAGTTAAATAATGACACTTTTAATGCAAAAAATTGCATTGGAAGCGTCATTATTTACTAAATAATAGGGGTCATTTAGTAAAAAACTAAATTTTACTAAATAACTCTTGTTGTTGGTTTGTTGTTTGACAGACCAACAACAAACAGCTTCCTGCCTGGCTTTGGAGGAAAAATCAGAAAATTTACGACGAGTTTGTGCAATTTTTGGAAAATAAAAGAACATCACAAATATATTAATAAGACAGTGATACTTTACCTGGGTATTACAGTTGGATTATTCAAACTTTATTTTACTCTTAGGCTTTTATACTTTTTTCTTTTATGTTTTATCAGCTGAATTTTATTTTATTTTATACTGTAAGTGTTGAAAGTACATTTTCTAAAATCTCAATAAATACATTAAGAACATACTTTAAGAAAATTATGATCATGTCAAGTGTAATGTCAGCACATACCTTCAAATAAACCTTTTCCATTTCTTCTCTTAAATTTATGACTTTCTGACATTGGAGAATACATAAATAAGATGAATTAATCTGTAAATCTCAGCTTTTTTTGGTGGATAGTTACACCTCCTCCTGGCTGTTATGTTTTTTTATTTCTGACCTCGGCACTCGGTCGTACAAACATCTTCTCCCGCCTGACGCCTTCTCTCCCTTTCACAGCCGTTACGTGCGAACTGCTCTCTTCATTTTGTCGTCACATTACAGTAAAAGCAGAGCTACTGACCTCTTCATTACAGCGTTTAACATGATTGAGTGACATTTCATTTTACTCCCAGCTCCACCTGGAGCAGCTGATTAATAATCTGCATGGATGCACCCAAACAGAGCTCAACATCTATTTATAGCTGCGCCCCACCTACTGGTCCTGCTCTCCTTGTTTTGGGTGACATTTATAAAAGTTTGATTGCAGCGATATAAAACATTACATGTCACGCGCTCATGAATCATCGCTGTGATGGATCATTGCTTTAGAGCGAGAGCAGAGCGCCAGCGGAACAATAATAGGAGGCGACTCCTATTATTGCTCTCTTGTGAGGTTATGTTTCCATTTCTGACACGCACCAGGTGGTAAAACTAATAATCATGAAATATCTCCAACACAACCCAAAATTTTACCTTGTGTGATTTGGGTTTGCAGTTTGTGCCGATTTGCTTTGACAGTTATAAATTTAGGCACTAAAATGAGGAAGCAGAAGTCACTCACATTTTGTCCTCCAGGACGTTTTGGGCTGATTTGTGATTTATGGTTTTCAGGGTAGGAAAGGTTGAGCGTAATTTCGAGGTCAAAGTTCAAAGAATGAATGAGAGTCATTGAGAAGTACTAAGGTGTTCAAAACAAAACTTGCAAAGACCTTTAAAAAGGAAATAAACGTTTTTTAGGTTCTAAAAATAATCTTAAGTCAAGTCTTAGTTTTAACAAGGTTATTGTTAAAACTATAACAATATTTTACAATTTATATAATAAATTATTGTAATTTATTACAACATTTTTGTAATTTTTTTTGCAAAATAAAACAAAACAATCACAAAATTGATTAAAACAACTAAAACAATTACAATATTGAGGTATAAATCCTGAATAAGCAAATTCAGATTTTATAAACTTCTGTCAAAAAAATAAAAATAAAAGGCAAAATAAAGATAACATTTTTAATAGGTGTTATATTGTAAATCCTGTACAGTAAAAATGTATTAAATATTAAAGAAAAATGTAGTAACAAAAAGCTTAATTGTTATTTTAACTATCTCTGAGTTTTTTATGCAACTAATTATTCTAGTAGGTTTAAATGCATCAAATATGTAATTTCACTTACTGAAAATGAACCAGTTACTCCAAACTAAATGTATGCCTGTCATTGTTGTTAGTTCATTTAAATATTATAAACAGATGCGTATTAAATGTGACAGTCAGCTAATTACACACATTAATTTTAAATAAAGTCATATCAAGCAGTTATTGAGGCAGAAAAGAAAAAAAAGTGATGCTGACATGAAGATAGTGATGTGTTGCTCCTATTTAAAGTGCTTTAATTGACTTTTATGTTGTTTTATTGACTCACTTTTGTTGACGTGTCTGTATTGAATTATTTTTCTTTTCTTTACACCTTCTTTTGTCTGATATGTGGATTAGTTTCTGTATTTTTATAGCTGGTTTTTACTTGTTTTGTGTTTTTATCTTCTTTTTTGTTCTATATTTTTGCACTTGGTCTCTCCTCTGATTTAATGTTTTGTGGTTGTTATTTTTTCATGCTTGTTCTGTCCTTGTTCTGGTCTCACTGTGTTTGTTTTCGCCCTTTGGGTTGGATGGACATTGTCTTCTTGTGGTTTTGTTGCATCTTTCCTAACTTCACATGCTTTACATGCTGTCCAGCATCGCTGGCGGTCACACAGTAGGTTTTCTCATCCCTGTGCAACAGAAACAAACCAATCATTTAACATCAAACTCTTTTTAGAAACCACAGGAGATCGGTCAGAATCTGGCAGCACCGATCTGGCGTTGGCCCCTTTTGCTTTGCTTTGTCGATGTTTAACGGCGTCTCTTTTTCATTTAAAAGCAGCTTTTGTTGTCGATTAGATGTGACAGCATGATTCTGTTGGCCAATTTGGCTGATGAGTGAAATTATACCTTTGTAGCTTCACAGCTGCAGCCTGCTGCGTACGTTAGCACAAGACGGAAAATTAATTACATCAACCTGATTACACTGGAAGGGGAAAATTGTTTGCATGTCATACAGATCACAATCCAGAATGAGCTTCAGGAAACGGCTTGTTAAATACACTAAGAGAGGATCAGCCATAACATTATGACCACCAGGCAAGTATCTAGTTGGTGATTTTTCTGTTTACAGGATTTCAACAGAACATCTGGGGTGTCTGCTGCAGTTTGACTGTGTTTCCTGTGGGTTGTGAGGTGAGGCGAGGCTTTCCACAGATGCAATTAGACTCCATGTGAGCGGTATCTGGGGACATTAAGGCCTGGAAGAACAGCTCTGCGTTGGATTCTTGCAGCAGGATGTTCTGTTGAGTGGAGACGGGTATCAAGTGTGTGATGTTACCGTGGAGGACTATGATTGTTAAGAAACACTCAAGTGAATGACATGATGTAAAAAATAAATAAAAAATAAAAAAATATTTACAAAGACTGCCAGCTAAAATCCTACTGAAAAAATTGCAGTTCAGGAATGCCACAGATTTGGCCCTCTAGTCGTTTTTTTATGTCACTTTTTAGCATAAGAATTTCAATGACAAATTAAATTCTTTAATGGAAATTTTAGGTATTTTTCTTTTAATTATAATTTCATACTAAGTAGACTAAAAAAATAAACATCCAGCAACTTACTGTGGTAAAACCAGCTGACCAAACGTGCTGGAATTCTGCTTAGGTTGCTAGGTAACGGGTGGAATTCTGCTTGGGTTGCTAGGTAACAAGCAGGGTCTGCTGATTTATTTAGAAAGTTTTTAAAATGCCTCATTCTCTACACAAAATAAATTAACCCTCTATGGCATAGCGTTGCCCTCAGGCAACAAACGACAAATCTGTACCTCACGTTGCTCCTTTATTTTATTTTTGGGGGTTGATGATTTAAAAAACATATTTTTGTCCAGATAAAAGAGGTATTGAGGTTCATGTGGCCTTTTATTTAGAAGAGAAGTTCTCCTTTTTATGAAGCGAAGGTGCATCCTACACCTTGCCTCCTACTTGTAAGTTATACATCACTTTTCTTCATGTTTAAATTTGGGTCACTCTAACTAAAAATATTTTCATATCTGTGAGTACGTAAAGAAGCAATATAGATCATTTCAAGACAATTGTTTTATAATTTATATGCTAAAACTGTGGGGGGTGGTTTTGTTTGTTGCTTCAGGACAACATTGCGCAATTAGGGCCCTTCTGCTCAGAATATCATCACATTATTCTAATGTGATGATATTCAATTGATTACAAAATAATGATCACAGCCAATTGATTTACTTTATTATTGACTAACAGCATCAGGAGATGGATGAAAGGTAATTTCATGGACAAAAGGAGCATGGTTCATAAGCTGGAGTCATTCCTGATGAAAACATGAGGATCCACTGTACAACCATTATTTCATTGTTTGTTTATCCTCAAAACTGACTTCAGTCCCAAACAGTGATGAACTGGTCATCAATGAACAAATGGCCCCATTCCAAGGCAGGCAAAGACTGAAGCAATACCTGCCAAACCCAAAAATATGGATCTGCAGGGAACTTCATATGGCTGGTGCAGATGATGTTCCTTACAACCTATACAAGGCAAGCCGTGCAGCCACCAAATCTACCAGATATGGGAGCTGGTCGAAACGTTATCCTTTGCTTGGCTCAAATTCTAACAAATAATCAAAACTACAAACTCTTAAAAAAAAGAACCTGCAGCCCTAACTCCTGTCACTGATGTGAATCTGGTCGCTAAAACCCATAGATAATCAAATAAACAGATGGTGAATCCCAGGTACCGCCAATAATCAAGTGCCAAAAATGTGATATACACTCTTTTTCACATCAGCAAGCAATTCCTTCCTGATGTTTAACATATAATGGGAAAAAGACTGATTTCAATATCCTTAGTGATTCTAGCTCTGCCAAACATTACACATGTACAAACACACAAATGCTTGTTTTAGTAATTTGCTTAAATGTACCATTCATTAATGAAAGTTAGTTGTTTATTTTATATTTGGTGAGTTGAAACCATGTCTGATTTATTTTTGTCAAAAAAAGTTTTTTATGAATATAGTTTTTGTTTGATTTGTATTTCATTTCTCATAATTACTGTAGAAAACTTGGCGTTTTAGACCCCTTGTAGCGCAATGTTGCCCTGAGGCAACAAACCCAAATTCGGTTCCGGGAGTGTCAGGGTCCGATTTTATGATTGATATGTAATTAAGGGCCACCAAGCTCCCAAAGAACGCCGGAAAATATTTTTTCCCCAAAAAAACAAAAAGTCATGCCATAGAGGGTTAACTAATTGTTTTTCTTTTTTAAGCGCTTGGGCTGTTCTAATGGCAGTAGAAACCAAAATAAAAGTACAAAAAAAGTGCGAAATGTGACTTTTGCTTAATGTGTTGCCTTTAAACTTTTACTAAAAAAAGATTTTCTTGAAGAAAGTTTTCATTTTCATTACTGGAAATAGACTAAAAGATTTTCTAGACCAAATAAACTGGAAAAACAATTATCCATAAAGTTAGAAAACTGCTTGCCTTTTATTAAGACAAAAAAAATACATTTTGTTTCATTAAAACAAAGTTGGGTTATGAAAGAAATTATGTTTCTTTGATAACTTAATTTGAAAAGGGTAGTTTCACTGTATTATTGCAAAAAAAATTCCATAACTCATTTATTTCTTATCCTTTGTAATTCTTTCTCTTCAAAGCTGATTTTATTCTGTCAGTCTAGTATTTGGCTTTTGTCAGGTAAAAGGTGGTAAAGTTGAAAGGAAATGAGAAGAGTCTGAACAATACTGAATCCCAGCAGGGGAAGAAAAATGGACCTGATGAGTAAAAAATAAGGTTGTGATCATAAAAACTTTAGATATTTCAGTGAAATATGAAAGAGGTTGAAGTCGGCCAGGAAAGAATAGGATGTTTTTTTTTCCTTTCTTTTTTCTATATAGTGCACTGAGAAGTTAAAACAGGTCATGAATAAAAGGGGGAAATGAAAGAAAATCAATAAATTATTAAGAATAACAGTCTTTTTCACGTGTTTCAACATCACTTTTAGCAATTATCTGGTTTGTGTAAAGCTTGTGCGTGACTAAAATCTCACAGCCCAAGAGGAGAACGTGAATGTCTCCACAACATTAAATGGCAGCAGCATGTTGTCAATCTAATGGTGGCATAAAAGTGAAAGAGACGACCATTAGGCTGTTTTCCTCTGCAGGAAATGGCAGGTCATTTCAGGGCAGCTTGCTTTGTTGTGCGTGCTGTGACAGTCGGAAGTGGCCCTGGAGGACCTCTTTCAGGGCTTTTTACCTCTTTGCCTCTGCTACTACGAGAAAATATCGGCCTATCACACGCAAGATCAGCAGCAGGGGAAAAAATGGAGAATACAGAGCACTTTGAATGCAAGAGATCAGAAGAAAACAGTCCAAAAATCCAGAGGTTAATTACAGGCAACAGCCCGAAAGCATTCAGAGAGGAAACCTGAAAGGAGAGGAAAACATGGTAACAGGGCCTAGAGACCCAGTATTCAGAACAGGTAAAGGTTAAAAGCAAGGGACAAACATGCAGAAATACTTGAGAGCATCTAGAAAACGAAGTTAATATAACCAAAACATTGTTATCTTTGCTTTATTAAAGATTTATACAGATATTTTACTAAAAGACATTTTCTGATTTCTCATTTTATTCTCGTTCATAATACAAGACATGTTTATAATGAAATTTAGTTGGTTTTTATATCTTTTGAATGCATTTATGGTTAAAAATTAAATTTTATTTTAAAGCAATGTTTATTTTTTTTACTGTAAAAATCTACAACTATATAGAAAACTTTAAAAAGCGTATTTTTTATTTACTTTGTTTAATCCTTGTTTTAGTGTTGTACTTTGAACTCCATCCAGCAGAGGGCACCGCTGGACCAGTGGATCCAGCTAGTACAGAAATAAAGATAGTGGGGCCATGCCAGAACAGGAAAGAAAAACGGTCCAAATGGAAATCTGTACGTTTGGGATGTTTTAAAAATTTAAACATTCAACAATGTCCTTAAGTTTCAACTTGATAAAATAACTAAGTTTAATAACATGATAAAACCACAATTTACTGGTGTAAATTATTGCAGTCTGAAGAAATGCGCCAATTCCGACCAAAATCAGCCAATCACAGCCAGGAGGAGGGAACTAGTGCTGTCAGTCAACCTCATATACTTGTTGCTAAATGTACTAATGGCAGAGAAACAACTTATTGTCATAGGATGAGCATTTATTTGCCCAAGCGATTATCTGTTGTTAGCATTTGTGGAATGCCTTGTTGTGGGGAACCAGATGCAACAGCAGACAGCAAGGGCACAAGAATGATTGACAGCGCTAAGACACTCCTCCTGGCTCTGATTGGCTGTTTCTGACTGAGTGGTATATTTCTGCAGTTAGCATTGAGAGCACAGAAGAGCTATTTTTTTCTGCAAAAGTTAGGAACTGCAGCTTTAATTTGAGGTTAGTTTAAATAAATGTTTATTTTGTTAAGCAAATATTGTAAAAATATAGATAGAAAATAACATAATATCCTTTTTTTCTGTTATAAAATGAACAAATATATATATTATTGCAAAAACAATAGTTTCTCCATGTTGTCCATTCCATCCACGTTTGCAGTGATTTAAAGCCAACGTCCTCAGGGACACAAAGGAGGGAGAAATGGACTTTACGTCCAGAGTTAATTGGGCGCCAGGCTACCTGTTAGCCTCGCATGGACACGCATCCCAAGCGATTACACGCTCTTGTTGTGAAACACATTCACGCCTCACCCATAGTGCTGGAAATGTCCCAGCATGCCCGGCAGCTCCCTGCTAATACTTCACATGTCCTGGTGGTGCTGCGCTCTCGATCCCAAGCCAAACGAGGCTTTGGTCGCGTACGATTTGGATCGTCTGCGTCCCGGTGAGGGCGCTGAGATTATTCTTACAGTCACCAAAAAGTGTCTTCAGCTCAGACAGAAACAGAACAACAATCCAAAACAACATCTGGACCTTGCAAACTCACGCTCACACAGTCGTCTCCCTCCAGCAGATTGTACTCCGGGATAATTGTCGGTTCATATTTTACTCATGTTCTGTTGGCTCCAGGATGTTTTGGCTCCTTTGTGTCGCAATGGCAACAAAGTCCAGTTGGCCCGGGAAGTTTTGGAGAACTTTGGAGCGCCAGCTGGCTGAATGCAAGACTCTGGCTCATTAACTAGAAATGGAGCTTCTCTGGTCACAGAGTCTGATATTCACTGGTATCAACTGCATTGATTAAACCCAAACTATAGCAAATTGTGCAGCTCCAATAGCAACTGGATAAATAAGAACTTTAAAGGGATGAGACACATTTAAGATTTGAAGCATTTAATTAGCTATGATTTTTGATTAAAAAAAATAAAGAAAGAAAGAAGGTGATGTAGGAAGGCAAGAAACAACGCAGGGAACAAATGAAGTGAATAAGAAAGAAAGAAAGAAAGGAAAGAAAGAAGGATGGATATAGGAAAGAATGATGAAAAAGATAAGAAAAAAAGAACAAGAAAATGAAGATGAGAAAAAAATAATACAAAGAAAGGAAGAAAAGATAGAAAAGAAAGCAGTGAGGATGTATAGAAGGAAGGAAGGAAAAGGGAAATTAAAAAAGAAATGACAGAACAGAAGGTAGAGAAAGAGATAGGACACAAGGAAGGACGACAAAATGAAGTGAACAAGGAAGGAAGGTTACAGTAAAAATTATGAAATAAAGATGAAGAAGAAAAGACACAAAGAAGTTAGGACACAAAGGAAAAAAGTATGGAAGAAAGAAAGGGTGGAGGGAGTGAGGGTGGTAGGAAGGAAGGAAGGAAGGAAGAAAAAAAGGAAGCAGCGCAGGGAGGAAGGACAGGAACAGAAAAGGACAGAAAGGAGGTGAGGCAGGAAGATAGGACACAAGGAAGGATGGATAAATTACAAAAAAGAAAGGGGACAAAATCAAACAAGGAAGGATGAAGGAAATAAAGTGAAGATAGAAAGGACACAAGGAAAGGAAGGGAGGACATAGAGAAGGAAGTAGTTAGGACATAAATAAGGGATAAACATAGAAAATGAAAAAGGAGGCAGGGAGACAGAACAGAAAATAAATGACAAGAAAGGAGGACAAAGCGAAATCAATCAAGAAATAATTAATATACAGATGAGAAAGAAAGGACACAAGGAAAGGAAGGAATGCAGGATAGATAGACGGAGGGGTGAAGGAATAACACGTTTAGAAACTGGAGAGAGAACAAAGACCTTACAATGGTGAAATGAAGCTGCAGACTTTGAAGGCTCATAGGAAGCTTGTGCGTCCTCCACATCGCCTGCTAATCTGCTTCATCCCATCTGAACCGTTTTCCTTCTAAACGCCTCCCACTCCTCCCTTTGCTTCACCTTTCTGCAGCGACTCGCAACAGGTTTCTTTATTTCCTCCTGTCAGGTGTTAACAACTCGCTGAAATTTTCTACAATATCGAGGTTTAAAATACAAAAATGAATGAAAACAACTGTGGAAAGGTCCTGCAGAGAAAATGAGAACGGTTTACGCTGCAGAGGTGGAAAATAAATGAAATATTTCAAAAACCAAACAGCTTCTTTAAATCGAATCAGGACACATTAAATAAAATAAACATACTTCAGATTTTCTACAAAGATTCGCAAATAAGTGAATTTTCCACAAATATGTTGGATTTATAGAAGTATTTACATGAATAGGTGAGTTTTCTTGTATTTTTAGAAATGTTTACACTGTTTTCTAATCAGAAATATAAATGTTTAAATGTTTGTAAAGAAAATAACAGCTTGAAGTAGAGAAAAAAGTGGAAAGAGATGCAATTATTATCTTAATTACTTAGCTGATAGTTGTTGCATGAATCAGAAATCCTCAGTTACCACAGCAGAATATCCAAACACTTGAAAAACAATGATTAAAACAAATAAAGAGTGGAGAATATTTAAAAAATCAGCTTAAATCATATGTAAAAATGTCAATTAAGTTAAAAAATTTCAAAGAAAAAATGCAGATATGTTTGTAAAATCAGTTAGGAATCAAAGAGGGAGAATCAGGTACGTCCATAAAATACCAATAAAATTCTTGTTTTATGGGATCATTAGTTTCTGCTCATTAGTACGGAAACATCGAAACTGTAAAACCACACCATTAATTTCTGCTCAGGTGATTTAGTAGGAGAGTTTTTATTGCCTTTTTAAATTAAATTCAGACAAAGATCAAGAGAATTAGCAATAAAAAACACGGATGGAGACAATCTGGGAATAAAAAGATACAGAAAAACGTTCCAAAGGTGGGAAAACTTCTGCAAATCAATGATTTATTTTCATGTCAAAACTGAAAAACATTTCCAAGATGTAAATGTTCAGTTTAGTGAAGGTAGGCTATGAGAATTTCTATATTAGCAGAATATTTCACCAAAAGAAAATTAAGGGAAAAGTCATTTTAATGAGGAAAAATTTATATATTTTTTTACAGTATTATTGTTGCCTATTTTTTGAGTTACTTCATTCTGCTAACATCACCATTGTATTCTTGGAATATTATGAATTTATTCCTATGGTTAAAGAAAAGAAAAGAAACGGCAGCCTTGCCCTAATAGTTGACCTAAATTCAAAGTCAAAATAAACAGAAACGGTAAAAACTTGTCAAACAAAATGAATTTTTCCCTGAATTTTGGAAACCAAAAGTTGTCAGGTGAAAAAATAAAAAGTTTACATTTTCAAAAGCTAAAATTCAAATTATCAAGTGGAAAAAGTTTCATACTAATTTATTATGCTGTAATTTAACAGTTTCCATCCGCTATAGAAAAAGTGGAGAACATTTATTGAAAGCGAGTTCAGTCGATGCGTCTTGTAATCTAATTTATTAATACAGTGTAGCTGCTTGTTCAGCTTTATTCCCCTCCTTCTCTCAGTCACAGTCTGTAGAACCTGGACCTTATAAATATACATCCACCTCACAGTTTCCTGGTTTCTCTGCACCAAACACAGGCTTCAACCTTCTCTCCCAGGTTCTCCAGAATGGTGATTAAATTATGATTGATGGATCAGAAGGTAGAAGGACCCGGATCTCAGGAAAACTGAGGATTTTCTGATCAAGAGAGTCGAATACGAGCAGAACTTTGCTCCTTTATTCTCTGTCAAACCGAACCTCGGTCCCTTAAGAGGTTCCGTTTTATTCAGCTGAGGTGAAAATGACGAATCGATAGCAATGTTCTCACTTATAGGAACACACACAGCCCTGATGGAGACGTGTGAAATTGTGTCGCCTGTTGTAAAATGCCAATCAGCTAAAACATTAAGCCCACCTGCCTGGTGTTGTGTTTGCAGGAACAGCGGTTCTGATCCGATCAGCCGTGGACGCAGGAACAAAAGTGCAGCTTGTTCCGCCGCGTAAACCGGGATCCTGGGAGTTGGAGCCGACTTTATTATTCCATGTTCGCTGCACTGGAAACTCTGTGTAATTTTATGTTGGATGAGAAAAAACATCTCAATTTAATCTCACCAAGATATATAACTGTAAAAGTTTTGGTTTATTTATATCAAACATCGGGCAAAACGTGCAAAAATCAAAATAATTAGCTTATTTTTCTGTTTGAAAAGGAGCAGAAAGAAATGAACACTTATTTAATCCTCAATTTAATTAAATATTTTACCTAAAAGAAGATTTTAAATGATTCCTTCAGAAAATACATAATTTTTTGTATTTGAAGAACTGCATTAATTATGTAAGAAAAGTCAAATAAAATATGTTGGTGGTTATTTTAATATAAATTCTTCTGATGATTCAAAATTACATTTTTTGTACAAAATCTTTCTTAGATAATGAGATTTTAATCTGGTCTCTTCTGCAACTAGTGGCTAAGGGTTTTTGTTTTTGATTGTCCCCTCAAAAATTGATTGATTTTTTTAGAAGAAACTAAAAGAGTAATACATTTTGTTGACTCTGTAAGTCTCTAATTTGAAAGAAAAATCAGAATTTCACACTGAAAATGTTCTGGCAGCAAAATTGTTTTGGTTTTATTTTGATTTCATCATCACCTTAACCTTTAAACTCATCATGTCAGAACATCACAATGAATCTAAATATCCGTATTAACTTTATAATTATCTGTAACATGTAAGTGTTTGTGCCGTCTTAATCTACCAATAAGGATTGTTTAAACATAAAAGTAACTTAAATATTTTTGGCTGTTCAAGAGATGAAAAAGGGTTAAGAACATTTTTTTGCAGAGAAAATGTCTCTGCTGTCTCAGTTTTTACCATGTGATGCATAAGTAGCAGAACAGATGCAGTACACCGTAGTCTTGTCTGCATATTCTGTGTTTTACAAATATTTTATGCAGTTACCTCATCAAGATTACATCAAGTGCTTTGCCTGGATGTATCCCTTGCAGATGCAGAATGAGCAATGAAGCAGCTCCTGCCTGAGCGCTAACATGCAGATTTCCCTCAGCTCTGCTTACAAATTAGGCCTGCTGAACGGCTGAGAAATTACTTTTTGTTTCTAAAGCCATGTTGCACTCTTGTTAAAAGTCGAGCGCAAGTCCTTTGAGAGAAGCATCATGCAGAAATCGGGTTTTGTTATTTTGGCGTTGAGGATAATACTGGTGCCTGGAGCGATTAGTGACGCAGCAAAGAGCTGCCACTTGGTGGGTGGGTTAGGTTTGCAAAGTAATGTTACTCTGATGTCTGGAAGAGGCAGAATGAAGCTCAGATGTGGCAGCTGCAGCAGTTACTGCCAGGATTTCACATCTAGTCAATAATTTAGGTCCATCAAAAGACTTGGTTCGATTTGAGACCAAAGATGTAACATCTGTTACATTTTCTGTTGATGAGGTTTGCTTCTACACTACATTCTGCCAAATCAACCAAACCTTGTGAAAAATCTGTTTTCCTCCTCACCTGTGGGGGCGGTAAACCAAGAAACATTGAACAAAACGACATAAAAACCTCTGAATGCAATTTTTTTTCACAAAATGGAAACAAAAATGGAGTGAGATCTCTACAACTGCGGTTGTCATTTCTCCCTCTAGCGCTAGCCTCATGCGTTTGTTTTGGTTGTATTTACCCAGAATGCCCGGAGCTGTAGTCCACTTCCTGGTTTTGAAGTGGTGGATCTGTCATTGTGGAATCCCTTCCTTCTCGAGTATCGTCGCCTTCTCCAACTCCCTGCATAGAAACAAACTTCTCTTTAACATATTCACAAGATTCATTGCTCTCTTTACCACATGGATTAAACAAGCACTCAATACAGCAACACCACCATATCCTTCATTTAGTTGCAGTGACAGATATCTAACTTTTATTGAGTTTTGGTGTTGCAGACCAAGTTTGTTTTGGCCTTGTTTTGTATTGTCCACGTCGCATGTTGTGTTCCTACAGAAAAATGAGCCTAAACTTTGATTAAAACTGGTTTCAAATTGGTTAAAACTGCTAATACTGAGCTTCTGCATTACAGAAAATCAGAGATCAAAGCCTATGAAGAGTTGATTCAAATTTTCAACCAGAATTTTGGACTTTTTCAGTGAGAAGTCCTTTCTAAGTTTCAATGCAGCTTTTCCATGTTGTCCTTTTATTTCTTTCTCTCCAGTTTTCAGAAAACAACTTTTATTTTTATTCAGAATCGCTCGCCAACAATTAATACAAACATCAGCGAACAAAAGACTGCCATCTTTCAAGCTAACGGATCCATGGTTGTTGTAAAAAGAAGAAGAAGAAGCAAACATATATCCCAGGCTATGGTTAATTTCAAAATTACAAGTCTGAGGGGGGAAATGCAGCTAAAATTGGTTTTAAACACCACTTACAGGCAGCTCTGTCCTTTAGAAAATAACCATACACAACTCTCTCTTCACATGTCTGATAAACAAATAGCCAGAGCTCCAGCCCTCTGCTTTGATTGAAATTGCCGTTGCATCGGATTGCCAATTACAGCAAGTGTGTGATTACAGTGATCGTTTTCAAAATGACCACCTCTGAATGTGTTGTCACTCTCTCACGTTTAATTAAACCAGAGTGTCATGCTTGCCTCTCAACTCATCGTTGGACAAACGCGGCGCCTCACTTTCAGCTGGCACCGCGCCCTTTGTTGGACACATAAAGAGTCGACGGCGATGAAAATTTGAACCTATACTTCAACTCCAAGTGGACGATAAAATGAAATCCTTTCAAACTGAACCTGTGGATGTTTGGATGCCAGAAACAAACAGGAGGTTGTTTGTGCTCATGTTTTAGCAGCTAAAACTAAGAAAGGAAAATTATCTGTCAGGTCAGGTTGAGCTAAAAAGTCAACAGATGCATTGGAGAGGTAAATGCGCAACATTCACATATTTACTTAAAACATGTGAAAAATGTCCTATGAGTGAAATAAGCTGTCAGTTGAACCAATACTTTCCATTAATATTAAGGAATAATTGACTCAAAATAAGCAACTATATCCTGCTGAAAAGTTACTTGTATCGTAAGTTGGTTTTGTCTTATTTCAAGCGTACATTTGGTAAGATTTTATAATTATGTCTTATGTCAACAAGTTAAAGCGATAAGCTATAATAATAATGTCAGCAAAACAATCTTACCCAGGAAAATAAATTTTATTGTGATATGTTTTGTAAAAGTAATGTTCTGACTAACCAAAACAGTTTGTTTAATTTGTGTATTTAAGTATTTTTATTTCCATTTGGTAGCTGATTTTAGGTTGTTTTTTGTTAAGTTTTTATTGATCAATTTTGTGTTTTCTTTGACATATAATAATGCAAGAAAACATCCTCAAAAATAAATAAGCTTCAAATTAAAACACTGGAAGAGGAAGACATTTTAAATACCCAAGATAAATAAGTAAAACAACAGGCACAACAAATAAAATTAATTACAAAGTCTCTGTAAAGAAAATTACCCTAAAAAAAGAGCGAGTTGAGACAAAAGCACCACACTTTTTGGTAGAAAGAGAAAAACAAATCGAAATTATTGAATTTGTTTTAAATTAAATTTATTTATTAATTATTGTGACAGGTCTGTGTGTGATAGATGGAGCTTAGAAGAATTTCTACTGGAAACCTTGAGTACAAATAGTTAATGCAAAAGCTTCATTCAGGAAAGAAATAAGGTTAAAAAGACACATACATACTTTCAGTCGCTTGTAAAAGATGACTGATAATGATACTAAAGTTATTTTATAATTTTGCATTAAAGTGTATATAGAGGTGGCTTCATATTAAGCATAATGTGGCAAAATTAAAAGCAGTAACACTACTTAAAGATGTAAAGAACTCAAATCAAATGAAGCTGCAACAACAATCTGACATTAAGGGCTTATTTTCTGTTGAGTATTGAATGCATGTTCAACAGATGTGAAAACTGTCCTTCCTGCAGCTGAACTGTTTGAAATGAGCCATCATTATACCCTTTGAGTCATTAGGTGCAGCACAATTCACAGGAGTGCGCGATATTAGGTCAGCGGAGGAGACGGAGCCTTGGTTGGTATTTGAAAATACTGAGAAAATATTAAAACAGAAAAGGTTGAAAAGATGACATTGAAAGGAGTTGTTCACGAACAGAAAGTTCAATTTAAGAGGCACTTTCACACATCATCAGTTTAGAAAGTGCGAGGAGCGCCTCTGCACCACATTTAGCTTTGTAACGCCCTCTCCAATTCAGCATGAGCTTTTCTCTGGATATTACGTCTGACAATAACGGGCATCTATTAGACAGGAAGGGTCACAAAGAAAGGACATGTTCGGCTTGCATTGAGGGAAATTAGGATTCAGTCGAGCCGGAGATCGGCCAGAACATTGTGATAATAGTGCTGCATATTTTAAAAGGCAGTCACGGGCAGAATAATGTGCACATCCGAGGGGGAGGGGGTTGCCTCAGATAAATTACAGTTAAAAATATTCTTCTGTTTAAAAGTTTTTACTCATATTTAGGTTGAGATATATCAAATCATCTAAGATATGTACATTAGGTTTTAGATCTAAACACAACACTTAGTTACCAACTAATGACTATTTTAGTACGTAATTATTTTACTAATTATTCACATGATTAGTTTGATTAAAAAAATTATGTCATTCTACTCATTTTTATCCCTTAGGGTTTTCCCACAGTGTTTCATAAGCCTGGCGGGCCACCAGGCTTTACTTGTGCCCCCACCAGACCCATCATTGCCTATTTTTTAAAATGTTTGCATCTTTTAAGACGTTATAGTTATTGTTATGGTGTTAATCTTCCAATCTTTCGATAAAACATGATTAACAAGTGATATTTTCATATTTCCTGTCAACTTTAAACATTTTTTACCTCAAAAACACAACAAACAGCTGGATGAATGACACCCAACCACCAGGCTTGGCAAACTTTCTGGGGGAAACCTTGAGCGTTTTTTATACAATGTTTAAAACACATTAAAAGATTCAAAAAAAACATTTTGAAGTAAGAAATTAAACCTTTTATTGTCTAAAATTCAGTAACATTCATTTATTGGTTAATTTTTGCATTAATATTTGGATAGCAAAAGTTGCTTAATACGATATTTAGTTTTTTGCATAATTTTAAAAATACTGCTACTTGAGTTCTGGGCACAATATTTTTATAAAATATTTTTTATATATATTAAATTCTAAATGTATATATTTTTATCTCCATATTTTATGTTATTCTTTAAGCAATTGGCTTTTTGAGTCTGTATAAGCCAGTTAACGGAATTATTTGACGATTATTTCAATAAAATTTCAGCACCAGTGGCATCTTATGATTCTGTAGTTTCAATTCCAGCTGAAAAAGAAACTAGGAGAGCACAAACCTCGCTGGTCAAGATTTATCCCAGATCTTTGACTCTTACATCCAAACACTCAGTCATGGTTTTAAAAAAATCCATAGCCTTGATGCAGCAGTGTGTTATCAGCGAGCACGATAAGATCTCCAGTAATTAAAAACAGTTTCCAGTTTGATAAGAGAAGCTAAAGAGCCAGTAAGATTATTCACAAACAAGTAGCTGGTGTGTAATTACTCCTCCTGTCAGGAATAGGAAGCAAATAGTTTCCATAGCTTTAAAGCCTCCACTACACATTATACACTAAATGCAAAAAAATCAAGTGTGAAAGTTATTGAATGTGTAAAGGATGTAGACGTTGGTGTAAAATTATCTAAAGAAAAAATATTAGTAAAAAATATAAAAAAATAATATATATATATATTATATAATATATATATATATATATATATATATTACTGGTACTTTTATTGTCATTATGTTGTGGAAATCCAATATAATAGCTGGATAAACTGCTAAATCCAGAGTTTGTTACTAAATCATCATTATGGAAGGTCCGAAGAAACAGATTACATCTCTTCTTAACAAACAGGCTTCACTCCTGCTTTGAAAATGTTTGCTACAGTTTGTCAGGTTGAATAAAATGTTTAATATGATTGCATGGCACAGCAGTATTAGCCAAACAAACACAAATACTGTTGTGGAAAAACCAAATAATCTTGGAAAACGTAATATTAACTGGTTTTCTCAATTGTTGACAATGTCTTTGTATCTTTATATCTTAATGACGTAAAGCACTTGTTGCTGAAATGTGCTATACAATTCAGCTTTTTGATTGAAAAATATTGCTGGATTTGGAAAACTTTAAACATAATTAATTGGAATTTATTGTAACAAAGACAAATCATTTATTATTTATCACAATAAATGATAAATGATACGCCTTATTGGTCAGCGAGTCTAATCTAAACGATGATGAAGAAGTGCTGCATTCTTGGACTTACAAATCCAAAAATAATGTTGTAATTCATATTAATTAAAATTCTTACAACTTTGATTTTAGACTCTTCTTCTCTGTTGTTGGTGGTCTGAGTTCATTTGACAGAGTGTGACTAAACATGTGGGCTTACACCGCATCCCAAACCTCCAGATAACGGGACGCTTCCTTTAACGGTTCCGCCACCTTGGCTCGACCCATTATTGTGATTAATAGTGCCGCCCTGCCTGCGGATAATTACAGCTATTTGTTTATTTCCGTATGTATGTAGCCGTTGGGCGACTAATTTGTGATGTGGAAGTCATTGTCAGAAGGCCAATTTAAAGGATGCGTCATGATGAATGATGGGATCTACTGGAGCTAGCGGTGTAAGACCGGGTTATGACTAAGGTCACTCCAGATGGAGTTAGGTGCGGGCGAGTCGGCGTCATCAACATAGATCACGGACGAATGACCGAGACGCTCCAGTGCTTTCTCACTGCAGCTACAATGACAGAAGGTGATGGTGAGAGAAAAGCGCTGTTATTTTACTCCTTTGCAGGTAAATTTTATGAAAAGGGACCCAATGACAGACTTTAGGTGTTTATAAGCACATGTTGATCCAGTGCACATAAGATTTATCATCAGTGGAAGACGCTAACTGCTGCATTTAATGTAGCCAGATAGGACACTCATCTTCTCCTTCACTCTTGAAGCACCTTCTGACTGTAATGCCATTTGTTTATGATTCACGGCCGTCTCATAATGACGCGTTTGGCATTATGGTGTCCATCAGTCTTCCCAACAGCCTATTTCCATGCAGTTATCTATCCCCTCACTGGTGAGGCATTAAGAAAAACCAACAATTACCTCTGAAATACTGATATTAGGATGCAGAAAACAGGGAAAAACAGCTGGCTTTAAAAAAGTAGTTTCAAATTTGGCAAAAATGCAGAAAAAGGGGGTTTATGTTGTTATATAAACTAAATATAAAGTTCAATGTAAATCACAAACTCCATTGTATTTTTACATTTGGCTTTCAGTTTTTTTACACATTTTTGCACATTACAATCTCAAACCTTTCATTTTTATGTCATAGGTTAGCAGAAAGTAGTAAATAAATGTGATGTTATAGTACGTAAATCTGATAACAGCATCTTGATTGCTAAACATGGTGGTGGTGGCATCATACTGGGGGAATGCTTTCCTTCAGGAGAAAGTGATTTAAAACTCAAGGGAAGGCTCAATTTCCACAAGGGAAACAATCCAGTTTGGATCTATTTTGCGTAATTCAAGAAAAAATATATATATGTTAGCTGGATAGAGCAATTAAATAACATAACCACTTGAAAATGGTGAATGTTGTGGTTTAGACATTTTTAAAGAACATTGTGTGAATATTTGAGAATAAAACATGCTTAAATCTCTTTAGCGTTACTTTGACATTTTGATAGCTTGGTGTCCCAGTATTTGTACAAGTTTGATACAAATACTAAACTATTACACTCCCACTAAACATAAAGTTAAAATGTGACGGTTTAAATCAGAGTTATGTCTATGGGAAAGAACAGCCTAGTCAAAGTAAAGATCTAAATCCAATTAAAAGTCTGTAAACTTGCATTACTATACTGTTATACATATATACACAAGGTTTCTTCCAGAAAACTTGCTAAGCTCGGTGTTTAGGTGATGGGGCAGTCAATCATCAGTCGTGTTTTTGAGTTTAAAATGTTTAAAGTTGACAGGAAATTGGAAAATATCACTTGATAATTATGTTATTGAAGGATTGGAAGATTAACACCTGAACACCACCAATAAAGGCTTAAAAATGTTTATTTAAAAAGACTTGAATAAATAAACAAAGCTTAGCCTGGTGGGGCACAAGTGAAATCTGGTAGCCTGCCAGGCTTATAAAATACTGGGGAAACCCTAATTTGGCTCTTTGAGTATTTCTAAGCTTCACAAAGTTGTTACAAACCACGTATGACTTTCCTTTCACAACTATTCACTCATTTCTGCTGATCCATCACATAAAACCAAGAAAAATACATTGAAGTTTGAGGCAGAAAAAGTTTGACGGGTATAAAAGCCCTCCATTCCTCAGCTTGGCTTAAACGCTCAACAGGCAGCTATGGATTCCTGTGAGCACAATATCCACTGACATTTGGTGTCTAACACACCAATGGCTGCCTGCTTCTTCTTTTTTTTTTAATAACAACCCGCTGAATTATTTGAGGCTTTGTGTTATTGGACGTGGCAAAGGGTGTAATACCAGATATTGACTGTTTCATTTGCTGTAACATGACCCCGACTGTTTGCTAGACCTAGCAGCCCGTGTGTTTAGAGGAAATGTCAGGTGCTGATCACCCCACGTTCAGTAGTGATTGGTGGGACACAAGGCCAAACATAATAAAATCAACCTTTACATGTGTGATTTGAAAAGGGGAGAGTTTTACTGAAAAAAGCAACTCAAGATAACCTATTATGCATTTACCTTTGGATTTTGAACATAAATGTGAGTTTGTGAAATTTAAACTTACTGTAGTAAATTGCGCTAACCTTTTATTAACAGTTGAATAAAGTAGAATTTTTAGGTTAGCGCTTAAAAAAATTAAAAGACGAAAAAGACGAGTGGGAATTATTTCCCAGAATGATGAACAGCATTTTTTTTTTGTATCCTGAGTCGGAAGTGAGTTACATTGATCTGACTCATGTTTTATTAAGGCGAATGTTCATCTTAATGTCCTGTTCACACTAGATGTTTTTGAGCAGAATTTATTGTTGTGTTTAATAAAATTCATTACCAAATCTGAAATGTTGTTCATGCAATTTGAAACAAAAATTTAAATTATTATAAAGTAAAATAAAAAGTTATTTTAAATTGACATTGAGAGGAAAATAATAGAAAAATGTGGCTCTTTAACTAGGAGAGGACAGTTTTTTTTCTTGCAAATTAAGAAATAATTATTTGGTTTAAATTAAGTTAAAATTCTGAATTCAAGATTAATTAAATTAAAAAACAGCGTTTAGACAACTTATCTCTTGTTGGTAAATCAACTTCATAAACTTTAATTTCTGAGTTAAAACCAAAACATTTTTCTTTTTGACTTAAACTGCATTTTTAAGGCAGCAGGTGAACTTTCATTTTCAAGCTAAGCCAAATGTTTTGCAGTGTAAAAGTGAAACCAACAGGATGTTACAGCGCGATAAACCAACGTATTCTAATAATTTATCAAATATCCAGCAGGATTTTTGCAAAAAAATATTAAGTGGTTGAAGGACGTTTGACTAAATGTTACATGCTGCAAAACTAAATTAAAATATAACTGTCTTGTCAAACAATAGGAGTTTGTTTAAAGTAAATAATTCCTTAATATTGATGAAAAAGTACTTGTTCCACTAGCAGATTATTTCACTTATAGCAATACATTTTACCAATTTGAACAAAACTAGTACTTTTACATCAATATTAAGGAATTATTTACTTAAAACAACCTTCTGTATCTATTACTTGTAAGTTAATATTATTGAAACAAGACGAAACTAAGATATTTGCACAAGAAACTGAACCAAAAATATTTGTTATATGTTTATGTCTGAGCCTTTGGGCATCAATTTTATTGCGTTACTTAAAAACCTATGAAACTAATTGTCGTTTTTAAGCTGCACTGATGACGTTTCGTTGAATAACCATTCCAGACTTGAAAAGAATGACTCAGATGAATCCTTCACAGCCCAGGAATCAATACGTTCATGTTGAGAGCATGCAAACTCAAAGCTCCAAGGATAACCTACATTTCATTCAGGCTTGCAGCGCCTCCTGGACTGAAGAATAACTAAGAGTTGAGTTGACACATAACAGACAAGTTAGCAAATCGATATTAAATTAAATGTTAAATTGGGCACTTTTTACCAACAGGCTGTCACAAAAACAATTTGGGCCCCTTTCTTTAGTTTAATCAATGTAAAATGGCAAGTGTAACACAGTTTGACAGATCAAAAATTGTATTTTAGATAAAAGACCCTGATTTCCAGAGAGATATTAAATGAAACTTGGCAAACAGTAGATGATCAACTGAGGGGTGACATCTCAGGTCCTGTGTCAGGTCTGTGCTGGATTCAATTTCTTTCTTAAAAGCAAAGAAACTGTTTCATCTGCTGGAGATTTTTCTTTTTACATCTTTTTTCTCCTCTCTTGACAAAAGGCCGTCAAAAACCTGATGACCTTTTATCGGAAAGGGCCTGACTCAGAGGAAAATATATGAAACTGGAAGAGATTTCAAGCTGTACATCCTCTCAGTGAGTGTTCATTTAGCGACTTTACATCAATGGTTTGCCCTGTTTCTGGTTATAGGAGGCAGAAATGTTAACAAGTTGTTTTATTCAAGTCCAAGTCTCTAATGACAGAAATAAACATTTTCTCACAACATCGCTGCAGGTTATGATGCCAGAAATTACATCATTGACATTTAATAATTATCTTTCAGTTTACATTTACATGAAAGACTGATTTATGTTAAAAGAAATGGATAAAGTATAATATTTACCACTATCAGAAATATAAATGGCCATTCATGTGCTACTAAAAATATTAGAAATGGATTAAAACTTGTAAATGTTAAAGTTTTTGGTCTTTCGTCTTCGTAATGAAAAAGTTAACACCTATTTATTGTGTCATTGTGACCTGGAGAAGTTTAAATAACCATTTCTTAATCTACATTTTGTCTATTTGTGCCCAAATTTAATTTATAAATCAAAGCATGAGTGTTAAACTTCTGAATGAGCTTTTATTTTGATGCATTCAACAGGAAGTGTCCTTTTAATGCTACAGCTAGCTTAGCAGTGAGCACTGGATTGTAATCAAGCTAGTCCTCCATCCATACATCCATCCATTTTCTTTACACCCTTGTCCCTTAGTGGGGTCGGGGAGGGTTGCTGGTGCAATAAGATTTGGAGTCTCAAATTGAGGTGAGTTTACACTTTATCAGTTCATCCCATGAATCCTAAATGTGGTGTAATCAAAGCAACTCTTCAAGTATATCCCACATAAACTCAAAAAAGTTAATTTGACATAATACTCCCACTTTAAAGCAACTTATCAAACATCTAGTTCATTACCAGAGCCTCTAAACTTCAGTTAAAAATGAAGTGACTCAAAAGAAGCGTTATCAATTTTGAGACACTTTGGATTTCACATAAAAAAAAAAATTTACCCAATTACAGCTACAAGTGTGAAATTGACGCTTTTATATCAACAACAGATAACAAGGTTCTGTGATACAGCAAGCTGCAAAATAACCGCATAAATTAGATTACACTCTGCCTGTGAAAAAATGTAATGCATAACATCCAACTGAGAAATGAGAAAAATAAACAAGAATGTCAACACTCTAAGATCACATGAAAAAAAATGCTGCTTTCTTTTTTGTGCAGGAGGTAATTTAAAACTGAAAGGAGAATAAACAAGTTTGTATCAATTTCACTGGAAAAAACTGCTAAAGGAGATGATAAAACTGGAAGTATCACAGAACAAACCAGTTGCAAATAAAAAACCATCTTTATCATGGTACTTGACATGAGATGCAACATAATTATTTACACATATTCATGTTTTGTGAAAAGCTTCTCCGTTGGACTAACAGAATATTTTCTATTAAGACCAAATTACAACAACAATTAGTAACATCTGACCCACTTCTTTAAATGTTAGCTACTTGTTATGCAATGGAAGGCAAATGGATACTCAGGAACAGACTTATTGCCATGCAAGCCAAGGATGCAGTTTCTTTATTAATCTGCATTAACAGAGACACATTTTTAAGTTTTATTAATGTTTTTGTCTCACTAAATCACTGTCAACATCATCAGGCCATAAAACACCTCATCTCATTATAAATTTCAGTATTTGTTAATAGCTCTAACTCTTAGCTACTTTATTCTAATTTGAGTTATGACGTCCTCCTTGACCCCTGTGAGTGTTAAAATGGATCCTTACCTTAAATGTAAGAGTCCAATTAGGGCTGTTGTAAGATCGGTTTTTTTATCATTTAACATTTACAGTGTAGTATAAAACAGCATAGTTTAGTTCAGCATAGTATGGTGCGGTGCAGCATGGTGTGGTATACTTTGTTGCTGTGTAGTATACTGTGGTATAGCGTGGCATGGTACAGTATAGTGCGGTATACTGTGGCATGGTGTAATGTAGTATAGTATGGATTGGTATAGTTAGCCATAGTATAGTATGGCATAGTGCAGCATAGTATTGTGTCGTGTAGCGTAGTATCGTATAGTGCAGTATATTATAACATAGTGTAGCATGGTATGATATAGTGTAGTGCTGTATGATTTGGCATACAGTCATAGTATAGTATATAGTATAGTATAGTATAGTATAGTATAGTATAGTATAGTATAGTAGTATAGTATAGTATACTGTGGTATGGTATTGCATTGCATACTATAATGATTTGATATGTGACATTATGGCATAATAATATCACATATCATACCATACTATACCAAACAATATGATATAGTATATTAGTATGGTAATAATAAAGTGCCTTGTGTGAGTAAAACACAGGACACTGCTTTAACCGCTTAAATCAATCTAACATTCTGCATATGTGATAGACATGTTTTTGTTTTATACTTTTTTTTTGTTTTATACTTTTTATTTTGTTTAATTTTTATTTTATTGTTATTCAGAACACAATATAACTGAATAACAAGCATATGCACTTTATGTTAGACTGTGCCGAAATACTTTGAAGTTGAGAAAGAGAGAAAGTTTATTTGAAGTGCACCAGCTAACATAAAATTACATTTATTTGTGTTCTGACCAGCTGAATGTGATCTGGCCATATTCACTGGAATGAGTTAAGAGATCTGAGCCTGAGAAAGGAAAAGATGGAGACAGCAGCTTCAGCTGTGCCTGAATTAAAAAAATAAAATAGACGGTTAAATCATCTCGATGAGTCCTTCAAAAGCTGCTTCTTAACCGTCGTCTTCTTCCTTCAGCTGCAGCTGCAAACTTCCAGGATCAAGGTTGAATTTTAGTCTTAGGCTTAGTTTTCACCCATCTCCTTCAAAAGCAGAAGCGCTTCAGACCAACAATGAATGACACTGCTGAGCCAGAGCAGGACTGACATCAGAGCGTTGAAGGCAGCTGACAACACAACATTTCTTTGAGCTTTTTTTAACCTTCAACGCCTGCCAGGGAGTGATTATAACTCAACATCAGTCAGAGCTGAATATGAGGAGCAATATCTTCTTTTGGACTGTTTGGTTTTGCCGCAACACCCAATCTAATCCTAAAATTTGATTTTATCTCAATAATATTTTTAGTTTTTGGTACACTTGAGGATAGCTTTGTATAAACATACAACCTTATAAAGACCAGATGAGATTAGTAAACCTGAAACGTTTAATCTGATAAATGAATCAACTATATTAGGAATCAATTAAATGCTACTGGAGTAAACAGAGTCAAAACAGCCCATTTCCTTAAATAACATAATTTTCAGATCAGTAATTAAGCCAAAAATTTAAAATTTTACATTTAAAATAATAAAAACCTTCTTTGTCTATAAATAGCTCTTCAAAAGGCAGATTTAGTTTCACCTGGTTCAAATTCTGTAAAGAAAAACCTTTTATTAAGCACCTTTGCTATCCAATTATTAATCTGTTAAATCAAAAAATACATTTTATTGATATTAAGTTGAACAAAAAGGTTTTAGCTTTTCATTGGTTGATTTTATAAGTATTTTTAGTTTACAAATGATCAAGAGCACACTAAAAGAATGCTGCATTATTGGAATAAAAAGTTTATTTCTTATTTTAAAAAGGAACTTCTCTGAATTCTATGGTTCAATAAAAAAATTGCAAAATGTGCCAATATTTTTATATTATTAATGATCAATCAGAATAATCAATTTTAACAATCATTAGATGCAACACTAAGTTTTATATTATATTCTCAGACAAAAAGCCTCGGTATTTAAAGTGCATATTAAGGTGAATTTTCTCTTTGCAGTAGAAGCAACAGGAACAACTCAGAGCAAACACACCCACAATTTATTGGCAATATTTATAGACTAATATTAAACATCCTTGAATCTTACCCTAGAACTTCATATATTAAGTCTTGTGCGTCCCCTGGGTGAGGCTGCTGCATACTGAAGCCCCTTTATAACTGCTTTAATTACACCGCTGCCACACAGACAACCTGTTGACTGGCTTTATTAAATATACAAAAGCAACAGAGAGTCCCATCTCCACTGTTAATATTTTTGCACTGTGGTTTCCATGACAGCCAGGGGTCCTTGACAAATTCAAGTTCGTGAAACAAGTTTCAATCAAAAAATGTACCTAAAATTTGATTCTTGTTCAGGTGAGAAATGTTTATTAACTTGCTTTCATCTGCAAGCAAAGGAATAAAATTTAACTCATGGACGTATTTATCTGGGAAGAAAAGATGGCCGTTGGGTCTATAAAGCCATAATTATTAGAAATGACATGAAAACTCTTATGTTTTAAGACTTAAAAATTGCTCTAAATGTGCAAAGACTGAGTGGAAACAACTCAAAACAGTTAGAATTGCATCAAAAATGGTTCACGGGAGCTGAACAAAATGTATGCCACACTTTTCAGATTTAAGTTGAAAGTAACTATGTCCTTTTTGTCCCCTTTAAAAACAACCACTACCTTGAGTTTATATGTTATGGAAAATCAGAATAAGGAAAAAAACTGGAAAGCCAACTAATTCATTGATTCATCGCAAATTAAAATGAGTTAATTTGCATTCTCATGATTAATATTTTAAGGTAAATTCTGTTTACAGAGACATAAAAATAAATTTTATTTACAGTTTCTGTTTTGGGTCGTTTTTATTATCGTTTTATTTATTGTTTATGATTGTTGTGGTTTATTTTGGATATTCAAAATATCTTCTATTTCCAGTGTTAAGAGTTCTTTGCAAAATTAAAGTTAATGAACTTGCATTATTGTGCCTTTATCATTACTTGAAAATGGTTTCAAAACAACAATATTATCGTTTATCGCAAAAATTACTGGGACAATTTATCGTCCAGCAAGATTTGTTAATATGATAAGCTTAAGTATGAATACTTTTGCAAAGCTTTTACTGTAATTTCTCAGTTATTATTTTTTATACTCTCTGTCACATTTTCCTTAAATCTTCTTGTTGAGTTACGTCACAAATTATGTTTTTTTTTTCTTCCACAGCATCCAGAAAATCTTCCTTCATCAATTCTTAGAGCTTTCAACTTAAAATGAGCGTGATTAATCACCTTCATTAATTTGTCTAGGTGCAGTTTATTAGACAAAACCCCCCAAGATAAAATCAAGCGCCATGTATATCCAGTCAGGTGAAAAGCAGATTTCTGGCGTTCCTTCCCAGAAGAGCACTCGTCAATCACCTGTCATTTGAGACTTTGAGCTGACGCAGATCTGCAATTTTTTTCCGGAACTAAAGACAATTTCTTCTTCCCAATCTGTCATTCAAACCCCGATTTCCCCGCATTGCCTCATTGCAGGCGTTCGTGTTCCCCGGCGCTCCCCTCACACCTTTTCGTCCCGTCAAAGGCCGGTGGCTTCACCCATGTTGAGTTTTCCCACTATCCTGTTCCTCCCCCCATTGTGACTCCGGCTCCCCAGCCAGGCCAGAGATAGCACAGCCCTCCTCTGCTCCTGTTCCACCTTTATCTCTTGTCTCTTCCTTAAACTACACTCACCAATTATTTGCACCTCTTTCGCCCTTTTCTCTATCTCTCCTCACCACGAACACCTCATTATCCGTTATCTGTTTTTCTTATTCTTCCTCCCATCTCCCGTAGCTTTTCCCCATCCTTCGCTGCCTCTCTGCATCTCCTCCTGCCATTTGTTAACCTCTTTTTTTATCTCTCTGACCTCAATCAAGCCTCTGCATTGTCTGCTTATCAGGTGTGCTACTGTACTACCAGAGAAAGGCAATGAGAAAAATGAACCGACTAATGGCACAGTGTGTTTGATGCATTAGTTTATTGTTCTCAATTACTATTAACAGGTTGTAATGGCAGTGTTGGGCACTCATTAATGCAGTGTCTTTGCAGATAAGGACAGTGGAAAGTAAGGGCTTCAGTTCAACTATGTTGTAGGACACAGTCTTCATTTACATTAACTGAATTCGTCTCCGCCAACACATGCAAATTGCTTTTGTGGAATCAGGCCTGAATCTGATGAGCCAGCGTGAAGCTTTCTAGCTGCTACATTATGCAACGCTCCAGCTAGTGCCAGCTCACAAAATTAGCCCTCCCCTGGAGAAGAACGGGAAGTGAAATTTGATTGTGTTGTCAGGCTACTAATTGAGAAATGTCGCTTTACAAGAGATTTTGCAGCAGAAGATGGAGCTTCACTCAGTTTCAGAACAGATAAATGTGTCAAACATTCATCTTTCATGACTTACAACAACAAAGTAACTTGAGTTATTTAAAAAAAAGGTATTTGTTTTAACCTTTGATGACCTTTGGGGCCAATAGCTATAGAAAATGTGTTATAATTTTAATAATTTCACTGAACTCCGATCCAGAACCAAGTGCCATTCTGGGAAATGTATGCTAAGAAAATGCTTCAACATGTCAAGGCTAGCTAAGAAAGATTGGTGGAATTAACTAACTTCCTCTCTCTCTGGTTACCTAGCAAAAAAGTGCTAAATAAGTATGAATGAAGTATGTGGTTGCCTGGCAACCTGTTGAGAAACTTGCGCAGCAGCAGTTTCAAGTTCCCCCTTATGTGTTTGACTATATTTCACTTCTTGGACGTCCGCACAAACATAATTTTTACTACCCCAAACATGTAATCGGTGGTGCTAATTTTTTTTCTCGCCCTCTTTTATAAAATATAAGAAATTACAAATGGCAAAAGATATTCTCTAAACGTGGCTTTTAATCATCCCATCTTGTGAGTTTTACATCGGAGTATCAGGGTCAGGCTTCGAGACCCTTCGGGAATACAGTCATAATAAATATTCCAGTCATACAAACATTAGCTTTAGCTAATTTTTTTAAAAGGCTAGTCATATGAAACATATCCAGAATTTGCTTTAGTGTACTCCCCCAAAAGTTGGCAGAGCCAAGAGACACTGAAGGTGGGGATAAGTGAAGAGGGTTAAAAGAAGTTGGTTAAGACAATAAAAAGTCATAATATTTCTGAGAATACCCTTAAACATGACAGGTTTTGCAAACTAAAACTCTTTATCATAAAAGATCTCCTCACTTTAAGGTCAATAAGGCGACCATCAAGTGATAAAATAAATATGACGGCTTAAAACACAAGATCTCACACCAGAATATGCATCAAGATACAGCAGAAAAAAGCAAATTTATATATTATCTCTTCAGCCAGGATGTAGAGATATGAGTTTCCTGAAAAATGTTGCAGTGACAGTCTGAAGAAGGGCAATCAGGGACTGAGTGCCCTCATTAAAGTTGGATAAAAATATACTAGACCCAGATCAAGATTGGTGTCAGGAGTTAATCACCTCAAAGTCAAAGCCTAAATGAAGAAACTGAATCAGTTATATAATATTCTGGCTCACAACAGGTCACCCATAAACTTTTTTAAACTTAAAGCTTTGAGGTGGTAATAAACTCATGCTAAAGTTTAATGTCACATTAAATTTCAGACTCATTTTACAATTACAATCTGACAAATTCTTTATTTAAGATTAAGATATAGAATATTACAGACACCTTTGACATTTTACAAAGCTATTTTACCCTGTCTTTAGTATCTTTTTAGCCATTCAGCTCAGAAAAGTGAGATAAAGAGTTTAAGGTGGTGAAACTGCGCCATGAACACTGAATTTCTGTTAATTCAATTGAATTTTTGTGAATTCAATTAACTTTTGTACATAAATACAAGAAGTTAAAGGTTGCTGCAAAGAAAAAGGAGGAAACATTAACCAGAGAAGTGACGTATGTCATAAAATATGACCAGACACTTTAGTTTTATTTTATCTTTACACTCTAAATCTTACTTGAGTCAACCAGATATGTCCAGAGCAGCCATTTTGTTATGCTTAATATCATCAATTTAAACTCATCTGCAAACAAATTATATATTTTTAAACTTACCAAAAACAATAATTAAAAATCCTATTTTTAGCAATAGCATAAGCTAATTCAAAATAAATCTGGCCTATTAATTTCACCTACTAACGGTGAAATCAGGTCTAATGAAGGCTGCCTCTTCCTAATGCCTCCTTGGGAATCTGCCCATATTAAGAAACAGCTGCTGCTAATAAGATCACATAAGCAAATGAGAGAAATAATCCCACAGCATCACAGATCCATCTCCCTGCCTACCCAACAGTTGGGATAAGCTGTTCCTCTACAACGTGGGTGTCCAAGCTGTGGGTCGGGGGCCATTGGTATTCCTTTGGAATCATTTTGTGTGGCCCCCAGCTAGGGTTTAAGAATGATACTAATTTGACACTTTGGAAAACTGAGCTGATTCAGATAAACACTATTCATGCATTTTTAGAGTTCTTGTTTTTGTTGCTGAGATTTGACTAATATTACTTATAAACCAACAAAATACTAAAGCTAGAGACCTGTACAGCTTTCTTTTATTAAAGGAAACATCTGAGACCTACAATAAATGGTTCTTTTATACTTTCTATCATGAAAATATTGCATGTTTAAATCATAAAAATTAAAGAGTCACAATAAAATGTATTGGAAAAAATAAATTACTTCTTCTTCTGACTAAAGCAAACAGTTCAAGTTCTGGAAACTTTTTAGCAAAGGCCACATGTTTACGTTTGTCAAAGTAGGACATAAACCAAGTGGCAGGTAAATAGTAACAAATCATTATGAGGAGGAGACTCAGTGACGCTACTTTTTTCTGTAAAAGATATTTTTTTCTTAATTTGGAGTTAAAATGGGAAACTTTTGGATTTTTCTAGTAATGATTTAGGAATGGTTAAGCTCAAATAATTATTATAGACATTTTACCAGCTAATTTCCCATTATTAGGTCACACATCTTACATTTGAATTGTTTTATCAATACAAAATGGGGAAAAGTCAAATTTTAGCCCTTAAAGTCTTCTAATGAAGACATTTCATGAACAACAAACTGCATTTTCTTAATAATTACTTCACAATGTGACTTCAAGATGGATTAAAATCATATTCAAACTAATAGATAGCTTGCGTCTGAGCTGAATTTGTTGGTTTGTTACATCTTCAACTGTTCCTGCCTCTCCAAGAGCTTGGTAAAAATCAACTCATCACATGAGTCATCTTTAGTTATTTAAAGAAACACAACATGAGCTTCACAATCAGATAAAGCCTTGGTGCTTTATTTAAGCCGTCCTTCTATTCTTTGCAGAGCGACGTGGATTGAGCTTCAGCTGAGCAACACTTTCTTCCTTTTATTGTCAAAAGGCGTCAGTCAGAGGCTTAGCTGACCTTAGAAATAAACTGAAAGATGCCATTTAGTGCAGATGACTGGCAAGTCTCCTGTTGGTGTCCAGATATTTCCAGAAATCAGATTACTGGTGCTGCATTGCCCCCTGCAGGCGGTTAAAGGCACTGCAGGATAACAATGCAGGAGCTCCTAACAGTCTGGATCCCCCTGCAGCATCTAAGCAATTACCTTTCTATCTATTTTAAAGACAGATGCACAGGCAGCAAGCCAGTTCTCAACTCCTTCATTAATTTCTTTTTATTTAACCCTCAAGCTTTCATTAGAGAATCTGCTCTATCAACATGCGGCACACTGCAGGCACTTTTACAGCTGATTATTCATGATAAAACACATGCAGCCCCTTGAAAAAGTCTTTTCGCACCTTGAACTTCTCATATTTTGCTCCAGGATTTTATTAAGAGGATTCTATCTTAATACATGTTATTTCCATAAATAAATTCACTGCAGAAACATAAAATCTTCAGTCTGGTTTCTAACACAAATATCTTTTGAGATAAACTAAATTGTAATGTTTGCTGCAAGGTATAGAAATATTTTTCAAGTCAATAATTCCTTAATATTGATGAAAGTTTGCAGATTATTTCACTTATAACAAGATAATTTCTCTTTGTGAAATAATAAATATTTTCTCATCAATATTAAGATAAGCTGAAAAGTTACATCTAATTTAGTTTTGTCTTACTTTAAATGTACACTTAAGAGTTCTAGAAAGGTTTCAATTGCGTGTATTAATGCATATTAAGATATATACTGTATTTTGTGTTTGAACTATTAAAATGGGAAGCTATTAGTGGTTTTAGAGGCAGCCTCAAGCATTTTCGCTTTTCACAAACACTGTCAATTCTTAAAATATACATAAATCTGAAAGCCATATTTCATTTTCCATTCACTTTACAATGATGCTCTACTTCTTGATACTCTGTCAGTGTTAAAAATGTTGAATTAAATTCCGCTTTTAAATTAAATACGCTTTCCCAAAGACAGCATGACACTGGATTATAATATGGGATACAGTATGGAAAACTTTCAGCAACCTGTAACTAACGGCTGCAGGCTGCTGCTGCATCCAGCTGCCCACACGTCCTTGACAGAGACACTGAGTGTCTTTCTGCTTATTTACCATAAGTTGTTTTATAGATTTGAGCTGTTTTATAGATTTGAGCTGCAGTCGGATTTATTCAAGGTATGTTGAGGTGAATTCGAGTGCCAGTTGCTGCTGGGCACCAAAGATCATACATCTGGAGTCAAATCAACATGTTTGCTCCCTCGTTCCAACACATCAGAGTAAAGAAGTGGTTGCGTCTTGTGCTTAAATGGAATAAAAGCCCAAATATTTAATAAAACGGTGGAAGAAAATACAAAAAAGTTGGAAAGCTGAGCTACTTTTTGCTGCAGCCGTTGGGTGAATGTGCTGCTGTACTGCAGGTTGCGTCACACCTGAATGGCATCGAGGTCTAAAGCAGCACCTGAAGGCTCAGCGCTGAGTTCAGATGAACATTCAGAGAAGGAAAAAAAAAAGGGAAAAAAGTGTCTGCCAACATGCAGCAGAGGTCCTGTGTAGGCGGGATGGCACATGAGAGCAACAGTGTGGGTTTCATCTGCTGCCAGGTTGCCTGGAAGAGTTGTAACTACAGAGGAAAGGCAGGAAGTCGCTGCTAGAAACCCAACAGGTCAGAAATACGATTAAACTGGAGAGTAAAGAGGAAAACCAGGATGTTTGTCATCTACAGTTAAAATGGTATATGATTCCTCTGTGTTTGTGCCTTAGTACAAGAAGCATCTAAATCTCAATTTCCCAGAATTCCCCAGTCATTATTTTACATTTAAATTCCAAAAAAAGGTTTATCCAGGATTTTATGGTAATAGGTAGGAAATATAAATGGATCCTGGAGAAACAACAAGGAAGGAAGGGGAGGTGGAAGGGAAGAAGGAAGAAAGTAGGGATTAAAGGAGGGACAGAAGGCAAGAAGAAAAAGCAGCAGAACTGAGAAGGAAAGAAAAAAGCAAAGAAAGAAAGAAAGGCAAGAAATGAGATAGGAGAGAGGAAATAAAATAGGAAAGAAAAGAAAGGAGGAAACAAATAAAATGAGGAAAGGAACGAAGGAATAATGA
This sequence comes from Poecilia picta, assembly GCA_033032245.1. NCBI lineage: Eukaryota > Metazoa > Chordata > Actinopteri > Cyprinodontiformes > Poeciliidae > Poecilia > Poecilia picta. Next base: position 11,630,997 of record CM065354.1, read on the forward strand.
TAAAAGAAAGGATAAGTGAAGAAGGAAGGATGAAATCCAATTTAAATAACAGTAAACATGTTTGTGTAAAGACAAATAGATTGCACTGTAGCTCAACTTTTCTATTTTAATTCATCACTGACAAACTCCACCTTAAAACAAGTTGAAAAGTTTCCCTCACAGCTGTGTTATATTAAACTATTGCTTTACAGAACACAGCTGGACGCATGTTAAAAATAAACATAATCCCAGCTGGTTGGCGTATTTTTTATTTTTTATTTAAGTGATAAAACATGTCCAAGAAGTCAACGAGCGTTGAAGTGAGCGTAGCAGCAATATCACCCGATGTTTGACCACAGAGTTCAGCCTCCCTAGGATTGAACCGACCTGAAGTCGCAGCCTGCAACACTTTCTCAGAAAGTCCTGGTGGCAAAGATTTCATCTCAGTTCGTGGCACGTCTGCTGCTGCCGCTGCCGCCGAGTGATTTAACACAAGAGCGACTCAGCGTATTCCCCGCTCATGAAAGCTTTTACGTTTGGCGTTTTAAAACAGCTCAGCGCTCGCTGCTATAGGTCAGTCCCAGGGATGAAGGCTCTGCCACAAAGCACAGGAAGTGATGCGTTTTATGTTTCCAGAAGCGCCTGCAGTTTTATTTGGGGGTAAACAGATGAAATGGTTCTGGAGATTTTTGCTCAGCATGAAAGATATCCCAGCAGTTTACACACATAAATATTTAGGAGCGCCGGTGAAATGGTGCTTTCTTTTTAAAAAATGATGTCGACTCTGAACAGGAGTAGTCTGCAGAGTGTTTCACGCAGCGAAAACAAGCCTCACGCTGAACATCTCATGTATTACTAATATGACATTTACATGATTTAATTAAGTTCTGCCTCAGTGGAGTTTTCTGCAAAACTAATTTCATTGTTCATGTTGGACGACTTGGCCCAAAATGATCAGAGAAGGAGGTGAAAAGAGGATAAAAACATGCAATGTATAATCAAGAACCTCCACACCTCCTTACTCGAGTATAAAAGTACTTGGTAAAAAGTTTATTCAATTACTAAGTAAATGATCAACGTATCATAATATTCAAAAATTACATCATCAGATGGACTAAGATGTAAAGTCAAGTGGAAATTCAGTTATTTTAATTATAAAAATGACAATAATTCATATAAGTAACAAAAAACAACCAAATCAGGCAAAATAAAAGTTTTCCAAATCAATATAAGACATCTGAAATTTTAAACATAATTAGAATATAAAGTTAATAAAACACAAGACATGTTGTTTGAGAATCAAGTCAAAACAAGAATATGGATATGTTGGCGCATTATTGGTCACCGACTGTAATGTGCTGAAGCTTAAATCTCTATTTTCCCAAGACAAGTCTGAGTTTACATAAACATTGTTTTTACTGAAATTAAACTTTCAGTTTATGTGTGGATAAATTGTCAAACAAAAAGGTATTTGTTTTCCCAGACACACAGCTATGTGTGAACTATGTCTAAAAAAGGGGGCGTACTATGATATAGTACAATTGCAGCATTTCACCTTTTACTTTTGAATAAAGGATTTCTGTCTGGGTATTCACCACTGTGGTAAAATATAAGCAAGACTGGATTAAACAGAGAGTTCTTTTAAATCTCTGGGTGTGGTGCCGGTTCATTAGGTCTCCAAGCTTCTTCCTCACAAACATTAAATCAGTGCATAGACCTACATGTGGTCTGCTGGAGACTTCAATGTTCCTTATTTAATGCCATCATTCTTCAACATTTCACTCTCTCTCCTGTGTGCTAATTGTTTTACTTTAATTTTTCAACTTCAAAACTGGAACAAGCCCATTTTATGAGCATATTAAAGCTTAAAAAACTGTAAAAAGTGCAAAAAGTCATGTTGGCATCAACCAACATGACTTGGTTGATGACTTATTTAAAATCACACACTGGAGAAAAATCAGTATTTCAGGAAAAATACATACCTTCTGTTAAACATGGTGGTGGCAGAATGATGGTCTGGGATGCTTTGCTGCTTCAGGACTTTGACAACCTGTCATGATTAATAAAATAAAACAATATGAATTCAATTCTGAAAACCATTATCCATCAGTTTGTGATGAATATCAACTAATTCAATTAGTTGGTTTATGCAGAATGTCTGTCTCTGAATGACAAAGGAAACAAAAACAAAGGTTCTGGTGAATCTGCAATTAACTCCAAATAAGGGGAAGTTGCATGACCTTACTGAAGATGGTCATGTTTGAAAACTTTCCAATTTGAATTCAAGCTCTTCTGCAATTCTTCCATATTGGCAGGAAAGACTAATTGTTTATCAAAAATGAATGAAAACCAGTTGGTAGGTTTAGGGGATGCTCAGTTCTTCCATAACGGACCAGATTTGTTTAGATTTAGATCCATGATGGTGCAATATTTTTTCGCAGCAGTGCCAACTCTCCCTCCAGGGCCTCAGTGTGGAAATAAAAGCCCTCTGTAGGTGTTTGTTCTCCCCTGAGGCTTTCTCCAGGCAGGATGTCAGAAACCCATCTCTTCCAAAATGTCCAAAAAGATTCCTTAAAGATGTCCAAACCACCTCGACTCATTCCCTTTGAAGCAAAGCTTCTGCAGCTCTCTCCCAACCTGACTGAGGTCTATGTCCTACATAGGCAACATCACGAGGTCATTGTATGCTCAACCATTCAAAGACTTCCAGGCATTCAGCATTCTTAGTCGCTGAGTGTGTCCAACACTTTCAGAAACCCAAACTGATGAATTTTACAAAGCAATTTAATCGGCTCTGGCCTCGGATCATTTAATTCAACCTCACTTTGCATCGTCATTCACCCTCTCAGCATGCAAATGAGTTATTTCTCTGCTCAAGTGCAGCATTCAAGACTTAATCTTAATTCTCCAGTGAAACAAAAACACAATCAGCTGGTATTACGCCTTTCATCTTTGAAGGTGCAACTCATGACGATCATGCTTTAGAAATCTTTTAAAGGAAGGAAAAATTTGTTCGATAACATTTTTAATGTGATGCTAGTTCTAACAATAAGGCCGTAAATATGGGCAGGAAAGTGGGATCATAGGCGGGTGGGAGCTGTGATCGTTGGCCTGATGATGCTAGATGGCCAGGTTATCCAAAATTTCTCAGGATATTTGTTTGTTGGGGGTTGCTCTGTCCAGTTAATGCTGCATGCACTCTTCTGCAGGCACTGCCTTTGTTAATTCAATATTTAGAAACGTGTCTGAATATATTTGAATGTTTCTGTGAGTGTAGAATAATCTAGTCTGGGTATGAGGAATCCAAATATTGTAGTTTTTAAACTAGAGCAGATTAACAATGCTCAAGGTGGTGGAAAAATTAGGTGGACACAAACTTTATTGTTTTCCAAAACTAAAGCAAACTTCTGCTTCAAAATGTTAGACTGTAGTGTCTGACCACACAGAATAACTTTCTGGAAGATTTGGGAAATAGTCAGGTCAAGAGTCAAAAGACATTAAGTTTGAAAAATAAGTCTAATGCATGCTCTCCAGATGCAGACAATCCAGGAACCGAAAGATGACGTGATCGTGAAATGTATGTTGTGATTTCTTTACTTTGGGAATATGTGTCGGGCAGAGCCCTGTAAAACGGACACTGCCCAGAGATCGGGAGGATTTCGCTACGATTGAGCCAAGATTTCCTCACAATTCAGAATGCTGACTTAGGCTGCAGTATTGTAACAAAACTTTGTTGTTCAACCAAAGTCTGTACCATGTTGAGTCTTTGTTCTCGCAACATCACCACACATCAAGAGAAGACAAGCAGAGGACACCGTAAGGAATTAATAGTAACTTCCCAAAAATATTACTGAACAGAAAACAATATTTATTAAATTTGGTCTCCCATTAACAAGCGTTGTGAAAGATGACAGACTGTAGGAAGCACCAAAACTTGATTCTCTCACCTCAGAAGTGAATCCAATATGGCGGCTCTTCCTCTGGTCAACTTTTCAGTTTCTGAATTAAAAACATGGACCACGTGGGCGATGACCCAGAAGGGAAGTTCACTCTGAGCATGAGCAATTTGCGCTCTTCAGAATGAAGAGACCTATTTTTTTTTTATCAGTTTTACAGCTAACATGAAAACAATGGAAACAGATTGAGACACTGAAAAAATCTGACTTTTTTTCTTCTTTTGACCCAGTTTGGTGATGTTTAACATATAAAAAATGTATAATTAATAAATAAATAAAAGCAGCACTTAACACTTTATCACTAAAGTGAAATATTTATATATTATATGGTATCTCTTGCTTTCACATTAGTATTTAACAAAGCTAATTTCAGCTTCATCTCAACTTTTACTTGCTACTTATTCACATATAGAGCCCTGTAAATATATACTTACTCTTATTTATTGATTAGGCTTCTTAAACTGGGACTTGGTTAGAAATTTAGTAACATAACCGTGTAAATATGCACTGGTATTACAATAAAAATCCCATTATGTCCTTCATACATGATTTTTAAGATCCAATAATAGTTTTAGGTTATATGTTTTGTCTCCTTGTCTACCTTCAGTTTTAAAATGACTGAATCTGACAACCAAATCCATCCCAACAGTGTTAGATTCATCAGCAGAAAATACTGAATAACAAACAAGTCGTGACGCTCAGAAAGCGATCTGGATGCTAATAGGTTCCAAAAATAAAACAAACAAACACTCCACATTCACAGGAACCACACATCTAATCTGGCAACAGCATGAACAAATGATTCTAATCAGTTCTTTAAATATTTAAAACATCTTTAATAGTGCTCTTATAAAAATTTCAGGGTAGAAAAAGAATCTTTTTTTTTCTTTCAAACATTTGGATCGTCACTGCACTACAGATCCAAAGTCCATATTGTGTTTTTAAAGTGATGTTCATTTCTTCACTTCCTTCCTCCTGCTGACTCTTATAAAACAGAAATAAAATGAAATCAGAGCCACTTCATTGGGAAACGTGGGAGGAAATATCACTTTAAAAATACAAGCACAGTGTAAACAGCAGAATGCATGAAAAAGTAAGAAGCCCTGTAGCTTTTTTACATATTTTCTAACTGTAAATAAAGTGGTATAAAACATATCTAAAAAGATTTTGAGAATTTGTTTTTTCTTCTTGTAACAGCAATGAACATTTTAGTGTTTTTTTTCTGGAGTTCAACCAGCTGATATAAATATGTAAAAAGCTATGAAAAGCAAAGACATCTCTACCGTCTCATTCATGTCCATCATGATTACATCAAGCTTACACTATGAATCTCAAAGTGCAAAAATAAATGACAGTTCATTTTTAATGGCAATCAGTATACAAATATACTTCTTCAAAACAAACACATAGAAAACTTAGCGCAAAAAGTAGGAAATCTGTATTTGATCGATTATTTCTTTAATGTAACGCTGCAACATTTTTTTTTTACCAAATCAGTTTATTTCTCCTGAAATGGTGCCGCAGTTATAAGATGTTTTTATAAACTTGACAACTTCACCATTTTAGAGGAAATAAAGAGCATTTTTCCAACTGCACAGCTACAACAAAGAAACAACTGAGCAACTTGAACGTCCTTTCTTATTGTGCTAAGGTTAGATGAGGTTTTATTTACATTGCTTCTCAGTTTAAAGTGTTTTAGTTGGATGCACTGACTCCCAGCGTTCAATACTGATCACTAATAGAAAACAAATCTATTGTTTTGGTGCACAGTTCAGCATGAAACGCTGCTCCGTTTTCCTCCTCTGCTCAGCCCAAACCGCCGGCTCCCGCGGTTGTCCCACTGGTGTGGATTCGGTGGTCTACACCCCGCTTGCTTGGGACAGAAAGCACAGAAAAGAGCTGTGATTGGTCAAAAGCTGACCTCGGTCAGTCAGTCGGTCGGTCAGTGAAGGAGCTTTAAGAGATGACGTCTTGAGAGTCACCATTAGGTCGCGGCCTGTTGGCAAGCGGCGGGAGCGGTTTCTTGTAAAACTCTGCGAAAGGCAGGAGAAAAAGTTTGGCTTGATTACTAAACTACATCCGTCGGGGAGCAACAGGAGGCACGGCGATGGGGTGGTGATGATGTGGGGAGAAAATGAGTTAGTGCAACCAACAACAGTGAAGCAAGCGCATGCCTGGTGAGATACGGGAGGAGAACGATCAGCGTTTTTCCAAAAATGGAGGAGCAAACGTCGGGTTTTCCTTTATAAAGGCTGATTTAAGAAGGAAAAACTGAGTGCAAGCCTTAAACATGAACACATGTGAGGTTAGCTGGAACCAGGAAGGAGTTAGTGCGATGACGACATGAGGTGATGACGACATCACAGGCGGCTTTACCGGAATGTCCCGAGTCGCCGATCGGCTCGAGTTTGGGCAGCCGAGAGACTTTGGGCGTGGCCCATCCCACTGGAGGAAGGAGACAAATAAAACAGAGTGATGAGGGGGAAAAACAGAGAGAGAGAGAGAGAGAGAGAGAGAGAGAGAGAGAGAGAGAGAGAGAGAGACAGCTGGTCCTCCATTCCTGAAAAAACTGATCTACAGAACTACAAGTCAGAGCAGAAAGAATAGAGACGATACAGGAAACAGATGGAAACAACGAAGAAGGAAATATGGATATTAGCAAGAAGGAAGGATGGAGTAGAGGAAAGATGGACAGAAGTAAAGTAGCTAGGAAGTGAGGTTGTATGTGTCCAGTGTTGACCATCAGACTGACCGGGTGGCGGTGGCGGTGGTGGCGTTGGGCTCTCTGTGGGGCCGTCGTCGGCCCTCAGCGGGTCGACCCGGTGCTTCCTCTTCAGATGCAGTTTGCTCGTCTTCTTCTTGCTCTGCTCTCCTGCTGGGACCAACAGGCAGCTGGTGACTGTTGACACGGTGCTTCAGTGACTCTTAGGAGGCTTTTTACTATTGTATTTTTTACTTTTACTTGTTTTGTTTGTTTATTTTGGATATTTAAAATTAAAGTGTAAAATGTTCATTAGACTTTAAAGTTTGTTGATTTTTGAGAATGTGTTCGGACATATTGTCGTTTCCCAGAATAATTTCTGGGACGATTTATCGTCAGAAAAATTTGTTATTGTGACATCATCTGATTAATCATCTAATTATCTCATTAGAGCAAACAGGAACTCACCAGGCGTCGTGTTTCCTGCTGTTTGTCTCGTGTTGTTTGGCTCTCCAGCGTTGTCCTCCTCATCCTCCTCTTCCTCCTTCTCCTTCGGACCGTTACTCCTGTCTCCTAACTCTAGCTGCTCCTTCCTGTCCGTCTCTTCTCTCTGGAGAAGGAAACTTTTTAACTTTTTGCTCGTTGAAGCGGTGGCGATGTTAAGCGGCGATCGTGAACCTTGGAGATTAAATCTCCGATGGGTTGGAAGGGGCTCTGCATGTTCCCGTCGTCAGTTTCGTCCTCCTGGACGGACCGTCCTTCCCGCTCTGCTTCCTCTCGCTCCAGCCGTTCCCTGTGGACGGGATGAACGTCTTAGTTTCCGGTTTTCGCCATCGTCCTCCGGTCCTCCGTCGCGTCCTCACCTCTCCTCTCGTATCCGCCGCACCCTCTCCGCCCTCTCCTTCTTGTCCTGCTCCTCCAGCGCGCGCTGCTCCGCCGTGTCCTTCTGCACGCGCTCAGCAATCGCCTCGTAGTCTTTGGCGATGTTGCTGAGGAGCCAGGTCAGGCCCTTCTTGATGGACTTGTCCACCTTCTTTCCACATCCTAAGATGGCGGAGCACGGTTCCTGGAGCAGACGCCGATACAATTTTTGGTTGAAACATGTTTGTTTTTCAATCAGTGGGTAGAAAATCCAGAAATTTAACTCAGGTAAGAGTAGAAAGTACAGCATAGTAAAAAATACTCCTCAACTCAAAAAAGTTACTCAAGTAAACGAAACTAAGTAAATTTAACTAGTAACTTTTTTTCTTAATTACATTTATTAGTATTTTTACTACAATATACTTTTTACTTTTACTTCAGTAAACCCCTGTTAGACTGAAACACTCACAATCTGACAGAGACACTTGTTCTCGTTGACGAGTTTCTCCAGCGACAGGTTCTCGATGATGTCTGCCTCTGGTAGCGCCCCCTCCAGGTCTTGTTTGTTAGCAAGTCTGCAGCGGAGAGGAAGTTTAGAAATCACTCAGCTGGAGGGTAACCTGAATTCAGGATGAATGTTTTCGATCCGGACTTACACCAGGACGGGTTTTCCAGCGATGCGCGGGTGCTGCAGGACCTGCGCCATCGTCTCCCGGGTCTCCTGGATGCGCTGCACGTCGCTGGAGTCCACCACGAACACCACGCCGTGGGACTCCGAGTAGTAGTTCTTCCAGATGTCGCGAATCCGCTTCCCGCCTCCCAGGTCGAAGATGGTCACCTCGAACTTCCCCTGCTTCAGGTCCACCTTGGAGAAGCCCACAGTGGGAGCCACGTCCTGCGGGTTCTCTGCAGGGAAACCCAAATGACCAACAATCGGTCCTGCAGCTTCATTCGCGTCTGAAAACTCACGGCTGGGGAAACCGACCTCCCTGGATTCCTCGCACCGCCGCCGTCTTCCCCGCGTTGTCCAGCCCCACCATCACCAGGGTCACCTTCCTGTGAGGACCAGCGAACATGAAGTCATCACTGCTGAACAGAGGCAGCCAGCAGAACCACCTGGTGTTATGAGGCGTCTGATAAGCTAAAGAGCGTCAGCAGCAGTCATGATGACGCAACGTGAGGCTGCATCACTGCTCATGCGTTTTAATCTGATTAAAGGTTTAATATTTTTAGCTGTTTGATGTCAAACTTCACAGCTAAGCAGATATTAATAAAAGGGGAAATTTTTAGCTAATTAAAATGATAGTATTATTTATTTTTAGCTATTTTACAGTCAAACTTTGCAGCCAATTGAGGAATTAAACGATAAGATTTTCTGAACTAATTACAGATAATATTAAATATTTTTCTGTCAAACTTTGCAGCTAAGAAGGAAATTAAAAAGGATTTTTTTTAGCAAATTAAAAACAGATATTAATCAATGTTTTTTCAAATTTTGCTGTCAAACTTTACAGATAAGCGAGGATTTAAAAAGAGAGAGAAAACATGTCTTATTAGCTGATTAAAGAGATAACATTAAATATTTTTAGCTTTTGCTGTCAAACTTTTCAGCTAAGCAGATATTTAAAAACTGATGTTTTTTAGCTCAGTGAAGAAATAATATAAAATATTTTTAGCCATTTTGCATTTAAACTTTGAAGATGTAAATGAAACAACAGGCAGTGCTATCGCTACAGCAACAAAAAGGAAATGAAAATTAGAAATATTAAACTGTGTTTTCAACTAAATGTAAGTATATTAATCCGTTCTGATTTATTTTATTCAGTGTATTAGTCTCAGAAATGAGACATTACTTGCTACTGGAACAATTCACACAGGAATTGAGAAATGCAGCAGCTTTTTAAAGCAACAGTCACCTTGCAGGTTTTCCATCACAAACCAAAACAAAGTTGTGAAATCTCTAAGCAAACAGTCAGAACATCGCCGTAGCGATCAACAACGCACAACTTAACTTTGACATCTGCGCCTAAAAGACATCAAACGCACAATCCATGTGACCGTCCTCTGCAGCCAGCTGGCCTTCATCGGTCCAGGAGCTGAGACGCCGTCCGCTAACCCATAACGCTACTGTCGTTGCCGCTGGAAACCAGCAACAGCAGCATGAAAGAGACCCACTGAAGCGACCTGGCTGTGGGATTAGTCTGGGATTTCTGACTAAGTCTTAAGGATCAGAGGTTTCAGTCGTCACGTGAGTGAAGTACTGATGATTACTGGCTGCTGTCTGGTGAAATATGTAACACTAACAACAAGTGTGATGCAAAAAACAAAAAATATGACAGGTTTATGTTTTGGCATCAGCTTCTCAACTAGTTCCTGTAATAAAATAATTTAAAAAAAGGGTTTTGTTAATTTTATTATTTAATATTGATTTTAAATCATTTCAATAAGAAGAACATATTTTTTAGTTTTTATTTGTGAATATATTTATTAATTCTTTAAAACAAACATCACATCTTAGCCACACTGTTTTTTATGACTAGCTTTTTACAGCTCATTAATTTAGTTGGTGTTTTGTTATGTTGCAGACTTTTTGGTTTTTTTCCTAATATTTTTTAATTTTGTAAAAAACTTTTATGCATGTGTATACATGATAAATAAATGGTTATATGTTGCTGAATTATTAGCATATTCACAAGTTGGTCAAAAAGGTTTTTTTTTTTACAAATTTCTGACTTTGATCTGAATTGTAAATAAATAGGAAAACATAAACGCTTAGACATGATTTGGCCCCATTTATTATATATTTTTACTTTGTGAATTTATTATTTTTTTGCCACTTGTGTTAGACTAATAAAGAAGTGAGGACAGACATTTGATAAGCAAATAAAAGTTTAATCATAATATTTTGCTAAATTTATTACAATTTAAATTACAATAATAAGAAGATAAATATCAATTATCAATTACAAGACAAATCTGGATTGTTTTCTATCATATCTGGATTACTTATACTCTTGGTAAACAGGTAAGGTTACATGTGTTTTGAGTTTGCAAACTTCATCAGCAACAGTTTATAATTATTGTCACAGGCTAACTTATTCTTATCATTATATGTATGATAATAATCCATCTCTACTTCTCCATACTGCATAAAAAGCAAAGCTTAATTTTCAGGATTGTTTGTATTTGTTCTACAACAAAAATAAGAGATAAATTTTTGTTATGTGATATATAAGAGATATATCTTTGTTTGTGTCATCCTGAAGCGTGATGTGATATTAAATTAAAGCAAATATGGTATGAGTGATCCATCATTTAATTGTATATAATAAAATATCTATATCTATAAAGAGCATTGAAATGAGTTAGACTGCAGGAATCTTCCGCTACATGACGCAATCTGTGAATGCGCTGCACTGATTGGACCTCCAGCTCTGTTGTTTATCATCTTTAAAAGAAAGAGAAAAGACTTGAGCTCACCTGGCAGGTTCCTGCCATCGTTTCAACCAGCTGCAGCAGTTCGCCATCAAACTAAACATGTCAGTCCGCCTCCAGATCGCAGCAGCCGGTTAGGTGGTCATCGATCCAAGGGGGCTATCAAGCTATCCAGATGAACGAGCCTTTCAGTCACGAGTGCTACATCATTGCCAGCCAACTCATCATGTCAGCAGCGTTAGCAGGCCTCTACTTACTCGACATGAGTGGAAATAATAAAACTGCTTTAATAAATAACACCGGCTCGATTGAAAACAATTCCCAGGACTACAAAAATCCCGTTATCCACGGCTAGCGGGAGCTAACGCAGCTAACAGTAACGGTAGGCTAGTTTTTTTGGAACCCAACGGACGAGGGAGTCTTAAAATTCAGCGACCAGAAGCCGAGCTTCGTCGATATGTTGCAGACAAAGTGTAAAGGTAGAGACACTATTCCACCAAAGAAACATCGTCCACTTAGCTCCTAGCGGCTCGCTTTGTTTACGCCGTCGATTCTGCTGCTAGGCTGCGGACGTGATGACGTCATTTTCCAAGAGCGTGCGACGTCATAATTTAAGTGAAGATACCTGAAATTAAATTCATCTCATTTTATTTTCACGAGTCAAAACTACATTTCTCCTATCGAAACATACATTTAAGATATCTTGAAATATGAAGTCATTCGAGATGTATTTAATTAGAATTATAACTAGTCAAAACTACAATCGAGATCTCTTGAACTTACTTTATGACTAATCATAATTTAATTTCCTGAACCTTGGGGTACACCACATGTGACCTTTGACCTTTCTGATGAGAAATTTCCGATTGAAACAAAAAATCCCTGTTCTTTATGAAGATTCAAACCAGTGGAGCACTGGACCGGAGAGTCTGACCCAACTCGCCAGTCGATTCAGTAAAATGTCATGATCAACAGTGTCAAAAGCTGCACTGAGGTCCAACAGAACCAGCACTGTGGTTCTCCCACAGTCTGTATTTATATGGATATCATTGAACACTTTTACAAAGGCCGTCTCCGAGCTGTGGTGAGCACGAAAACCAGACTGGAAGGAGTCAAAGCGATTCATTATTGTTAGGAAGTTATTTAATTGTTAAAAAACTGCTTTTTCAATAATTTTGCTGATGAATGGGAGGTTGGAGATCGACCTGTAATTCTGCAGTATAGTGATTTGTCTAGATTGTTCTTTTTTATCAGTGGTTGGATAACTGCTGTTTTCAAATCCTGGGGGAAAGTAGTCATATAATTTAATATACTGAATAAGGATGGATTATATGACTTACAAGATTTTTTTTCATACCAGATTTGATTTTAATCGATTCTTCCTGTCCTCGATTTCAATAATAAAATCACAGAAAATATTTTCAAGAAGTGCCTTTATTTCAATCATGTTCTGTGAGTTGTATAATGGAGGAGGATTAAGTTCAGGATACAAAAAATTTGAATTGCAAGAATGCAGTCATTGTTACAGCAGAATAAAGATGCAATTTTATAACAATGTTTTAAAATTACAAGAAGTTGTTTAAAGATTCAGATTGATCTGACATAACCAACCGTAAAATGAAGTGTAATCGCCTTTTAGCTATTTTCTGAATTAGATGCTACATTCGGAAGCTAACTTCAGCTTCGACTGATAGCTTGGGCACAATATAGACAGATTTATATATGTTTATATACATCTATATCTATCTATAAAGCATAGATATGTAAATTGCACACTGCACCGATAATCAAAACACTTAACCTTAACATCGTTCTAAGCTTGTCCCTGTTAGCTACGTCAGACATATGAGGCATTATGGTGAATACAAACGATTTATTAACTTACCTTTGAAGTTATTGTGAAGTTTTGACACATCCTTTGTTGTTGGAGCGTTTCAGGACGTCTGAATAATTCTATAGGCATAGTTAATCGTCCTGCAGCGACTGAGGAGCCACTGTTAACATGCTGTTTGCCTGTTGCACCGGAAGCATTCTATGTGGCAAAAAAATGCGGAAGTGCTAAAACAGAAGTCCGTGGCATATACCTCATTTTTTGTTTCCTGTTTCCGTGTCACATCCTGTGTGTTCCCGTTGCCCTCCTCAGTTCTCAACAAGCTGCGCTGGGGAGAGGTAAGCGCACAGAGCTGTCTTCTGCGTGTACATTAAAATATTCAAAATGTAAAAAAAAAAAAGTATGCTGCTCAACTCATAAGTTGTAAATAGTTGTTTAACTTTTTGATGTTTAGCACAACACTGTTCTGGGTATTTAATTCCCACGTTGGTGACATTTATCCATCTTACTGTGCCAACATGTTTTTTTTGTTGTTCTTTTGGATGTTAAAGGTGTGTGTGGGAAAGCCAGACCCAGGAGAAACAGCCAATCAGAACTAGCAGTAACCAGCTAGCCACCATGCTATCAGGAAGTTTTCATTCAGTAACTCTGGATTGTTTATTGTAATGGATCCTGTATTTGTCTTTGAATGAAAAGTTTTACACTAGAATGTTTTGTCAATGTTGAGAGGTTTTATTTTGACTCTGCATTATTTAGCCTCTTCAGAACCTTCATATGTTATCAGTCTGTTAAAGATAGTATTAACAATAGCAGAACAATTTGCACAATGCCTGTTTTGTTTTTTCTTGCAAAAAGTTATTAAAAACAAGTTTTTGTCTAAATTAAGATGAATTCATGGTTCCTTTTTCCACATAATGTAACCAGTAGTGCTTATGATTAAAAAAATAATAATTAAGTGATCGGTATGGCTGATCGACCATGGTCGGCCCTCATGGGTGATCGGAATCCGAATCGGCATGAAACAACTTGATCGACACATCTATATATATATATAGATGTGTCGATCAAGTTGTTTCATATATATATATATATATTATATACTGCATTATATATATATATATATATATATATATATATATATATATATATATATATATATTATATATATATATAATATATATTTTATATATTATATATATATATATATATTTCTCCAGTTTCTCATGCTCCTTTTTCCTGATGTTGTAGTCACTTGTTATGGCTACATCCACCACAACGGCTTTCCTCTGTTCTTTATCCACCACCACAATGTCCGGTTGGTTCGCCATTACCATCTTGTCTGTCTGGATCTGGAAGTCCCACAGGACCTTAGCTCGGTCATTCTCCACCACCTTTGGGGGTGTTTCCCACTTCGATCTCGGGGCTTCCAGTCCATATTCTGCACAGATGTTCCTGTACACTATGCCCGCCACCTGGTTATGTCGTTCCATGTACGCTTTCCCTGCCAGCATCTTGCACCCTGCTGTTATGTGCTGGACTGTCTCAGGGGCCTCCTTGCACAACCTACACCTTGGGTCTTGTCTGGTGTGGTAGATCTGAGCCTCTATTGCTCTGGTGTTTAGGGCCTGTTCCTGTGCAGCCAGGATGAGAGCCTCTGTGCTGTCCTTGAGTCCAGCTTTGTCCAGCCATTGGTAGGATTTCCTGATATCAGCCACTTCAGTTATTTGTCGGTGGTACATCCCATGTAGGGGCTTGTTCTCCATGATGGAACCTCTAGCCCCTCATCCTGTGTTCCCCATTGCCTGAGACATTCCCTGAGCATATCGTCCGTTGAGGCTTTGTCCTTGATGTATTTATGAATCTTGGATGTTTCATCCTGGACAGTGGCTCTCACACTCACTAGTCCTCTGCCTCCTTCCTTACGGTTTGTGTACAGTCTCAGGGTGCTGGATTTGGGGTGGAACCCTCCATGCATGGTTAGTAACTTCCGAGTCTTAACATCCGTGGCCTTTATCTCTTCTATTGGCCAGCTGATTATTCCGGCAGGGTATCTGATTACTGGTAAGGCATAGCTGTTTATTGCACGGATCTTGTTCTTGCCATTTAGCTGGCTTCTCAGGACTTGCCTCATTCGTTGGAGGTATTTGGCTGTGGCTCCTTTCCTTGTGACCTCGTCGAGGTTGCCATTTGTTTGTGGTATTCCCAGGTACTTGTAACTGTGCTCTATGTCTGCTATTGTTCCTTCTGGGAGTGAGACCCCTTCTGTGCGGACGACCTTCCCTCTCTTTGTAACCATCCGACCACACTTTTCTAGTCCGAATGACATCCCAATGTCAGTGCTGTATATCCTGGTGGTGTGGATCAGTGAGTCGATGTCTCGCTCGCTCTTAGCGTACAGCTTGATGTCATCCATGTAGAGGAGGTGACTGATTGTGGCCCCATTCTTCAGTCGGTATCCGTAGCCAGTCTTGTTGATGATTTGGCTGAGGGGGTTCAGGCCTATGCAGAACAGCAGTGGGGACAGAGCATCTCCTTGGTATATGCCACATTTGATGGACACTTGTGCAAGTGGTTTGCAGTTGGCTTCAAGGGTGGTTTTCCACAGCCCCATCGAGTTTGCAATGAAGGCTCTTAGAGTCCTATTGATGTTGTACATCTCTAAGCATTCAATGATCCAAGTATGTGGCATTGAGTCATAGGCTTTCTTGTAGTCTATCCAAGCGGTGCAAGGGTTGGTGTGTCGGGTTTTGCAGTCTCGGGCGACTGTGTGGTCTACAAGGAGTTGGTGTTTGGCTCCTCTGCTATTTAAGCCGATGCCCTTCTGTGCCGTACTCATGTATTTATCTATGTGACCACTTATCTTAGCCGCTATGATGCGGCTAAGATAAGATATATATATATATATATATATATACAGTATATATATATATATATATATATATATATATATGTATATATATATAAATACCACCCAGGGTGTTATTTTCTAGGGTAGCAGGAGACCTCTGCGGATTGTAGCACAGCGATGAAAGCAAAACAGAATGAAATAAGTTTTAATTAATACCGGCTAAATATATTTCAGCTCTAAGTATTTAATATCTAGGTGTTTTTATGGGAATGTGGATCTTTCAGATCAATCTGAGAACCAATTTTGATAGGTAAACTTAATTTTATTGTGTCATGTAGCGCAGGGCTCTGGTCTTGGTCTCGGGTTCGGTGGTCTTGACTACAACTCTGCTACATGGCTCCTTGGTTGCTCCCCCCCCCCCCACACACACACACACCTTCTTTCCATCCCCTTTCAGTTGGATTTCTTTCTAAATAAATGTCACTAATGAAGTTCATGCTGTTAGGACAGGAGACAAGATGTTTCCATCCCTGAAATTATGATTCATAGAATCACATATCTAAGTCTAAACTATGTTACATAGAATAAACACAATAAGAACATGTTTAATCTGTGGTAGTGTTCATTAAAATGGTACATTTCTGATGTATTAAAATTAAATACAATCGGCACACTTAATGATATTAGTGATTAGGCTATGTATTCCGCAAGTACTTTTACTTTTAATACTTAAGTATTTTTAAAAGCCAGTACTTTTTTACTTTTACTTAAGTAAAATGTTAATGTGGTACTTTGATTTTTACTTGAGTACATTTTTGACTGTGTATTTGTACTTTTACTTAAGTACATTTTTGAGTACTTTCTCCACCACTGCCAGGGGCTGAGACAAGGTGGCTGGGCCACTTCCTGCCACAGCTCTGAGCAACATGCATTTCCTGTTGAAAACGGCTTCTGAGTACAGACACTATCTGTTCTTTGCACACTGTTGAACAACAAGTGTATCAGACTTTAAATAAAAGTATTTAACCCCTTGATTTTGTTGTTTCTTTAATATGATGCTAAAAGTAATTCTATTTGGATATAAGTATATATGAGATATATGGATATATGAGCTTCATTTAAGCTTAAGAAACTATATAGTAAGCTTACTATAATTTTATGCAAAAGTTAATCTTGTTTCTTTAAGAATCTCAAGGTAGCTTCCTATGATAAAACCAAGAAAAAATGAATATATAAAAGAAAAATATTCACACCTTCATAAAGGTTTTGGCACCCTGATTAAGTCTGATGCTTCTGAGGTCAGGAACATCAGAAAGCAAATAATCAGACATGATTTTAATTTGACAATCCCTCCCTTTTGTTCCTTAAGGAAAAATAAAATAAGAAAATTAAAATCAAGACAATACAACAAAGTATCCTCAAAATGAGAAGATATCAAATCTTTGGTTAAGTACGTCAGTTTCTAAAAGGGTTCTCATCACAAGCAGAATAGACAAAACAAAGCAAAACATCAGAAAATGATCTTCAGCTAAGAAACCGATTGGGAACCTTTTCTCATAAGCTCGTTTATAGAGTTAATGCTGTTTTTGTGGTGGATAGACACCTTAAATCATGGCTGAAAAAGGAAAAGAAAATTATGAAACAGAACGGTTGTAATCATGATGAGCAGTCGTAGGATGGATTTAGTGGATTCATCCCAGTCGATCCATGACCACCTTTTCCTGGGTGGATCTCTGTGATTGCATCCTCGGTCCATGGTCATCTGCCTTGGATTTGTTCCCAGAGGGCCAGTTGTTGGCAGTTCCTATTTTTTCAGGAGACTGCTTGGTCGAAACTCTTTAGAGGAGTTTCTTGGTGGGAGGTCCTTAGGTTCCTCCCTCTGCTTCTCCTGCTGTAGCAGGTAGAATCCCCAGAAACTTCTTGCAGTGGCTGGCATGGATCCAGGTGGCTCCCTCAGCAACCTTTACAACTGTCTGGGTGGTCAAAAGCACCCAGTGTTTCCTCCTGAAATTTTTAACAAAGACAAAATCTCCAGTCTGCAATGGTTTTGGTCGCCGGTGCTGGTTGGCCTCCTTGGGTTTGAGACCTAATAAATTTCAAAAGATCAGTTAATTATTTGCAATATTCAATCATGTTGTCATCACAGAGGTTAGTTTCTTTGATCCTCTTCTGGGGGTCCTATTTTTAAATTGAGTGGACCTGCAAAAAGATTTCAAAAGGACTGAGGTTAGTTCTTTGACGGCGACAAATATACATCAGAGCTAGTGGTTTTAAAAATTTTTGGGTATACCAACAGCAGTCCATAGATTTCAGCATTCCCCTCTTTGACACATGGTTTTGACTGTGTGTCACAACACAAAATAAGTGATGGAAATGGGCAGGAAGGCATGGATTACCATTTAGAACAATCAACACAGAGTCAATACATGTTGCTCTGACCTTTATTTCCAGGCTGACTTCTCAGTCTGAGTTACAAATTTCTGCATGTGAGAGAGAGTCAGATCTGGTGTGGTGTCTTTCAGCAGGGTGAGCATAGAGGAAGTGGAAGACTGAGCAGCAGCAGCCTGGGCTGATTATGCAGAAAGTGATTTAGCTTCAAGAACAGAATCTGGAGTGACTACAGCACTGCCACTCAAAATAGCTCCTGTTTTTGGGTCTTGAGAGGCAGAACCATGAACAAACGGGGTGAGGTCGGTTTCAAAAGAGGGTGAGTCAGTTAGGTCAGGTCTAGGTGAACACAACACATCAAGGTCTGCTAGACAGTCATAGGGTTGACCTTCAAGAGTAGGAAACAACATTGCAGGATTTAAAATTGTGCACTTTTTTAATTGATGTTTGGCATGTCCGATAGAGTAGTATGGTACCTTAGCCATCTAACAGTAGACAGGTAAGCTGTCTGTTGTTCATTCAAAATCAGAGTAACAGCATGTGGGACTAAAACAGTCAGATCAGAATAACCCACAAGACCACGTGAGCAGCGTTTGCAGCCGCCACCCTCCTAAGGCAGTGTGGTAGACCTGCCACAACTGAATCCAATTAGGAGGATAAATATGCTACAGGTTTGAGCATGACTTCGTAGATTTAAAGTAAAACCGACGTCATGTAGTCTCTTCTGTTATCTACCGTCCGACAAAAGAGCTTGACGGATTGATGATGCTGAGAGTAGGGGCTTTTTGTAATTGCAACTTCAACTGTTCAAAAGAATGTTTAGCTGATTCAGTCCAGTTAACTGAGGATGACATATTCAGGCCTTTTTCATGACACATATCTATTAGGGGATGAGAAAGTTCTACATAATTTGGAATAAAATGTCTACAATAACCACACAATCCCAGAAAAGACATTAACTGTTTTTTAGTTACAGGTTTTAGTTATGAGACAATGGCTTCAACTCTAGTTGGAGCAATAGAGCGGCCTTCAGCTGATAATCATAACAACTTTGTTCTGGCAAAAGTGGAGTTTTGACTTTGAGGCCTTATGGCCTTTCAGCTAGGAACTGGAGTAGTCTGAGTGTTTGCTCACGACTTTTTTTTCAGCAGTTAGAACAACAAGCAGCAAAACATCTACAGGGCACAGCCAGGAGGCAGGTGAAGAGCTTGTAAATTATCACTTAATGCCTGATGAAAATTTTCAGATTCTGAAAAGTCTTGGCACAGTCTAGTAAATGTATTTGATTTTCCTTTGAAATTAAATGCAAACCAGAACTGAGAATCTGGATGAACTGGTTCATTTACTGCTCTTAAATCCTGGACAAATCTCCATTCATCTGGTGGTTTGTTGCGGATTTTCTGTACAGGAAAAAATAGGTGTTATAGTGAGTCATAGCATGGAACAATTACTCCTTTTTGGAGTAGGGATTCAATAACAGGTGTAATTCCCTGTTCGGCTTTGGATTTTAGAGAATACTGAGGAATTTTGGGCCTGTATGAGGACTTTGGTGTGATATGTATAGGTTCTTGACCTCTGAGTAATCCCACATCATTTTTGGACTGAGCCCACAGATACTCAGGGACTTCACTTAAAACAGGAAGTTCCTGCTGAATTATCTGTAGTCAGTTGTTATCATCAATCTCTGTTTTAATTGGCTTCACACAGATTCTGACATTGTGCAAAGCTTCTCTGTACATTTTTAGAGAAGAGGAGTAACAAACTTGGTCTGAGTGCCACACCCAGTCGTCCTTATGAGGCTTAAAAAGGATGTCCATGACGTGGTGTAAATATTTCAGTTTTAAAGCTTCAAACATGTTTGAGGGGGGGTGCCCATTTATGTTTTTGCATCCACCTAAATAATGTGTAGTTGCGCCACTGGCGGCAGTGAAGGAGACCTGCTGCTGTGCAGAGCTACAGGTGTGTTAGAATCATGGCAGCAAACCAGCAAAACGCAAAGAACTTTTCACAGTTTTTCCTCCAAACTAACAGACTGAGTTGAGTAAAGCTGTTGGATGCAGGTAATGTTAGCTAAAGGATCAATCATCATATCAATACATCACCTTAAGCTTAACAAGTAGCCTGCAGGCTACTGATGTTGTGGTCTATGTTTAGCTACGTACAATCATTTTGCCCCCAAAAAAGTTGATTACCCCCCTCCCATCCCACTTACATACGTCGTTCAACAATACAGCTATTTGTAATCCATAGGGGGGGGGGGGCAGAAAATATTTGGAAACCACTGGGGGGGGCCCAGGAGAAAAAGTCTGAGAACCACTGGTCTGAATTAAGGTGAATTCATGGTTCCTTTTTCCTCATAATGCAACCAGTAGTGCTTATGGTTAAAAAAATCGGAATCGGCAGAAAAACACCTGATCGGCGCATCTCTAGTAAATATATTTAAAACATAAAGAACATGCTACATCTACATCTACATGCTCCATTGCTTCACCAGCAGGAGGTCAGAGGTGATCAAGACGTTCCTGAAAAGAATACAATGAAACATCTCTAGATGAGTTCATGAAGAAAGTCATGGAGAAATCCCTCAGCAGTGAAAAGGGTCACCTGGACCTGTTTGTCCGCTTCCTTCATGGTCTCACTGTGGAGTCCAACCAGAGACTCTTAGAAGATCTGCTGGGTCAGACAGAGAACCGTCCAGAAACCATCCAGAGAATCATCACCAACCTGAAGGAGATGAACACTGATAGAATCTCTGCTGACAGAAGCATCAACATCTTCTACTGTCTGGTGGAGATGAACTACGTCTCATTTTATCAGGAGATCCAACGGCTGCTGAATTCAGGGAACATGCTCTCAGTAACTGACTGTTCAGCTCTGGCCTTCATGCTGCAGATGTCAGAGGTTCTGGATGAGTTGGACCTGGAGAAGTACAACACATCAGAGGAAGGACGACGGAGACTGGTTCCAGCTGTGAGGAACTGCAGAAAGGCTCGGTGAGTCCAGATGTTTTCATTGTGTGATGCTGATTCAGCACTATTGTCCTCCTGTTTCTTCTTCTTTCTTCAAGTTGATTCTGGATGTTTTTGGCCTTTAACTTCTTCCTTCATCCTCTGGATGATTTCAGCCATTCAAACATCTAAACATTCAGTTTATCCAGGACAGCTGCAGCTTCTGGTTTTTAGACATTTTGATCATTTAAAACTTTTTATTAGTTTTCATGTTGAAATTAATAGAAAACCCTGAACTCTAGAAATGTCTTTTTTTCTCTAAGATCCAATCAGCCAGAGAGACTTTTTAACTTTAAGCTTCTCTTCACTTTAGGATCTTTAACTGTTTTTATAAAATAACTGTTTAGGTTTGATGGAAGTTGGACCATTAATTATAAACTGTGTGAACAGTGTTGATCTTTTTCATTCCATCATCATCCTCACCTCTTCCTCCTTCCACTAGTTTCCTCTGAGTTTGTAACTGAGACCAAAATGTGTTGATTGTTGTCTGGTTCCAGAAAAAGTCCTAGTTTCTGTCAGATCCTCCCAAAGCTCTGAGAATCTGCTTCCAGAGCTGGAACCATTTTCCTCATCAACTCTTCATCTGCAGCCTTTGTTGAAGCTGTTAGTTGTCCTCCATGAAGACCTGCAGAGACATGAGCTTCAACTCTTTAGACATCCCAGCCTCTTTAGTTCCTGGAGAACTTTCACTGTTTCACCATGAAGATGCTGCTGGACCCAAACGCTCCGTCTCCTCCAGGGGTTTTGCTCTTCAGCTCTTTAGGAGTTTAGCAACAATTTCTTCTGACATCCAAACCTTTGTTCCTCTGAGACGATGGACAGACACTGCAGAGACATGTGTCCCTCTTCCAACCAGTTTGTCCCAGTTCCTCTCAGATCAACAGAGGACGGTCCAGACCTGAAGGAGCAGCAGGACCGGTTCTGCTGCTGCTCTGCAGGACGACCAGAACAATCTGAAGCTTTTAGCTGAAGCAGGTTGACGACTGTCCACTTTCTACTTTGTTAAAGCATCAAATCCAGCAGATGAACGAGACACAACTGGGAGCATCATGTGTCTGATCTGCTCCCAGTTTCCTCTGTGGCAGCATTTAATAAGCTGCTGCTTTAGTCAGGAACTGCACAGACTCTCTGTCGGGTCAAACTCAGTAAACTGAAGATCAGATGTTGATCAGATGATGACATCATGATGACATCACTGTTATCATATTTTAGTCTGTTTATGATCCAGATTGATTTCATTAGAAATGAATTTATTTCTTCTCTCATCACAGATTTGGTGGCTGTAAGATCCAAAAGGCTGAATGTGAAGTTGTGGCCTCAGCTCTGAAGTCCAACCCAGATTTGACTGAACTGGAAATAAGTGAGATCGACATAAACGGAGGTGGAGACTCTGATATGAAAAATGTGTCTGAGATCCTGGAGAGTTCAGTCAGTAAAGTGAAGAAACTGAGGTTTGTTTTCTCTGTTTATACAATAAAATCATTCATTGATACTTTAATCCTTAGTTTAATTAATAATTTAATTGTAATATTTTAAAACAATCTTTTAAATGTCAGATTAAAATCTCTAAATCATTTTACCTTAGAAATGAATTATTTTCTTATTTCAGACTTTGAACCTTTTCAGTTTTTAAAATGTCTCCGACTGATGAACAAAATGAGTAAAATAATTCAAATGGAGTTAATTAATGATGGAGATGTTTCAGTTTGGTTGGTAAAGATTCAGATTGTTTTATTTCTTATTTCTGATTCTCATCTTTACATCCAGAATGAAATGTTGTTCCTCCAGAGTCGAGCCACAAACACTGACCAGTTCAAATCATCATTAATGAAACATCTCAGAAGTTACTGATTGTAGAAAAGCAAATCTAGATGAACTGAATGACAGTGAGGTTTGCAGCAGCAGCAGGTTCCTCACTTTGTCCTGAAGCTGTGGTTCTGTTGGGTCGGGTCAGAGAGGAACCGTCCTCTTCAGTCTGACAGCTGTCAGTCGGTTGGAGCCTCGTCTCTGTGAGGAAGCTTCATCAGGTCATGTCTCCTTAGGAAATAATGGCCTCCATTGGCTTTCAGCAGCTTTAAGAAGAACCCAAAGCCATTAATGAATAAACTGAGTGGTTCTGATCCGGTTACCAAGTCGGGTCTCCAGCTGATGATCAGGAACCAGCAGAAATATCTCACCTCATCCAGGCTGCTGCTCATAGAAAACTTGAGTTTCTTTGTTGATAAAATGTTCTGGTTCTGCTGGTTTGGACTCTTTAAACAAGTTTGACTGAATCAGATGTTAGAATCAGTTCATGATGTTTCTTTTACATTCAGGGAAATTAATTTTCTACATTTTTATTATTTATTTGTTTATCTCTCAGTTTTAACTGCATCCTGTTGGCTTCAGCTCATCTTTTATTCTTTATTCAGATTGAGCTTCTGCAGGTTGTCAGAGACCAGCTGGACGTCTCTGTTCTCAGCTCTGAAGTCCAACCCGACCCATCTGACAGAACTGGAGCTGATGTACACCTACCTGGAAGATTCTGGACTGAAGGAGCTCTGTGGTTTTCTACAGACTGAAGGCTGCAGACTGGAAACATTGAGGTATGTAATTATATAATTATTGATATTTCTGAGAATAATTATATATAAATGATCATAAATCAAAGTTCATATCTTCTGTTCTAATAAATATTTTCTGAGTTTGTTCCTGGACTTGGATCCAGAGTTTAATTTAGTCCCTCTGTGTAACTGAGTTGGACCTGCTGATCTGAGGTCAGAACAGGACAGAATTCGGACCCCCAGTGTGTTTGAAATCCCCCTCAGGTGAAGCAGGTCAAAGGTCATTTAACCCAGTCTAGAAAAGTGAATTCCTGCAATCTGACAGGAACAAATCAATAATCAATGATTGATGCTTCAACACTTTGATCAGAACCTGGAATGATTTTACTGACTAAAATCCTCCAACACAACATGACCCAGTACCAGGTTCTGGTTCTGGTTCTGAACTCAGCAGGTCTTTATTGAAGCAGCAGCATGTTGGCTTTAATATTCATGAGAATCTTTAACTGGTTCTGTTAGACTGGTTAACCTACATCCTGTTGGCTTCAGCTCATCTTTTATTCTTTATTCAGGTTGTTCAGCTGCAGTTTGTCAAAGATCAGCTGTGATTTTCTGGCCTCAGCTCTGAAGTCCACAGCCTCCAGCTGACAGGACTGGACCTGGATGGAAACAACCTGAAGGATTCAGATGTTCAGCAGCTGCAGGATCTTGTAGAAACTTTACGGTAAGTAAATATTTGTAGTGAGTCCAGCTGCTGTCAGCATATTGAACTAAACCCAGTTAGTATCAAATCAAAGTTCCAGTAAAGCTGCAGCTTCTCAGTGAGAGGAGATGGTTCAGGCTTCCTGATTGGACACAGAGACACCAATCAGCCAATCGGAGGAGCAGCAGCTTGCTGTGTTCCTGTGTTTGTGTTGGTGTGAAGATGAGTGTTGTTGCTGTGTCCATGTCTCCAGGACGTCCAGCTGGACTCCAGCGTCCAGCCGTCCAACATGTCTAGAGACAGTGGTCCTCATTCATCAAACTGTGGCAGCAGCTGATCTGATCTCAGATCTGCTTGTTCTCTCAGTTCAACAGGAAACAACTGATCAGGTTCATCTTGGTCACAGCTCTGAGATCAGTCTGACTGCAGCCTGGAAACCGTCTACTGGATGTGCTGCGTCACTGACTGCTGCTGGAGAGGCTGGAAACACTCACTGATCTGATCTCCATCCTTCTTCTCTCTACAGGTTCTGATCTCTGTAAAGTAGAGAACCGTCTCTGTGTCCTGCTGATCCTCAGAGGTTGAAGCTGCAGCAGTTTGAGTCTAAAGAGACTCTGACTGGATCATGATGATGACCTCTGACCTCCAAGATTTTCCTCCTGTTTATTTTCTATATTTGTCATTTAGTGTCTGATATTGTTTGTCTCTTTGGATCAATAAAGATCTGATTCAAACTGGGCTCCATTTAGAGGCTTCATGGAGTTTTGATCTGAACTGGATTCAATTGGAAAGTTGATCTTTTTTCTCTCTGATTCATTTTCATCCTGGAACTAGAAATGGTCTGAGATGGAAACATGGGAATCATTTTCAGTTCAGCTTTGAATCATGAAAGACACTTCAAACCTCTTTTCTCTGCTGCTTCTTCTTCTGTTGACAGGAAAATGTT
The DNA here is from genome assembly GCA_033032245.1 of Poecilia picta. Classification (NCBI taxonomy): domain Eukaryota; kingdom Metazoa; phylum Chordata; class Actinopteri; order Cyprinodontiformes; family Poeciliidae; genus Poecilia; species Poecilia picta. The sequence goes on from CM065354.1 coordinate 11,656,196, forward strand.
CCTCAAAGCTCCACAGATAAAAAGATGCTTTACTGGAAACTGCAGAGAAACTTCAGCTTCTTTCACAGAAACCAGTTTAACCAATTTAGACCTGGATGTCCCACAGAAACTCTGTTTGTTTTTGTGTTTTACTTTTTAAACTCCATGTTTCATGTTTTAATTTAAGTTTTCTAAAGAACTTTAGGACTCGATGTGTCACATCAGGCTCTTTACTGTGATTTTATTGACTTATTCAGACCTCACAGAATCACTGGGATAATGTGCTGATTGGTTTACGTTTTTATATATATTTCTTCTAACCTAATATCTGTTATTTGGTTAATAAAGGTTTTAAAAATGTCCTTTGTGCAAACATAGTTGCTGCAACTTTTATTTTAGTCCTTCATGCTGTCCAGCTTTTTGATTTTGGATCAACAAAGAAATTAAAACCCATATAGCACAGCATGAGTGAAACAACATTGCAACAATGTTTAGTCCAATCTTTTCTGTCATCAACCTATAAAACATTGCTCATCATTTCTCTTTGGTCAGTCTGTTGGGTAAATTGTCACCTTTCTTATTACAATTCAGTTGATTTATAAAACATTAATTTACAGTAGGTAATCTGAAGACAATTTACAAAAAGTCATTTCCATTCTACTTATCAAACAGTGCAGCAATTTAAATGTATTATTTAAGTCGGTAAAACAAAAATTAAGTTATCCAAGTTAAAAATGCAGAATTCATCATGTTATTGACTTGTTTATATGCTTCCCCCTCTTCAAATTACTTTTACCCTGTAATGTCTGATTTTATCCATATTTTCAGGGGGACCCTGTGGAACCAACATGTACGTTTGCTGCCTTCTGTCTTTGTTTCTTTATTAAAGAATTAAACACAACTGGAGTTCTGTAGAAAGCTAAACTGTAGCTCCTTCACCGTGACACAACTGTAGAAAGCTAAAAGTTAAATTTGAGTAGTCTCATGTAAGGCCTGTTTACTACATGCCACATATCCTTAAAAATGCATGTACAGATGAGGAAGATTTACTGAAATGTATCACACTAGCAAGTGTTACAGAAAAGTATCTATAAGAGTTTAAAATTGAAGTAAATCTTTTCGGAACGCGCTTCCATAAATAATGCAGTAAAACAGTTAAGCTATTGTTTTCCTTCAGAGGTATCTACCCATTCTTATGTAGGGACACACCCACAAATGCTTTGGTGTGCAGGGCAAAGGTCAGTCCTCTTCCCTTATGAGATTCATTCTGTGCTGGTCAAAAACAGAGAGGTTTTTTTGTTCAACTCTATATTGCACCGAGAGCTTTTTAACATCCGTCACATAAGCAACTTTGTTCAAGGATGTTGTGGTGTGGTTAATCTATAGTCTTTCTTACGCAGGGACACACACACACACACACCTACAAATACTTTGGTGTGCAGGACCGGGGTCACTCTGCTTAACGCTGTGTATCAAGAAGACAATTTGTTTAAAACCAGAGGTAATTACAACACTCCTAATCTATTTCAACTTCTCTGGGTATAGTACTTTAAGTCAAATTAAAATGTAAATGCTACACTTTGAATGTATTCACCATCTCCACCCAACTGGCACGCACCTCAAAAATAGGACTGAAGATTTTGTTTGAATTAATATCAAATCAAAAATATCCACATAATATTTAGTAGAGAAAATCAAAACTATTTTACAAATGGTGTCAATTTGTGTCAAATAAAAATAAAAACATGGTATTTCTGCATATTTTTGAAGATTAAGATCAAAATTTATTTCAGAGACACATAAAACATTGATTGTAGCAAAACTGAACAATTTATGTATGTTTACTAAATAAAATTTTAATTTAGTCAGTTTGATTTGATGAAATTATTTAAAAATATTTAATAAATATTTTAACTGAAATTAATCAAAATAATATTTAGTAAAGCTGATTTTCAAAGCTAGTCCTCAGTTTTGAACCTAATTAAAATGAGTGTGAATGCATTTTTGAGCACATGAAAATAGAAATATGAAGATATTTCTGCATATTTTTTCCAGATTAAGATCAAGATTTACTTTAGTCGTTTAATCTATTCACTAGTGGTTAGCTAAAAACAATGAACGCACAAACAAATTAGATCTAGCAAACCAATAATAAACAAAATATTACACTTTAAATCATATTTATGCCAAAACCTACAAAGCTCTGCTAACTACAGATTAATTATTGTGATCAAATCTGAAGTAAATCATTTTTAAACAGTCGTTACACTTATTGTTAATTTTTATCCCACTCATTACCAGAATAATTTATATTATAATCTCTAATCGACCGGAAACGAGGTCCTTTAATGTGTAAAATTGCGTCAGAGCTGACGTTACAGTTTTCTATACCGGAGTCGCTTGTGCGCATGCGTGAAGGACATAACCTAACTGCTCCCCATGATCTGAACTCAAACCGGTTCTTCCCGATCTGCAAGGTAAGACAACTGGACCAGTTTTAGGTCTGCAGGTTTTCAGCTATTTACTTTTAGCGAAAATAAAATAATCAATAAGGGGGGGCACAAGCACCAAATAAAAATAAAAACAATTTATTTGTCTGCGTTGAACAAGTTTTCTTTTGATTGTATAGACTAATGGAGAGGTGGTGCAGCCATGCTAGTTATTAAGACTAAAAGAATATCTAAATCATAAAAAACACCTTATCAAGGTTTCAGTCTTTATAGAGCCGCCCTGCAACGTAATAAATGTTTTTATTGACACTTTCGACAGCAAACTAGAGCAGATTTTATTGAAGGCTTTTGACACCATTGATTATGAAACACTAAGAACAAAACTTATCAGTGTTTCTGCAGGAGGCTCTTAAAGTTGTACTGTTAATAATTTGTCACTTCTTTCATTAAGAGTAATCCACGGATTAAAGCCTTTTTTTAAAAACAAGTTTAGCCTTTGACAGTTTTTAATTTTCCCTAAATAAATTTGTTTTAAGTGGAAAAATTAAGCTTAAAAGCATTTGATTCAAACAAAAAAATAAACATCTTGCAAACATAATACAAAGTTATTTTCTTCTATTTGCATAATATTTTTATTCTTTTTTAAAAGGCTTCCTTTTTCCTATCTAAGGTTTGGAAAAGGGTTAGCCTTAACCCTAACCCTCCAGTAAACTCAGGGCTAACTACATTTACTTGAAATATAGATTAGTAATAAAAGTAATAATAATAGCATTTACTTTTATGCTGATGATACTTGCATTACATGTAGGTGCAGAAAGTTTAACTGTGGACTTAGTGATAGTCAAATTTTCACCAACTTTCTAACTTAAAATTCATTTTCTGTCTTTTTTAGAGTGTTTTTGTTTAGATTTTCAACCATTTGTTATAAATTTAGCCTTTTAAAACTGATTTGTTGCTTCAAAACAAAACAGAACCAAACCAATTTCCTTCTGTTTTCATTTCCAAGGAGCTTTCAGTCTTCATGCATCTTGTCTTTGTTTACGGCTCCCTAAAGAGGGGCCAACCCAATCACCCCTACATGACAGACCGTCGTTATGGAAAGGCCGAGTTCCTCGGTACGGCCGTCACCGTCCAGAAGTATCCACTGGTGATCGCTACCAACTACAACGTCCCCTTCCTCCTCAACCTCCCAGGCCAAGGCAACAGAGTCCATGGAGAAATCTACCAAGTGGACGAAAAGATGCTTGAATTCCTGGACAGTTTTGAAAATATCCCCACCATGTACCAGCGGACTGCAGTGGAGCTGGAAATCAAGATGGCGGACAGAGAGGAGAAGCTGTTGCCAGGAAGCATCATGGAGGCGTCTGTGTACAGCACCACCACCTACCAGCCGGACTGGCCATCACTGCCCACCTATGACAACTACGACTCCAACGGAGACCACGGGCTAAAGTTCATGCTGAGGGAAGACAGAAAATGGGCTTCAGTCGAGTGATGCTCATAACTTCTATTCCCCTGAAAATCATAATATACTAAAACCAAATAGGTCTTGGAACACAGGCAATATTTTTCTCAAATGGATATTTAGGTGCAGAAAGCCAGAAAGTATCTGATGTTATGTGCAAATCAACAAAATTACTTAATGTTAAAAGATGAACAGGCTGCATTAGTGCTGCACTTTATCAAGTCAGAGGAATCCAAAGTGCTTTACAGTCATTCATTCACTTATGGAGCCACATTGCAGTTTCTTGTTCCACATGTTTTTCCACAGACCTTAAGAAAAACATCTCACTGTTGCAAAATATTCAATTAGCAATAATAAAAGCTGTATTTCTGAAGTTATGAAAAGAATAATTTCAGACTGATTCTCCTTGCAAGGTCTTAGACAAAGGAGTATTCCCGAAAATGGAGAGAAAATAATGTAAAGAATCCCAAATAATGTGACAAATAAAGTATATTTTTAGCTATTAACATCACCTGTAATGCAAAAAACTCAGGTTGAGTTTTTTATATTCACGTCTGTTTTACAGTACTGTGGAAGAGTTTTGAATCATACTTAATGTTTTTTTTCCACCAAAAAAGAAAATTATCTCAAGTTTGTTGTACCATCAATTCAGAAGACTTTATTAAAGATTTTTAAATGTTTTATCTTCTTTTATCAAACCATTTTTGACAGATGCAAGAATCAATGTGCTGATCTATAAATACTGTATCTATAAAATTAGAAAAATAACTATTTTTCTATAGTTATTTTCACGGGAAGTGAGTGTCATTCATCCACTCAATTCCTGTGAGTGGATGAATGACAAAGGTCTTATCAAAATATGTTTTTGGTCAAATTTCTAAACAGAGGCGCTTTCTTCGCTCCTGCAGTACCTTCTTATTCCAGCAGATGTCAGTAAAACGCCTTCACTCTCAGCTGAGGTCAAGTCAAACTGCGTTAAATCAAGTTAAATTAACTTTAAGACAAATAATAAACCAGGTGATTGTTATTTCTGGATGTGATTTTGCTCTTAAATTACCCATAATCCTTTTTTTTTTATTGCTGAGATAGACGTGTGACCGGCGTCGCTTGTGCGCATGCGTGAGCCAATATCATGAGTTTAATCCTCTTGATCATCCAGGAAGGTCAGAAGATCACTGCGTCTGCTTTACGTTTCCTGGGATTTTCAATTGTTGGGGCCTCAGCAAAAAACTTCGTAATACTGTAAAGGTAATAAAATTGTATTTGGACGCTGACGTCAGCTTTGTGGCTCATTAAACCGGTCAGACAGCAGCAGGTCGCTGGTTTCTCCTTCCTCATCTGTCGCTGCTGCTCTTATTTTACTATTTGTAACATTACTAAATGCATAACTAAAGATCCGCTAAAATAACATCAAAAAAGGAAAATGCTCGTTTGTAATACAGTTTATGCTGGATTATCGAGTGCTGACCTCAGTGAGTGTGAGTTGGCTCTTAACTAAAGTGTTTTCATTTATAAACTCGATTTAATCTGCGTTCAGTTCAGCCTTTGAATTTTGTGTTTTTAGTCCTTCTATATATGTCGGAGTTGACGTCCTTGTTGAGAAAATGTATATATAGATGTTTATGTTGTGTTATTGTATGGAGGGCAGCAAGGGACAAAATTCAGTAAATCCATCATGTGGAGTAAAATAAATGTTGAAATAATTTAGTTCAGTTTCAAGCCCCTGAAATTCAAAGTGCATGAATTTTATGTGTTTAAAGCTGCAGTTTGAAAAAAGAAAAATAATTTGCGTTCTCCCAGTGCTAACTAGAAATAAACAATTAGAGCCAGGAGGCGGGTCTTGGCACTGTCAAGTGTTTAATATGTAAAAACCATAGTTTATAAAAATTACACACTGCAGCTTTAAGTAGTATTTTTTTCTAGATTTCTAACCAATATTGCTTCAATGCAGGTTAACAAACCAAAACTATTCTGATAACCCTTATTTGTTTCCCAGGAGCCTTTAGTCTTCATGCATCTTGTCTTTGTTTACGGCTCCCTGAAGAGGGGCCAACCCAATTACCCATACATGACAGACAGCAATAATGGAAAAGCCGAGTTCCTCGGTACGGCCGTCACCATCCAGAAGTATCCACTGGTGATCGCTACCAAGTACAACATCCCCTTCTCCTTAACCTCCAGGCAAGGCAAGAGAGTTCATGGGGAAATCTACAACGTGGACGAGAAGATGCTGAAGTACCTGGACTGGTTCGAGAAGGTTCCCACCATGTACCAGCGGACAGCAGTGGAGCTGGAAGTCCAGATGGTTGACAAGATGGCGGACAAAGAGGAGAAGCCATCACCTGGAAGCATCATGGAGGCGTTTGTGTACAGCACCACTACCTACCAGCCGGACTGGCCATCACTGCCCACCTACGACAACTACGACTGCAACGGAGACCATGGACTAAAGTTTGTACTGAGGGAAGATCGGAAATAGTGATGCAGATGAGTAAACTGCCTTTAGTGCAGGGGTGTCCAAAGTTGGTCCTTGAGGTCCAGCATCATGCATGTTTTAGTTCTCTCCCTGGTTTAATGTACCTGGATCAATGATGGCTTGCTAGAAACACCAAGAGGTACATTGACAAGCTGGAAAGGTTGTCACTACCACCAGAGAGAACTAAAACGTGCAGGATGCCAGACCTCGAGGACCGACTTTGGACACCTCTGGTTTAGTGCCTTTAAACCCACAGAGAGGATATCAAGAGTTCTAGCAAATGATTAACGAGTCACTAACTGATTAACCCTCCTATTATGTTGCGGGTCAAATTGACCGTTTCAAAGTTTAAAAATTGTTAAAAAATAGTTATAAGTATTTTTTCTGCATGAAACTTTTTGTATTTGTCTTAATAGGTGCCCTCTATGTATCAATTAAAAATGGTTCATTTTACACATTTGCAGCCCCCCCTGGGTCTGTTTGTTACATCGATACTGTTCAGGTCAATTTGACCCGGCAGTCAAGTTGAAGGGTAAAAAGGTTTAAAAATGTCCAATTATATTTGTTTCCTTGCACCAATGAGACATATTTCACTACACACACAAAGATCACACCACACATGCATGCACACACACACATATACACACCACACACACACACAACACGCACACAAACCCAGTCTTTCACTATTGTCTTTACTTCACTAGGAAACTGCTAGAAAGCAGGTGTTCATACAACTTTTGACAGGAACCTTTTCTGTTCCCCTGGACAAACTGCACCCACACTGAGTGACACTCAGTAGAAGTGGGGGGGAACTAATACTTTGCAGGGGACCTAAACACATTACACACTGAAGGTACATGTGATATCTTCACTGTCAGATCAGGAAATGAGCAGCAGGGAAATAAAAAGATGACAACCAGGGAAGTGCTAGAACTTCTTGTTGATCATGTCAGGACCGACTAGGATGGCAGAAACTCACATCACAGACATCAAGTCAGTCTTTGAGCTACTCAGGCCTAGTGCAATACAGGAAATCATTGTGTTTTGGAGAGAACTGGAAGAGCTGGACCAGATGCATTGACATGCATATTTGGAGGTCCTCATTCTTACCAGAGTTTATAAGTCAAAGGATGAATCAACAGCCAGTCTAAGGGTTGCAGAGACAGGCAGGGTAATATTTCGGACCATAATGTTTCTGGAGACGTTTCTCCAGAGTATCTGATTTGACAATCGGTGGACAAGACAAACTAGCAGCTAATAGAACAGTGTGGAACATGTGGGTTGCAACTTCCTCTGTTCTATAAAACAGGCCCTAATGTCACAGTAATGAAAGACTTGTGGCATTTATAAAGGTCACCGCTGGCATTCAGAGGTCGCTGCTCCTTTAGGCAATATATGCCTTCCACACCAGCTAAATATGCATAAAAATCTGGGCAGCATGTGATGAAAAACCCAGTTATGTTTTGACATGAAGGTTTAAACTGGAAAACCAGCTGGAGGATCATCTTTAAGACTCATTTGTCTTGATTTTAGTCAGCGGGTCAATTTGACCCAGAGCAGAAAAGTGTCTCAAGTTCAATTATAAACATCACGCCTTCAAAAAAAAATCTAAATGTAATATAAAAAAAATTTACAAAAAGTCACTTTCAAAGATATTTAGTGTTATTTTGTGTTTAGGTTTTTTTAGTGGGCATAAAAAATGTAAATCACATTTTTTTATGTTCAAATGAGTAAATTGTCGCCATTTATCCTTTATTTGTGAGAAATAAAAAAGCATAATTGGACAAATATTGATTGAAATGGTTAGTATTGGAGTTAATAATCAGACACAAAAATGTTTTGGAGGAATATTTTGGTTTCTGACACTGTAGTATGACTAAACACTCCCGGTCAAATTGACCCGCGAACATTATTGCTGTACCTCAGAAACGAACATAACAGGAGGTTAAAACCAGATTAGGAAATTCATTTGTGAAAATACACTCAGTCTTACATTTTTATCCTAAAATTTGTATCTGCTTTTAATGAACAACTTTGTGGGAGACAATCAGCTGTTGGTAATATTTAAAAATGAAAATGTGAAGCTATAATAAAAGATGAGTCTTATTTTGTCTTTAATTAAATGTAAAGCAGCCTAGCAGAGGGGGATTGTATGGCAGATATTAAAAATCCTCTCTGTACTTTGTTTTTTATTGCTTATTCTGGTGTTCAGTGTTATTTGACTGGACCGCTGTGTCCTGAAACACTGGATCATATCTTTTTGGGTTGTTTCTTTGGTCCAAGTGTTTTGTGATCTGGAGAAAGTCTACAGCCTCATTCTGAGGTATTTGTGTTTGCAGGAATATGAAAGAGATTAATGTTGCTTCCTCTGCTTAACAAGTCACTGCTTGTTCTGGTGCTTTTGAATTCTTCAATGTTTGTCTCATACACAATAAAAGCTTTTCTTCCACAAATAAAAGTAGGGCAACAGGTTTTCTTGTCTGGATTACTGAGATAATCCGCAGACAAAGAAGCACAAACCAGCGAGTCGAGACATGACAAGACTGAAACATGAGTCAACTCTTAAAATGTAACACAAAGTTTTCCCCCAGGTTTTGGTTTTCAATTCTATTTATTAGTAAAATTGACTAAAAACTTCCAGTGGCTTCTAATGAAATGCTGACTTAATAAAAGTGGCAAAATAAAGTATAAGTGAGAAAAATCCTGTTAATGCTGCTAAAAAGACAAAAAAAATCAACTGGAAAATGTGAGGATATGTTTTGCTGCTTTTTGTTTCAAATCTAATGAAATCTCATTTACTTATTTCATTAAAATAATGTTTAGGTTGTTGTTTATTCAGGAGGTAACATTTTAAAATTACAACAGTTTTTGTAATAAAAGTAAAAATACTGAAGATTTTTGTGATGTTTTAAGTATTTTCAACTGAATATTTTGGCTCTCAAGCCGATTGAAAAAATGATTCTGCAGGATCCCCAACACAAAGCCTTGGGGAACACCGTCAGGAAGGATCAAAACCTGCAGTCTCTACATGAAAAACACGACAAAATCTGTGATTTGCTTTGTTTATTTTTCATATGAACACAAACCTTTCAAAACGATTCCAAAAGCTGGAAAAATACTGTGAAGAAGGCGATAAAGAGGAAATCTCTGTCGGCTTTGGAAGCAGTGAAGATAAAACGAAGGAGGAAAAAACTATTTTCACAGTGTTATCAAAATACTGTACAAAGAGGAATTACAAAATGAAAACATGGATTCTGTGTCCTAATCTGGCATCATGATTAATCCACACATCTGCTTTATGGAGCTCTAAATATGTCGAGTTAAAAAAGTGGAAATAAGGACAATACTAATAATATTTTCCAGTTTGGCACAGAAAAAGTAAGAACATTGAGGATAAACTGTGTGAAAGGAACTTTGAGGACCTCTGAGTGTGTTGGTGTGTAAAAAAAGTGTGATTTTTAAAAGGCTGGAAGAGAAGTGTGTGGTTTTGTGCAAGGCCGAGGTGAAGATGACGGAGTCATCAGTAAAGATCCTTCCTGGAGCTCAGCAGGGGGCGGCTGGCGGAGCAGGTGGCGCTGCGGATCACCTCCATCCACCTGAAAATCAACAGAAGGAAACAGACTTGGTTTGTGACAGAAATCATTTTATATTTTCACTTTGTCAAAAGCTCTGGCTGATTTTTTATTTTAAATTCCAAATTCAAATTTCTTGGTCAATTATTGTCCCAAATAAAATTAACTGTGGTATTCGTATTGGTTTTTGCAAAGGATTAATGATGGACAGATTGATATTTGGGTCGATGGTTGTGGGAGGACAGGAAGGTGAAGGTTGTAGATGGAGTGATGGGTAAATGGACACACATACAGATCAATAGATGAGATGAACCACACAGGCCAATGAATGGGTTCAACAAATGGGTAGATTGGCGAAAGAATTCGCTCAATTACACATTGCTAGGAGGACAGAAGGGTTGATGGAAAGATTATTGTGCAAAGATTATTGGGCCCATTAATGGATGATTGGGAAAGAGGATGGACAGCATGGTCGTTGGACTGACAATTGGGTCGATGGATAAACAATTGGTCCAATGACCAATAGTGGGCCTTTGGACCCACAAGTAGGTGGATGGGCTGAGAGATGTTTTAACCAATGGACAGAAAGGTTGATGGACCAATTGGCAAATGGTTGGTCAGTGGATGTACAGGTGAATAGGCAGACAGACGATTAGCTGTGCATTTTTTTTTATGTCTTATTCAAGCAAATTACTTATGAACTTAAGAAGGATCCTGGAATTTTTCCAATTTGGAAAACACTTCCGATCTTCTCCTGATATTTCCACCTTTTGTAGGAACCTTGTAGGTTCTAACTTCTTGTCTTCTGTGGTTTAAATAAAACAATCATTCGTGGGGTAAAACTAGATTAAATGGCTGCTCTTTGTTGAGTGAACACCCACCGTTCAAAGGCGTACTCGCTCTCTGATCTGAAGTAGTACACGTGGGATTTAAAGTGAAGCTTGAAGACGTAATCTTTGTGGATGTTCTCGGACTCGGCCGGGACGGTGACGGAGTAGCCCAGCAGAGGGAGGCTGGCCAGAGGGTACTCATCCTGCAGGAAGGCCAGATATCGTTACAGAAATCCCAGAGCGACTCTTCATTCGAGTTTCACGTCTTACCTGGTGCGACTTATAGAAAAAGAGGCTGAAGTTAGTGAAGACCACCCAGAGTTTCTGCCAGCCGTTGCTGTTCTTGAACTTCCTCAGCAGGTTACCTGAGAGCTGGTTCTGCAAACACAAGCACAGGAAGCCCAAAGCTCATTAAAACAACAACCCTGCTCACAATTTTGATTAGAAAATTTGACAAATTGAGTAAAAAGGGAAAGCTGCTCGCCTCTATTACCATCTACTCTTTACTTTCACAAAACTCTCACCAATTTGACTCGTAGAACAACTTTCTAAACAGAGAAGTGCTTTCCCGGCTGCTGCAGTACCTCTCTGCGCCACCAGATGTCAGTAACAGAATGGCTGCAAACCACAAGGTGAGACTGCGGGGCCTCATGAACTCACTGACCGGCCCTACCGATGCCAGCGTGAGCAGATAAACAAATGAAGGCACAGATGGAGTGGAAGAGGACAGGTGGATAAAGAGAAGACAAGCTGAGCAGAAAACCACACAGAATGAAGCACAGATGAGCGCCGAGAGCAGAGCAGCACCTCCACGGCGACGCTGAAGTCCACCATGGACACACTGGTGTTGCGATGCCAGCAGACGTGAACGGTGGTGTTTCCACGGTGACTCTGGCGCTCGAGGGACGAGCGCGAGCCGCAGAGCTCCTCTTCCGACTCCAGCTCGGTTCCAGCGTCCTCCAAAGGCTCTGAAGGACAAAGACACGCCGTCTGGACGGGTATTGGAACCAGTTTGACTGCTGGTCTACTGGGAGCATCTTACTGGTGTCGGGTGGACTGGTGGACAGCAGCTCGGCGTTTGGGCTGCTGCTCTGTTCTGCCAGGTCGATGGCCATCTTGATGTCCTCCACCCAGCGCTCCATCTCTGCAGCACAACTGCAGGAACAAACAAACAAACAAACATGGCTTCTTTATTTTTTTCCACCAATTAACTCCTTCATAGTTCAGATTGGCCACCATCTTGCACTGAAAAACAAAATATCATACCAAGTATTCTTGGTCAAATTTCTAGTTTAAGTATCTTAATACACTTGAAATAAGACAAAACTAACTGACAACTAAGTTTTCTGCAAATATTTGGAGTTTGTTTTAAGTAATTAGTTACTTAATATTGATGAAAAAATACTAGTTTCACTGGCAGATTATTTCACTTATAAAAAGCTAAAAATGTTTTATAAGTGAAAGAATCTGCAAGTAATTCCTTCTCAATGTTAAGAAATGATTGAGTTAAAACAAGCTCCTTTAGTTTGTTTTGTCTTATTTAGAATGAAATAAGACAATAGAAATTTTCACAAGAAAATCAACCAAAAATACTTGGTAAGATTTTTGCAAATTCTGTTTATGTGGACTTTGAATTTTGATTCCATGACAAAATTTTAGGACCATTCATTCATTTATTATTTTAATTCCAAGAATAACGTCACAGTATTACAAGAACACAGTTTTAGTAAAATTAGAGATAATGCGAGAATAAAGCACTTAGATCACCAGAATGAACCCACCCCCAGCTCCGTCCTCTGTTGCGCTTTGTGTTGCGAATTTCTGTTCACACACCCCGGTCAACAAAATTTCTTGAGGCGATGTTATTGCTTATCGCCGATAAATCTTTAGGCGATTAACCGACCAGCAAAATCTGCTATCGCGACAAGCCTATTTGTTTTTCTTTTTCAGAAAATAAAACAAGATGTGCAATAAAAATAGAAAATCTTATTTTTAAGCCTGTGGAGGAATAAAAACGGCTGAGATGTGTTGTTTTTCTCACCTGGCCGCCACCACCACAGACTGCCGCTGTCCAAAGAGCGTAAACGAATGAGGGACCCCCCACTCCTCCTCACTTTCTCTGATCTGAAGAACAGAAGCAGAAATTAATGAAAAAACACACAATAGATTTGAATCTGATCAATAATTGTTATTTTGATATTATTGATCACACACCGTCATGCCGTACAGCGGCAGCTGACCATGGACCTTAAACTGGTTGGATGGAGTCGTTCCTCGACTGGTGTACATCAGACAATCACTGAACTGGAGGAAACAGGAAGCAGAAGGACAACATTCCTACACGGCATCATGTAAAATACAAGATTTATCTGACATTTAATTAGATTTCAGACAAATTTAATACAAAAGTTAACTGACTGTATGAAAGAGGCGCCTAGAGACCAGGGAGAAGGAAAGGAGGAAGGAGACAAAAAGAAGAAAATGAAATAGGACGGAAAGAAAAGGAAGGATGAAAGGAATGAAAGAAACAAGGAACAAAGGAAAGAAGGAAAGAGAAAGAAAGAAGGAACAAGGGGAAAACATTAAGAAAAAAAAAGAAGGGGGAAACAAAGAAGGAATGACGTCAGAAAGGAACTACAGAAGGAAGTGAGGAAAGAAAAATGGACAAAGATGGAAATGAAACAAAAAGGAGAAAAAGACAAAAAGGAAACACCACAAACAGGTGTTGAAAGGTAGAAAAGAAAAATTTAAAAAGTATTGGATGTAGGAAAAAAGATGAGGAAGGAATGAAGAAACTGGGGTGAAAAGGAAAGGAAGGAAAAAGATGAGAAGAAGAGCAACTTGGTTTTGGTACTGAGGTCTGTAAACATCCCAGTGTTTAGTTTCCAGGAGCTGCAGTGTAAACTGAGTGAGGCTGTGATTGGTACCAGGAAGAACATCCTCTGCTGCAGACCTTTCCCTGACAGCTTGCTGAGGCAGCCCAGCCTGATGAACTCCTGCAGGTCACAAACACAAACACGACCCGTCAGCCGGAGTCCGGCAGACCTGAGGAGGCGACGGCGCGGAGGAAGACGCACCCTGCCAGGCGTGACGAGGTTCTCCACGCCGGTCAGATCCTTCCTCAGCTCCAGCAGCTTCTGGAAGTTCTCCATCTTCATCATGATGCCCTGAAGCTGCAGCGCCGTCTCCGAGATCTCTGCCAGGGCGGCTGGAGGAACGGGGGCGGCCGGGTTTTAGAGGGGCGACGGCGGGGAAAAGGTGGGTGGAGACCAGACCAGACTCACCTCTGCTGTCCCTGAAGTCGTCGTGGGTCGGCGGGTAGTGCTTGCAGAGCCTCTCCAGGATCAGCTTGTAGTGCAGCAGGCGGTGCAGCGGCCGCAGCAGGAAGATGTAGAGCGGCAGGTAGCAAACCCTCTGCTGCTCAAAGTCCCTGCACACGGCCTCCACCTTTCGACTCGACCTGGACACACACTCAGATTTAACGCCTGGTAAGCCCGGAGCTACACTGGGGTTGCTAGGCAACGACACTGGGCTCGCCTGGGGTTGCTAAGTAACGGCAGACTCAACAACAGGGAGGTTCTCCAGACACAAAAGACATTAACTTATTAGAAGCAGGAGAAACCAAAATGGAAGAACAAAAACATGCAAAACGTGAATTTTGCACAATAGATCCAATATAAATAGGTCAGACAGGAGCCTGACCAGAACGTTTAAAATCCACAAAACCTCTGAACTTCAGAGCTGCTCTTATGCTGCGTTCCAGTTGAACCCTGATCTTACCTACAAGCTCGCTCCAGCTCCACCAGGCACTCTGAATGCTTCTGCAGATGAACCGTCAGCTGCTGCAGGGACAAAAGGAAGCGATTAGATCTGCAATCGCCAGAATCTGGGAGGAAACCCAGACGAACTCTCACCCTCAAACCCTGAATGTTCTTCAGTAAAACGTCTCCAATTCGTTGGTAATCTCCTTTGATGTGAGCATTGGACCGACCCTCCCTGCAGGAGGAAGAGCATTTATTACTGATTCGTGTGCAGTTGTATGTAATCTCCACTAGAGGGCAGGCTGAGATAAAATTCACACACAGAACTTCACCTTACAGACTTCAGGACACAAGAAAGAAGGAATTTGAGAGAATAAGGACTTCCTACGAACCAAAATAAGGTTTATATCCCTCTGTAGGAGGAGAACAGTAGAAGAAGAGAGCTCACCACTGAGCCAGTCGCTGCTCCGTCTCTTTAAGGAATCCCTGGTGAAACCTGTAGACGGGATCGTAGTGGGAAGAGATCAGGTTCTTAACGGCGTCTGGAAAGGCTTCATCTTTCCCTGCAGCTTTCTGGAAGAACTGGGGACAGAAGAAGATACAGCAGAGAGGAAATTAGCTAAATTAGCATGAAATGATCAAATAAAACAACTTTTGACACATAACTAAAAATATTCTCCAGACTCAACTTCCCAGAAATCTTAGTATTTTATGGTCAAGAAAATAAACACTAACGAAGGAAGGAGGACACAAGAAACGCAAGGAGGAAAGAGAAGAGGAACAAAAACAGGAAGGTATGAAGGAAGGAAAGAAGGAGAGAGGAAAACAAGGGAGGGAGCAGAGAGAGGTCAAAGGGTCATCCAGCTCGCCTTCCTTCCACTTCCAACAGGAAACTAAAGTCTATCAGGAAAAATACAAGAAAAATGTGAGCAGAGAGATTTTCACCACAGGAAAGGTCAGAGGTCATGATGGACTTCAGAGCAGGTGCCTGAACCTGAAGTTACTTTAGTTAAAAACACAGAAAAGTTAAACTATGCAACCCACCTGCACTGCCCTCTAGTGGGGAGATTTATGATGCAGACGATATATTTTTATATGCAGAAACAGAAAGGAGGGAAAAAAGAGGGAGAGAAAAAGGGAGAGAGAGAGAGAGAATGATCCGAGTTTAAAACCTGCAGAGAAACCGAAATGCTGCTGCAAAGACAGATTAATGGTCACAGGTTAAAGGACTCAGAAAACAGAAAGTCTCCAGTCAAGATTTACATAAAGAACTAGATAATTAAAAAGAAACAATGATAGAGAGAGAAGAAGAAAAACAAAGAGGAAGAAAGAAAGAAAAGATAAAGAAAAAAAGAAAACAAGATAGAGAAAAACAAAGAGGGAGAGAACAGAAAAAGAAAAAACAAGATGGAGATGAAGAAAAAACTGTAAAAAGAGAAAACAGAAAAAAAAGGAAAATGAAAGAGAAAAAGAACAAAACAAAGAAAGCAAACATAGAGAGAAAGGAAAACAAAGGAGAAAAAGGGCAACAAAAGAAATAGAAAAAGAAATGCAGGTAAAAGAAAGCTCAAAGAAGGGATACAAAAAAAGGAAAGGAAACAAGCCGGCTTGGAAAGAAGAATGGAAAAGACAAACAAGGAAGACAACATGGCAGACGGAAGGAAGGAGACAATGGAAAGAGAACAATGGAAGACAAGAAAGGGAGAGAAAAAATGTTGGAAGAAAAGAAAGAAGGAAGGAAAGAAATGATGGAGAACATTTAGTTATTTCTGACAGCATTCCACTCCTCTTTTCTTTTCTGTTTCCACTTTAACAGATGTGGAAAATCATCCAATCAGATTCCAGATTTATCAGAGATGTTTGGCCGAACCGTTTCTGAGGAATTCGTCCATCAGAGCCGATGAAGCGACGGCGTGTCGGCTAAAACCAGGAAGCAGTTCTCACCTCAGTGATCACCTGCAGGTCCTTGAGGAACGTCCGCTCTGTGGTCAGCAGCTCTTTGGCCATGAAGTACGCTTTGTCTGTGGGAAACTTCTGGACACAAGCACACACACTAGCACATCTACATCTATACAGATATCATCACCAACTACAGCGATCATATCTACCATAGGATCATTAGTTAGGAAGAAAATTGTGAACCTTTTTAAAAATGTTCTATAAATAAAAAACTGAAATTATTTGTCTCTTCTTCCCATGACTATGAAAACCTTTAAATGTAAAATAAAAACATTCAGCATGGTGGTGGCAGTATCATGCTGTGAGGTGTTTTATGTATTTCAACCTTATTCTCTGCTTTTTGTTGTAGATAAAATTTTAAAACAACTGGGATCAGATTTGCAGGTATTTTTCTAATTTTCTTCTCTTTTTCATTCATCCGATCAAATTCTTTGGTTTTCCACTATAAGCACACCTTCCTCCTCGCCTCCTCTTCGTCGTCATGGCGGATGTATCCGGCCTCGATGAGCAGCGGGCTGGTGAGCGGCGACAGTGGCTGACCCCCCGGAATCTGACACACATCTGTCATGCTGGTGACGCCCCTCTCCTGGTCCTCCCCTGGGCCGCCGCCGTTCGGAACCAGCCGGGGACTTTCCTGTGGAGATTCCTTGGAATCGGAGCCGTCTGAACGTCAGGAAGGGAAAACACAAATGACAAGATTGTGTGAAAATGTAATTAAAGTTCAGTTTTATTTTGAATTTGGTGAACATTTGGTTTTCTAGATAAGAGATAAAAGCATTACTTTTTAAAACTATTTTCTAATTGAAAGCATTTCCATAATTCGGGTTCCTACACATTTTAAACTAAATTTTCCTAAGAGTTTTCTATCCTTTACATTAATTAAAAAATATAAAATATTAGCGTTTGCCATTAAGTTGTTACAAATAATTGAATGGAAGGAAGGAAGGAAGGAAGAAATGAAGGAAAAAATTAAAAAAGTAGGAAACTTAGGTTGAGGGAACAAAGGAAGAAAGTGAGGAAGGAGATGAGGAAAAAAGGACAACTTGGGAAAGGAACTAAGGAAACAAAAAAATAAAAAGGACACAATAAGAAATATGGAATAAAGGAAGGGAATAGATGGGAGGGAATAAAACAAAAAAGTAGAGAAAAAAAAAAAACAATAAAGTCTGGAAATCCAAATATTTTTCTGTACACTTATTTTCTTTTTCCACAATTATCCAAACTGGAAAATACTAAAACCCAGTTCCAGATTGCGTAGGAACCCCAAATAAATTACATCTACTAAAACAAAACGAAAACATGACAGAGAATTCACAATTTTTAGCATTAAGCTCAACTTCCAAGAGAAACGTACTGATGCTCAGTCATGCAATGTGGAGCAAATGGAAGTAGGTCAGGGCATAGCGGGGTTCTGAAACGGCAAATTGAGTCTTAGTGGGGAATCTGAAATATGCATGTTGCAATTAAATACTAGCGTTACACAAACTTCTCCCATTAAACCGTAGGAACCAGCTACAAACACTAGTACTAATACTACTTCTACTACTACTCAACTACATGACTCTAAATTCGACTGTATACTTGCCCAGTTCTGCAAAGTTTCCACTGCTATACATCAAACTGCATCATGGGTAAAACCATCGCAACCAGTGAGTGCAGATCTATGCGGCGATGCTATGAGAAAAAAAACTCCACGGACAAATAACTCTAGACACGACACACACATGCTAACAGGAAGACTACATCTACCACAATGCAACACAGGGGGAGGGGTCACAGTTCAAACAGAACTCTGGAGTCCCTTTTTATGTTAAACAATGTTCTTTTATTAACACTAGTGCACCACAAACAGATTAAAAAGTGAGATGAATGAAGGAAAGAAAGGAGGAAAAGTCATAGAAGCAACAAATAAAACATCCAGCAAGAGTTTGGCGGTAGATGTGAAGGAACAGCGTTTCAAAAGTGATAGAAAACGAGTGAAACTATACACATTTATCAGAAAATGATCATTTTTCAGATTTAGGTAGTTTTTTAGGTTTTTGGTGATTTAATCAGCTTTTAAAGTAGAAAATAAACATGCAAACAGGAGCAGTCGCTAATGTTTTAGTTAGCAGCAACACAGCAAGACTAGCTAAAGTCTTTTCAAAAGTTGGCAGCCAACAGCAGAAAAGCATGCAGGTTTAATTCTAATACTCCATTTTTCACATTTTTATAAACTTTATTTCAAGATATTTGTTCAATATACTGAGAATAAATGGTAAACTGGTAAACTTTCTGGGTGATAGTTTTGTTAGCCAGTTAGCTAAGCTTACAAAGGGACTGGGTTGAGAATTTTTGCAAAATTTTGGTTTGAATAATGCTACAATTTTATATAGCAATTGACAAAAGACTCAAATTTAGTTGTTTTCAAATATTTAACGTAAAACACCCATATACATTCAACAAATATCGCTATGCTAAGCTAAATGCTACAGGAAGAAGTAACCAGTGTAAGGTGAAGTTAAAAAATTAAAACAAGTTGCAAAATAACCAAAATACTCCTGCTTCCATTAAAAACATTGTACTGTTTGTTCATTTAACTTTAATTCTTTGTAAACTGATACTTTGATATTTATGATCTCTTTTAAGCTAAGCTAAATGAGTTAAGCTAAGCTAACTGGCTGTTAGCATTGGCTGGTATCCCATATCTAATGCTGCTTTTTCACTCCTAGAAGATCAATCTATTCCCTTTATTCAACAAATATCAGGACAATTAGGTAATAACAAGAATAAAGAATAATTTTAGTATTAAAGTGGTAAAACTAACAAATTTGGTTGAGATTAAGTCCATAAACATACAAATTACAGCATGAATACAAATAGTAGCCTGTTACAATGTAAGGTCATTTAAAGGCCTTTTAGGTAGTTAAAAAAATCCAGAGAGCCAGTGGGAGTGGTTAGTATTAAAACACAATTGATACTTTTTCTAGATTTATCACATTTATTCTGAGGCAAAAGCGAATTTATTAAGAAAAAATATCGCAGAAAAACACATCCCACAGCTCCAAGATTTCTTTCAACCTAAAATAGCCCTAATGTGCCATGACAGTTACTGTACACTGTACATTCAGTTTCATTAAAATGACAAAGAAGAAGCATCAGTGGGATTGAGTGGTAGCAAATGCAAATATGAAACAGGCAAAGTGTAAGGACGGCACAGTGTGCGACTCGGCTCCAGTATCCCTGTGTTTATACATGTTTTCAAGCTCTGACAACTCGCAGACTTCTGCATCTGACAACATAAACGCCTCGTTTCCCAAATATATCTTCTGTGCACTTACATAATTGCATTATTATGAACTTCGCTGGTCTGTCTGTCTTCACCCTCCCACTCTGTTTACAAGAAAACTGGAGCAAAGTCACACAAATCCAAAACACAACGGATTTCTGAATGTTTGAAATAAACGCAGTGCAGGTGATTCACTCAGGAGGGGAAAGAGATTGAAAGGCACAACTCCAAAAATAAAGAAAAACAAAACATAAAGAGCATGTGCTTGGTGATATGTTTGACTGCATCACCTGCATCTCAAACATTGTGAACCCCTCAACACACACACAAACAAAGTGAGCAAAAAGCAGTAAAGTGACACTTTTCCAGCCTGGTTAACATGCATTCATAGAAACAGAAAGGAAATGTTAAAAAAAAAAAAAAAACAGTGCATTTCAAAGCAGAAAGTTGTTCTTTTCAGAAGAAAGCAGAAAAAAAGTCAAACATTTTCCACATTTAACCCAATCAGATTTGAAGCAGTACATTCGTGAACCATATGAAGCAAAAATAACCTCAAATTGGTGTGAAATGCTGGCTGGAGCTGAATGTGCTTGTTCCAGCGAGAGCAAAAATAAAAGTGGAGAACAGGCAGCCGAACGGCAACGGATGACAGATGGAGATGAGGAGCCTCCATGGGCTGCAGTTTAAGAGGTGAGGAAAGAGCAGCTGAACTGAGTGAAAGGTAACATTCAGATTTAATTGCAGAGTGTGGAGTTCATGCCAGGGGCCGAGCCAAGCACAAGCAGACAGCTGTGGGTGTAGCTGTTGAGTTACAGTGAGGGAAACAGAGAGATGTGAAGGAGAAACAGAAAATATATCACAAAATCTGAAAGTTTTCAATTCACAGCTAATCAATCTCAGTCGAGGATAGATATAAAATAAGGGTGCAGTTCTCTAAAGTCTTCACACCACTGCTAAAAAACATGAAAAATACTTCCCTCCTTTAATGCAACCAGCACAAATTAACTGGAAAAAAATATGTTAGAGGAAAATATAAGTGTGCAAATCCTTACACCAATTGTTTTGTGCAACTTTTAGGATGTCAAAAAGTATTTGTTCATGGATGTGCACACTTACGCTACCTCATTATTGCAGCTTTTGGGTTTTAAAATAGATTTTTCTCTAATAAAAGCTGCAAAGCAGGTGGAAAAACACATTTAACAGATCTCCTGAGCAAACATCCATATCAGAGTTAATGTAATCTGAGATAATGAACAAAAAGTGCTCAAAAGGACCTCCTCTGCCACTTTAAACACTAAAATACAACCCATTCTCTGGGAAAACATATACAATTAAACAGGGCTATAATTAAGATCAACCATTTCTTTAAATAAACTGAGCTGCTCACAACGGTCCCTCTCTAACGCCCCAATAAAATCCTCTAAGGAAAACTGCTATTGCACAATACAAAGTCAAACTCTAAGGTTTTATTTCACGCTACAAACACAGAAATTTATGTCAAACGTCAGAGAAAAATCAACACTAAATAAATCAGTTTCTCCTCAACAAGTCAAGAAATTTATCAGCTAAAAAATCAACAAACCTAACATTCCTCCTACATAGAAGAGACTGATATAAATATAATCAATGCTAAAAGAAACAACTGGAAGACTTGCAGAAATAATCTTAACTAGAAGCTCCAAATGTGAGCTTTAAGATTTTCAAAGTTTTTAAGTTATGGCACATTGTACAGGAAGAATTTCCCCTTAAAAAAGGTTATTTACGCGCAAATTTTAACTATTTACAAGACTGTCGCCACACCAAGATAAACGAGCATCGACAGCTGGTTCAGACGAAAAAAACAATCTATATGAAAGTGAAGTAGAAAAAGACAGATTTCTGTTAAAATCATCAATTTTACAATTCAAAAACCGCCGTTAAGCTTGATCAAAATCTGTTATACAAACTTTTATTTTTAAAGAGTTGAGAAAAGTTTACTAAAACGTTTTTTCTCTACTTTCAGAGTTGTGTGAAAAAACGAGGACACCCCATGAAAACGTGTGTTTTCTAAAATACTTCTGAAAAAGTCAAATTACAAATTTAGAATTTCTATTGAGGAAAATAAAATGGATAAAATCTAAATCTCACAGACATTAGCGTCACGTGTGGAAAAAATTTCTCATCTGATTTATTTTCATGATAAATTTCAGTTAATTAAAAAAAGAAACCTTAGTTTAACCATTTTCATAAATAAGAACATTTGAAAATATGATTAAAATGAAATCTTTTGTCCAATTTAGTGATTAAAAAAAAAATCACATTTTAAAAACATGTCAAATAGGAATGTTTTTCAAGAGAAGTATTTGTGGCCATTACCTAAGAAAAAGAAGTAATAAGTAGTTTTTTTTAACACAATAAGCTCACAAAATATAGAATATAACTTTTACATTTAAGTTTCTATCTTTAGTGAGAAAAACATGATTATTTAAATCTTTATTTTCCAGAAAACACAATATTTAATGAGGCATCCCAGATTCTCCACGTCACTACGTCCAGATATTTAAAAGCTAAATAAGTCAAACTGTAGATTAAAACAAAGTATTTTCCTGCTCAGCAGCTGAAAACCTGACCAGCCACGTCTTCCTCACCGAACCGGTACCGCCGCTCCTCGTCGGCCCGCAGACTCTCAAACGTTATCTTCCCGTCGGTGGCGCTAACCGCCGCGGGGTTACCGTACAGCAGCGGCTGGCTGTACGCGCTGCTGCCGGTGTCGGACTCCGTGTCGCTGGTGTCGGTGCCGCTGCTGGTGGACCCGTCGATCATTTGGACCGGCTGACTCAGCGTGTTGTTGTTGTTTGGTTTTTGGCCAAACAGCCGCTGCGCCGCCGAACTCGACCGCGCTTGAGCCGGAACCGCGAGATTACCGTTAGCCATCGCGGCTTTTCGCTCCGTCGGGGCGGAACTTGGGGTTTCCACCCCGGAGCGGTAGGGGTCGCGGCGCATCGGGGTGGAAGTGAGCTGGCTGAGGATGAACGGGTCGGTGTCGGAGCGGTTCCGCATGATGTTGAGGTTGTACGGTTTCGTCGGATGCGGCGGCGTGCGGCTCGAGAGGATCGGGGAGTAGCTGCCGTACTGGGACGACGGCGAGACGGCGGCAGCCTCAACGGCGCCGGGCCGTTTGCTAAAATAATGGCCGCCGTCGTCCCACCGCGACCCGGCGCGCGGCTGACCGTGCCCGTTTGTCATTTCGGCGCTGAGCGAATTGGTCCGCGGGTGGAAGCTGCTGATGACCGGGCTGGAGCACTGGCTGCGAGTGCCGGTCCCCAGCGGGCGAACGCCGGCGCCGGCGCCGCGCTTGTCTCGGCCCTGGAAGATCTCGTCCAGCAGCGTGCTGTGGAGCGGCAGGCGGCTGTGGAAGGAGCCGCCATTGGACAGGACCTCCTCTGCATTTCTGTTTCCCATCACCCCCTGCTGCATCAGCCCCTGGTGGTTGGTGTGGTAGAACCCGTTCACCACCCCGAACAGACCCCCTTCTCTGCCCTCATCCTCATTGCTGTCGTTTGCGCTGCTGTGGCCCCTGGGGGCCCTGCCGCTCTTCCCCACGTCGCACTCGCTGTCTATGTCGCTGCAGTCTATGTAAGGAATAGAGGAGCTGCTGCCTTTGTTTGCCCTGCAGGTTGGACCTGGGTTCAGGAGGTGCTGGCCCGCTCCGTTGTGGTTCTGTCGGCTCGGGTCAGAGTTGAGGGCGCCGTCCGGGAAGCCGTTGGTCGGAGGCTCCTCGGTGCCGTTGGTTTTGGCCGAGTCGGGCTGGTCTGCCAACAGGACAGACGTGGCGCTCTGAAAAACATACCAAGGGGAACGAGTGAGTGTTAATGTGGCGCTCAATTTAATTCATCGTGTGATTAATTGATTTATTAAATATGGCGATAGGTAAGGCAGGAAGGTGTTTTACCTCTTTTGGCACTTGGGATCTGAAGGAAGACGAGTGCGGCGACATGCTGCTGCTGGACAGAACCTTGCTGTGTTTCCTGTGAAAACAGGAGGCGACAGCGGGTCGAAGCATGCGCCACCAATCAGCTAAACCACCAGGCGAATCTGATCAGAGCCACACGAGGGTCTGTCTGAGAACCTGGAGCAGAACCAGGACACTTCCTCACCTCTCAAACGGGACTTTCTTCAGTTCAGAGTCTTTCAGGTGGTCGATGATCTGCTTCTGCGTCCTCCCGCTGGAAGAAAAGTGAATCTAAATTTAAGCTTAAGCAAAAAAAAAAAAAAGGAAAAAGCAGTTTCTGAGTCCTGGCTGACCTGAATCGGAACGAGGAACCCCTGGTGAAGAGGATGGGCTTGGGTTTGGGTTTGGGCTCCTCGAAGAGTCTGAAGAAGGCGTGGTACTCAACACAGATCTTCCAGAACACCTTGCAGCAGTCCCTGCTGGCCATGGCGAACTCCAGCGTGTCGTGGTGGGAGTTCTGCTGGACGACACCAAGAGTTGGGCAAAGTACGGACTCAGAGGAGTGGAAAATAAACGCACCCTTATTCTCAGGTTTCTTTCTGCAAAAACAAATCAAACTGAACCTTTTCCTTAAATGAAGAGGTGGGCAGAGTAGCCAGATGATGTATTCGAGTCTTAATATCTTAATAAATCTTTAAATGTTTTAACTGGAGAAAACAGTTGAAAAGTTTCATCTTTTCAGGATTTCAACAATAAAAACTGATCTTAGATGGACTTACTGAGGGGTCGGCTCTCAGTTTGATGAGGAACCTTTTACGCTTGAAGCTCAGCTTGCGAATCTTGGACCAGTTGAAGGCATTGATTTTTGTGTAACCCTGAATGAGAAACAGAAAACCAACTGAATGCAGCCAGTTCCACTGCAAGAAGAAGAAACTCTAGATTTTAGAAAACTTAAGAAGCATTTTGGAACAAGCAAGCAGGATAATATTTAAGGAATCAATGTTCCTAAAGTTCCTGCAGATTTTAAAGTCATTTTTTTCTTTAATTTAAAATTTAAAACACAAAACATTTGTCATGAATTTATGGATTTATTAGTGCAAGTCAAGAAGATGCAAGGAAGGACACAAGGGAGGAAAGAAGGGTGCAAGGAAGAAATGAAGGAGACAAAGAAGAAGGATATAAGATACATTTTGACACAAGACAGAATGGGTAAAAAGGAGAAAAGTAAAAGATAAGGGAGGACACAAAAAGGAAGGAGAGAGTGAAGTATAAAAGGATACAATGGAGAATACAAGGAAGAAAGGTAGGACACAAAAAAGTCAGAACAAAAGATAAAGAGGTAAGATACAAGATAGGAAGTAGGATGCAAATAAAAACAGAAACGATACAAGATGGGAGAAAAGATACAAAAGTGGAATTACGTTCAAGGAAGAAATGAATGACATTAAGTCATGAAGGACACAAGGAAGGACAGATCATTAGTCTGCAGTCCTTCATGTCCGACAGCCTTCAGGTGAATCTCCACTTCTGCAAACCTTAACCACATATTTGGGTCTCTAGCAGGATTCTCTTACAAGCTGAGCTGCTGCTGTCTGGTGTGTTCAGACCAGAACTCGATGGAAGTTCCTACCTGGAAAACCAGGACCCCGGTGTGTGCCACCGTCAGGCTGAGCTTCGTCCCCTCTCTGTCCTTGGCAGGGTACAGCCGGACACCATACATCTCCAGCCGCCGAGCGATTTCCAGCAGCTGGTAGTCCGACTCCGCTGGAGTCTGCCCTCTGTGGAAGGAAAGCATCACTCAGTTGAAATGAAGTCCAAACAGAAACCGTCTGCACAAGTCCTGAAACAACAGCAGGATCAGACAGAGGCGCCTGCTGCAGGCCGGAAAGAAACCTGCCACAAAAAGAGCTTTGTTTCCTCGCAAAATCTAAAAATCGCTTCCCGTTTCCTGTATGAGCGCCTGAATTAGCTACTTCCTTCCTGCGTCGGCTAAGAAGGAGCTGAGGGATTGGAGCGAGGGAAAGCCAGTGGTTTGTTTTTCTGTCTTTATCTGTGCTGGGGGAGGGGGGCTTATGGGATTTGCAGAAAATAAGGAAGTGAGCCTGGTTTGTAAATGTTAATGTTAGCCGACAGTGGAGGCTGAAAGGACTCACACATGTTGGCGGTGGCAGTCGATGATCTTGTCTCTGATGGCGTCCTGGTCAGGAAGGTACTTGTTGTGCAGCAGGTGCTGCCAACTCTGCGTCTCGTCAAAGTCTCCAATCTCAGCTGGTGGGACGGAGGGAGGGAAAAACTGAGGTTATTTGGACTAGAAAGGAGAAAAAACTGCCAGAAAAATCAAATAGTTTGAAAAGTATGAAGGAAACTGACAAAAGAAGTAAATTTGTACAAATATAAGAGTACATTCAAGACAAAATGGATGGATGAATGGTTTGATGGATGGCTGACTAGATGCATCAGTTGTACAGGAAAAGACGTGTAAAAACATTCTGTCAATAATATTTTATTTTCCAGACTGATTTGTTCTCATAAATCTCAGAGATTATGAAACTCCTGGAAAAATATGTTGAATTGTGTTTGATTTCAGAGACGGAAGCCTTTTTGGATCAAAATTCCTAGAATCAGACCAGAGACATTATCTGACACAAAGATCATCCGGTAAAAATGCAGAAATCCTAAAAATCCTCCTGAATATTCTCAGAGCAGAAAGAGACTTTAGAAATGATTGAGATATTTCTAACAGAGAGCAGCTGATTGTCTCTACATGAGATCAATGAAAGGAAGGAATAAGGAAGTGAAACCTGCGTTTTACTCACACTGAATGATGTGGGAAACCATGAGGGCGGCGCTGGTGTCGTTGCAGATCAGATGACCGCAGGCCAAGTCGCGTTTGATCTGCAGAGCAAACAGATACCTGGAGAACAGCAGGACAAAAAACATCCTTACATCAGGAAATGATCAGATGGTCAGATTAGATCAACCAGCAGGAACAAGTCAGGATGCAGCAACACAACAGCCTCAAACCAGAGCTGATTTAACACAAGAACATAAAGGAAGTAAGGATACATTGGGTGGAGAGAAGGAAGAAAAGAAGGAATGAAAGGAAGGAAGTACATAAAGAATAGAGGACACATTGAAAAGGAAGGAAGAAAAGTAGGAAGGAAAGATGGATGAAAGCAAGGAAAAAAGGATATTGAAAGGAAAGAAGACACATTGAAAGGAAGAAATAAGGAAGGTAAGAATGAAGGAATAAAGGAAGAGAAAAGGAAAGGAGGACAGAAAAGGAAGTAGGGACGACACTGAAAGGAAGGATTAGGGAAGGAAGTAAAGAGAAGAAGGAGAAATGGCAGAACAAAGGGACCAAAAATAGGCAAGGAGAAAAACAGTAAGGCAAGGAAAGATGGAGGACATGATGAAGGAAAGGAGGAAGGGTAAAAGTTGAGAAGGAAGAAAACAAAAACCAAAGAAAGAGGACAAATAGAGGGAAAGAAGGATGGAAGAAATGATAAAACAAATGATGGAAGAGACAAGTGTAAAAGAAGAGAGGAAGGAAGGGGAAGAAAGGAAAGAAGGAATTAAAGAAGGAAGATAGAGGACTAAAAGGAGGAAAGAAGATAGGACACCAGGAAGGAAAGACAAAAGGATAAAAGACCAGTTGGAAAAAAGGCAAATAACAAGAAATGGAATAAATGAAGGACACGAGAAAGTAAATACCAAAGAAAGCAAATAAAGGACCAGTGAATCGGGAATAAAGTCAATTAAATAATAATACATTTCTAAACTCATTTATTTTTCCACACTTTTTCAGATGTTTCCACCAATCTGACCAAACACAGGAAGAGCAAACAGCTGCCAGCTCACTTCCTGTTTCCTGTGAGTAAACAGGCAGAGAGAAAAGACCAGGAGCAAAAAACTAAAACCTACAACAACTGGTTTGTTCTCTGGGTTAGGAAAGAAATCCCCAAAGTGACAGAAATATTCTGGGAGCTGCTGCATCATGGGAAAATGCTGGAGGTCAGAGGTTGGTGGCGAGAGCTTGGACAAACATCTGGGCCGGCTTGGACCGGATTATCAGACTAGAAGCAAAACAGGAGTTTCTTTTTTAGCTGCTATGAAGCAAAAAATTGTTTTACAAGAAGCCTGGTTCCCAGATCCCACAGTTAGCCTTAAAGTGTCCTCTTAAAATACCAGAATATTTGACAAGGTATCATTAGAAACATCCAGAAAACGCGGCATGGAAGGCTGAAAACACGGGTAGAGGGCTATAGGAGTGGTTTCTGTGAAAAACCTACCGAGTCAGCTCCTCCATGAGCTGCGTGTGGTCAGGAGGGAAGAACTTCACCACAAAGCGAAGGATGGTGTTTTTAGGTCCTGGAGGAGAGAAATTATGGGTTAGAGAGGAAGTGGAGATGTGGGAAGAAAGAACGACTGAGAGAAACACGACAGATTCTTACGTCTGATCTGCTTCAGCGCCGGCTTCAGGAGGTCCAACCACACCTGAGAGCAGAAAACACTCCATTACATCACGTAGCGCTGCTACGCTAACCGTGAGGCTGTTAGCGTCACAACATCATTAAACATTGTGCTCACTCATTACTGCAGCAGAGTCAGACCTGATCTGATTAAACAATGCTTCATATTAGGGAAATTAAATTGTAATAATTTGTATCAGTCTGAAAATACTGATGCAAAGGAAGGGAGGAATTAGGACCATTCAGGCTGAAAGAGCTAAATACAAAAGCACATACTTTGCAGCTGAACACATCATTACTCCTGAAAATGAAGGTCATTAAGAGGTTTATTATATTCAAATGGAATCTGAGAGCTAAAAATGATACTAATAGCTTTAAAAAATGTACTAAAAACATCATAGCGTGGAGGTTTAGATTGGTATTATTTATTTGACTTCATGTTATTCGATCTTCATAGAACAGTTCAGCTTTCATAGGAGCCAGAAAGCTTCTTCTTTTCACTACATGTTTGTGCTTTAGTGGAGTTTCCATTGCAAACTACAGGCGCATCCAGTCTACAGATCATTACAAACAGCTGCTGCTACTAGAAACTTCAGGAACCAGACTGCAGCAGAAAGCCAGTGTTTAAATCCACATCAATGCAAATTTATGAAGATTACAACTGAATCCTTCCAACAAGTCTCATCCTACCGTCATCTTCCGGTGATCCGTGTACTCCAGCCCAAAATAGTCGCCTTCAGTCAGGTTGAGGTGGACACAGACCAGGTCAAAAAGCACCTTCCCAGGCACGCGTTGCTGCAAGAGAAGGATGGGAGAGGGGAAGCCATGTTGGATTAAACTAGAAAGAGAAAAAAGATGGTGACAGAAACTGAATCAGAATTGGGAGGGAGTAAGGGAAGGATGAGTTATTCCCAATCCAACAGTTTCCAGCAGAATCAATAGCGCATCCTGACAAAAAGCAGCTGACTTATGACCCAGATGTGAAGTGCAGACTCTTCTTTTTGATCTAACAAAGACGTGGAAGCCAGTTTGTTCTTGTTTTATGGTTGAGATCCGACTTCAGATGCGAGAACTGCTTTTCAGACATCCACGCGTTTCTACTGCTGACTACTCAGCACTGAAATGCTGTTCAGTCATTACTATAACTACCATCAAGTCCCAATGGTGAAAAAATGAGTCACAACGAGAAAAAAACAAGTCGCATGTCCAGCCAAACTATGAAAAAAAATCTGCAACTTGTAGTCTGGAAAATACGATATTAATAAGCCTTTGAGCGTTCAGAGACTGGTGCACTTTGTTATTCCAAAGATTACCCCACAGAAATATTATTGATCGAAAACCAGAAGAGTTTAATTCAATTTAATGCCAGTTAAATTGGATTAAACATCTTTATTTCACCAGAAATAGACGATAAACGTCAAAATTTCCAACCAGGATAAAAACGAAAGGAAAAAACCAATAACGCTGAAGCTTAATAAGAATATATGGACAGGATTATTCCAAACAATAGGGATGTGCCGATCAGGTTTTTTCTCCCGATACCGATAACCCCTGAGGGCCGATCGCCGATTCCGATCACATAATTATTATTTATTTATTTTTTATCATAAACACTACTGTTACATTAAGTGAGAAAAGGAGCCATGAATTCACCTTAATTTAGACAAAAACTTGTTTTTAATAACTTTTCCAAGAAGAAAACTAAACAAAACAGGCATTGTGCAAATTGAACTGCTATCAATAATACTATCCTTTACAGACTGATAACATATGAGGCTCTGAAGAAGCTAAATAATGCAAAGAGCCAAAATAAAACCTCTCAACATTGCCAAAAAATTCAAGTATAAAACTTAACATTCAAAGGCAAAAACAGGATCCATTACAATAAACAATCCAGAGTTACTGAATGAAAACTTCCTGTTAGCATAGCGGCTAGCTGGTTACTGCTAGTTCTGATTGGCTGTTTCTGACTGAGCGGAGTAATTATGGAGAGCAGGGAGGAGATCGATTAGTTTTTTTAGAGATTATCTGTCTCATGTTAGGACAGAGAAAGTTTTAATACGTATGTAAAAAATTTTTTAGGTTAGATGCTGCAGCTTTAAACAGGTTCGGTGTGAGTCGCTACCAGGTGGAGCAGAAGCGGCTCCATGTCAAATATTACTAAATATTAAATATTACTACCTGTAGCGGAGCAGCGGTTCAAAAGCAGAACCAGCGTTTTACATCGCAGCTCCAAGACTTAAATCATTTTACAGGTTATTTGTTTATCTTTCTGACCGTCATGCTAATCCGGTGAGTGTTGGTAGCTGCGCTGCTTTACCTGCTGTCTGATCCTCCATGTCTTTTTACTGCACTGAGCCTCGATGTAGCCAAACTCCGTCATTGTTTTTATGTCGTATTAGCTTCTCGTGTTGATGCATTTTGACCTGCTTCTATTTTCCGCCGCAACACGCAAACGTCCCCATTCACTCAGTGTATTATAGTTACACATCGCTTAGGATTTGTTGCTGCGCGTTTGCGCGGTGAAGGAAAGATGAGACCAGCTGGACAAACAGGCTGAGAAATGAGATGCAGGTGATCGGTATCGGTTCAAGAGCCAATGATCGGCCGATCCCGATCATCACCGATTTCACGGAAATCGGCCGATTATGATCGGTGACCGATCGATCGGCACACCTCTACCAAACAACTCTAATTATGTCATTGTTAATTGTGACAAGTCTGACCACAGCCACGGTGCATCAGAGCAGCCCCGGCACGCCGTGAGCCAAGTCTGTCACCATCTGGCCTCCGCATGTCGACGCGAGTCTGTGTGTTCAGTCTGTCCGCAGGGAAACACCCACACACTCCTCATCCAGCTATTCACCAAGCACAACACACACATTTACTGGCTCTAGCTGCAGGCTGGATATCAAGGAAACATCAGGATTCTGTGACGCTCTCCGAGAACGTCAATATTATCCGACTGACAGATGCTGCCGTTTGGACGGGATTTAGGTCTGGGTGGTGATAATCTTCGCCTTAAGGCAGTTAAGACGGGACAAAAAGAGAGGAAGTAGGAAAACAGAAGACAGGACGACGGCTTACATAGCAAGAAAGCAGTCAAAAATAATCCATCACTGCTCTTCTCCTTTCTACCTACATCTATAAACACATTAGTCAGTTTTTCTGCATTGATTTCTCTGTGCTTCTGTCTCCTTCACTTTGAGCTGAGCTATTTCCTCTTCAGACGGCCTTCATTAGCAAACCAATCTCCTCCAACAAGACGTCCAACTTCAACAACAAAAGCTCCAGGTTTTCTGCCGTGCAGAACCGCGTTGGGCTGGGAGGAGGCGCAGGGGCCCGACCCAAAAAGCACAGAGCTCTGTTGGAAACACACGGCCAGATTTGGATCCCACTGACAAGCGTGAGAGTGAAAACGCACAGTTTGTAAACATAGATGTACAGTAGAGATCTCAACACTGAGTTCTGGTTTTTGTTTTCTGCTGTTAAAATATCAGGTTGAAAAGAGAGATTTGCTTGTTTGCAGGTTTTTGCATACAGCACATATAAAATATTCCAAAGAAAATGCAGCTCAAATAGCATTGGCTGGCATTGCAAAGCAGCCAATCCAAAAATGCGATTCATTTTCCTTGGTGCTGATTGGCTGAACCCCCAAAAGTGGTAGCGGAAGTGCTAATATGGTTTCCACTGTGCACAATATAGATTTGGCTTAATTGCTGCTCTGATTGTGTTGTTCTTTCAGCAAACTGCCTTTTTTGAGTCTGTATACTCCAGTTAACGATGAAACAATCACTAAGTTAGTCGATTATTTCAGCCCCAGATGGAAAGCAGGCATATTGAGAGATTTGTGATAAAACAGAGGTTCTTCTCATTGGTACTAAATCTACTCTGGCCAAAATCAAAAGCTTCAGTCTTGAAATTGATAACTGTTCCGTTTCTCCCTCCCCTCAGGTAAGGAGTCTGGGTGTCATCCTTGACAGTACCGTTTCTTTCCAGTCTCATATTAATAACATTACCCGCTCAGCTTATTTTCACCTACGCAATATCAACCGCCTCTGCCCCTCCCTTACTCCCCATTCCACTGCCATCCTTGTTCACTGTCTTGTGACATCACGCCTGGACTATTGCAACTCCCTTCTGTTCGGTCTCACCCACAAATCTCTTCATAAGCTCCAACTGGTTCAAAATTCAGCTGCCCGCATCATTACCAAAACCCCATCCATGCACCATATCACTCCTGTCCTGAAAGGACTCTATTGGCTGCCCACCAAGTTCCGCATAGAATACAAAATTCTTCTGTACACTTTCAAGGCCCTTAATAATCTCTCCCCACCATATCTTTCAGATCTTATTCGTATTGCCATTCCCTCTCGCTCCCTCAGATCATCCTCCTCCATCCATTTGACTGTCCCCTCTGTCCGTCTCGCCACTATGGGGAGCAGAGCTTTCAGTCGCTCTGCTCCCCAACTCTGGAACTCATTACCACCCCACCTTAGAAACATAAAGTCATTCTCAAATTTTAAAACCGAACTCAAAACACACCTTTTTAGATCTGCTTTTTCCACATGACATAATTGGTTTGCCTGATTTTACATAGATTTTATATAGATATATTGTTTTGTTTTATTTTATCTGTTTTTATTGTTGTCTTTTTTTTCTTTGCTCTGTATGGTGTCCTTGAGTGCCAGAAAGGCGCCTTTGAAATAAAATGTATTATTATTATTATTATTTGCCTTCTGGTTTACCAAAACTACTGAGAGCAGGGGTGTCAAAACGGGCCGCTTGTGCCATAAGGCATCGATAAACCTGATAAATAAAAGTTTATAACTGCCTCTGCATTTGATAAGCTCTTAAAATTAAATAATATTGAACATCTTTTCACATCCATCAATCCCTCCAGAATTTATCAAAACATTTTGTGATTCTTTGCAATAAAAATCCAAACTTTTCTGATGCTAATTTAGAAATATTTGCAAGAAACGTTGCCATATTTGCATATTTGCCATATTTTAGATATGAAAATAAATTTGACTTTATATTACTTGCAAATAAATGTAGGAGTAAAATGTACTGCCACCTCCAGGTGGGAGTTGGCATCACTGTTTTTCACAATTTTTCTGGAAAATTTTTAATGAACTCCTTTATGCACAAGCACAAAAAAATAACGTGACTTGTTGATTTTGAGTTAATTTCCCTGATAAATGAGGTGAGTGCTAGGATTAGTTTAGATTTTGATCAAATTTAGGACAAAAACACTGAGCTCCTGTGTTAAAAAGTCAGATTATCATTGTAATATCATTAACTTGATTTCTTATCTTCTTGATCTCTAATTTATCACCGTCACTGAGGTTAAGCAGGTATACAACCCACAGCAAGAGAACTGCATCATCTGCAAAAGGTGAGAGCTTCATGTTCAGACACCCTTTAGCTTTGAGAATAAGCCATTTCCTCCTCTTACAGCTAACTGTTTTTCAGTAACTAAAGACAGAAATTGAGAAATAGACCTATTACCACATTCAAGTAACATTACACGCTGGAATGCACGTGGAAATATAGGCCAGAAAACTCAAATCCAGTTATACCAACGCAGGTTTCATGAACCTGATGGGTTTTATCTTCCAGCTGCCAGAAAATGTCAACACATTCAGCTTTCTTCCTTCGGTTTGCAGCGGCTCATCTGAAAGGCTGCAGCAAACCTGTTTGTCGTTAAGTTTTCTGTCCACACAGCGAGCTGGTAGTCAAGAAAAAACTGGATCTAATCTGAACAGTGTGTGAGGGAGAAATAAAAAAAAGTAACAAAAAAGGTGAGAGCTGAAGTACTGAGAAGTGAGGAAAGCAGAATCCCAAACAGCTCTGCTGCAAACAACAGACAGTAGCTGGCAGGAACTGGACCAAACTTGGCCAAGAGAGCGGTGAAAGTAAAGTTTGAACTCTTCAGATGTGGCTAGTGAAAGCCAGCATTTAGCCCGCTTCATGACAACCTACGTTTTGGGCATATTTAGCAACACCAAATTCCAACGTTTGCTGACAAAACAAATTGTTTTGTTTACCATCGCGCTGCATGCTTTCACCCGTTCACCCTGCAGTTTCACATGTGGGAACTGAAAGAGAGAAGTGGGTCGTGAAAAACAAAACCCTCTCTTTCTGCTACATGAAACTCTGAAATATGTGCTTAATTTGGAACAGTTTGACCTTTTGTTTTCTATTGAATGTAAAGTCTTTGGCTTTAAAGAACATGAACAAAGCCAACCTTGACTGAATTGTAGGGATCTTGACCAGTCTGTAGATTTTATTTCATTCTGCAAGGTAGCATCTCTGTTAATCTCTTCAATGAAGAAATTAAAGTCTTCACATTTAAAACGCTCTTAATTAGGTTTGTGTCTCTTTAAGAGAATTCAGCCTGCTCCGATTGGTCTGCTAAATGGAAAAGCTATATAGTAGTAAAAATTAACTTCTAATGTGGTTAACGAATAATTAGATTCCAACAATAAGTTGGAAAAACAACACACTTCAGTGTGGAAGCTGGTACAGAGTAAAGAAGACTCAAAATTAGCTTTATTCAGTATTAATGAGTAGTTTAAAAACTGTTAGTGGAAGCACAGAGGAATTAAAAGGTATTTAAAAGGAATCCATGTTTTCTTCAACATCTTTGTAGTTCATTCAGGTTGTTAAGGAGCAAAAGCAAGACTTCCAGCAGATAACAGGAAGGCTAACAAAGGTCCTCGGATTCATCTTTTTGAGCTTTTTGGTATAGTTACAGGATTACATTCACAACATATACAGATACATTGTTTACATGGTGACGTTAGCCACAATAATTGTTAATACAGTATGCTACAGCTAGATTAAATTGTAAACTGTTTTGTCTCAAAACAGGAAAATCCTTTCCTGACTTTTCTCTTACCTTCTACTAAACTTTCAAACTTTTTCCATCATAAAACAAATTAGATTGGGAAAGAATCTAAATCTTTTAAGTATACAAACTGAGACCGCTGCTTTGGAGACACTAGCGATGCTAACAGCTAACTGATGCAATGCATCGCCCTTCTGCTAATAATACAAACAAATAATGAGCTAATGAGTGGGAAGGGAATAAAATGAAGTTTTTGTGTTGTTTTTTATATAATTTCATATTATAGTTAAAAAGAAACTAGACAAAAACTGGTCTGAGAAAGGTCAAAGCTATAAAAAAGAAAAATAAATTGGGAGGTTCTGGTGACTTAACCTCTGGTATTTTCAATGGGAAAAATCATTTAACTGCATTTATATGACAATAAATGAAGAATAAACTCAACAGGCAACTGTTCAGCCTTTTCCCATGACCCTCTCTTGGCAGCTTTTTCAGAAAAATGAGGATCTTCAAGAGGTTAAAACGAAGCAGAAATTAACTGCTATAAATTTTTAGTGTGGGTTGTTTTAAGGTTGACAAATATGAGCAATTTTATCCGTTTGCCGTTCAGCAGACGGTGAGCAGATTGGTCCCTGCAGAGCACAGACTGAGGTCCTTTCACTTTGAATCACAATCACTTCTTTCACCAGCTTCTATCAATGAGGCCTTCTTACCCAGCCAAAATCTCTCACACACACACACACACACACACACACACACACACACACACACCACACACACACACACACACACACACACACACACACACACAAACACACAACACACACACACACACACACACACACACACACACACACACACACACACACACACACACCTAATCACATTTTTACTGTGCAAGACTCAGATAAAGTGTTTTTTTTCTTCTTCTTCTTCTTGGATTTGTTTGCAGTAAAATATTCCAGGTAGAGGCCAACGTTCCTGCATACACAGAAGCAGAGTCTGGATAAAACAGCTGACGTGTGGGGGCCGTGTCCAGCTCTCAGAGCTGGGTTTATGGGCCGAACTCTCCTCTTCTCAGATAATTATAAAGTCGAGACAAGAGCCTTAATGACCAGCTGTCCTTCTACATAACAAATAACTCGGCTGAAAATAGCTGCAAACGTCGTTTCTCTCCGTTTACCTTCCATAACATGACTCAGGCCTGATTCTCACAGCAAATCAGACAGCGGAGTATATCAGAGTCTATAATGGACACAAACTGCTTAGTAAGTTGGATTAATGAGAGTTTGTTTGTGTGCCCCCTTCACTTCCTCCTGAGTCATTCTGTCGCGGCTTCATTCACGGCCTCTAACCATGAAAGAAAGATGCCAGGAAGCTGTCAGTGTGGCCGACTCTGCAGAATCAGCTGCCAGCTCCAACGCTGACAGATACACTTCCTCTCCCTTTAACCCAGAACTTCTCATGTGATCCAGTCAGCGCCTCGCCAAGCTGGAGAGAGGCATGTCAGAGTGAATCACTTACTGTTTTTCTACTATCCTCCCCACATGAGGCCCCTCTGGGCCCAGCAGCTAACACAACACTCACTTATTCAACTTACTTTAGTGTCTGCCTTTGATCTCACCTCTAAAGGATATCGCTTTACAGCTTTATAAAAATATATACAGCAGTATGAAAATAAATGGTTACTATGAAGTTAATATTTCTACTGAGGGAAAGAATTAAATATGACATGGACAGACGGACGGACCAGAAAAAAGATCAATGGACGCATGGACAGGAAGATAGATGGATGAATGGATGGACACAGAATGAAGTAAAACTACCAAAACATTCAATTTTCCCATCTTTATCCACATCAGGAAATAAATCAGATTCTGAACTTTCCAGGTTTGCACAAAACCTGAAAAGTTTTGTGCAAAAGTATCCAAGTTTCCTTAGTTTTGCACAAAACCTGGAAAAGTTTCCTACAAAAATTTCCCTCGGTTTGTGGGGAAGCAAAGGGAATAAACTGGAAAGCAGCAGATCTCCACATTATAGAGTAACATCATTACAACAATCGCTGGTGCAACAATAATAATATAAAGAACCATCTGATTGGCTGTTAGACTCAAACACTTTGCAGTTCTCACTCTGCAGGCCAATAAGATACGGAGAATCCTGCTTGTAGAATGTTTCCAAATATTCTACATCCATTGTTTCTTTCACAGCAGGAAATATTTAGAAAAGTATCCAAGTTTCCTTTAGTCTGTAATGTCATCCAGTTTGAACAACTGGAACAAAAAGAGGAGGAAATGTGAAGAGAAATGAGCAAAGGTCCTGAGAAGCTGAGGCTGGTGATGTTTGTTTTGTTTCCTTCATGGTCAGTTTTATCATGAAGCTTCATACCTCAGAACATGCTGCGTCCTGCTGCGTCCTGCTGCTGAACTGCATCAGCAGACCTGAAGCGTCAACACAGGAAGCTCAGCTCAGGTTACAAACATGCAGAAGAAGAAGACTAGCAGGGTTCAAGAGGTCAGATGATCCCAGACTCAACTTCCCAGGGTTCAGTGGGCTCCAGCCTCAGATTTAAACCCAAAACATGATGGTAGATATTTATGAAAGATATTCATACAATGGAGAGAATTTAAATATAGGAGGAAGGAAGAAACTAACAAAGGAAAGAAGGGCAGATATAAGGAAGAAAGGAAAGGCTAGAAGGAAGGAAAAAGGAAGGAAGGAAGGAAGAAAGGAAGGAAGGACAGAAAAATGGAAGAAAGGAAGGAAGGACAGAAGGAGGGAAGGGAGCAAAACCCAGATGGAAGGAAAGAGAAAAGGTAGGAAGGAAGCCTAGATGAGATGAACAAAGGAAATTGGAAAGGAAGGAAAGGAGGAAGTAAGTCCAGATCAAAAGGGAGGAAATGAATAAGAAATGGAAGCAAACAAGAATAAAATAAAGGAACAAAGCCCAGAAGGAAGAAAGAAATAAAAATAAAAAACATATGGAAGGAAGTGGATAGCAGGAAAGAGCAGAAGGACAGAAAAGAACGAACAAACAAAAGAGGAAGGAAGAATGGAAGTAGGACACTATGAAGGGCACTGAGACTGGAGGTAGCAAATAAGGAAGGTAGGAAAGAGGACACGTAGAATAAAGGACACAAGGTAGCAATGAAGGACAAGAGAGAGGAAAGAAAAATGCAGGTATGAAGGAAAGAAGGAAGGACACATGGTTCTCCTTCCTGCCACTGGTTGGTGTAACAGAATAATAACCCGTCATCAACACCCGTATTTCCCACCAACAAATCATTCACAGGTTTTTACTTTTCAGATGTTTACTTCCTGGTTCTGTCCGTGCAACCGTTTCAAAACAAACATGGCGGCTAAATGGTCCGGTAAGAGCCAGATGAGATATGAATGACTTTTAAACATTTAGAAAGTGGTGTAAAGTTATGAAGTAGTTCAAGTTTGGAGGAAATAAACACCATGTTCGGCAGATGAGAGAGAAAAAAGCGAGATTACAGTTTTGGAAAGCCAAATGAAACTGGAGTTAAATTGTTTGACCATAACGACCCAAACCAAACCACAAAATTAGTTTCAAAGTGGTTTAAGGACAACAAACTCAATATTTGGAGTGAAAAGGTGTTTGTGAGCAATACCTATATATAAAAAGCTGCTTGCTAAGACTACAGCTTGGTGTAAACTGTACAGTTTCCCATAAAACAACAGGACAGCAGGGAGACGGTTCCTTTATTTCTGCACCAATCACATCCTCACACAATGGATTATGCTAAACAGCTTAACTCAACAAAGAGAGTCGCACAAACACATCTAAGAGAAAAAAAGCAGCATGTTGGCAAATACCTGCCAGTTCTTGGAAATTAAGTCCACAAACCTGCTGATGGGGAGCTGCAGCCACGCCAGTGATGTGTGTGTCTGTGTGTGTGTGTGTGTGTGTGTGTGTGTGTGTGTGTGTGTGTGTGTGTGTGTGGATGCTACAGTCTGCAGCGCGCCCCTGGTAGACTATTAAACTGAGCAGCAGAGGGGAATACATGCACAGCTCCAAAGCATAAAAAAGTAATTAGCATCTTGTGTAGTTTGATGGTGGGTGTGTCTGAACTACGCCTTGTGGAAAAATCTGGCACAGAAACGGCCTGTGGGTCTCCTTTTGGCATGGAAATAACAACCTGCAGCCGTTTATAAAGCTTGATCTCGAATGTCCGCTTGATTTTTTAGTGTAGTAAGAGATTGTGAGCACAATTAAAAACAATAAATGAAGCAAAAACTTACAATGATATGCAAATCTGAGTCACAACAGGAGGTTCTGGATTCACAGCTGCAGCTGATTAGCAGAGGAAACGTTAGGATGTAGAAATGTCAGATTTTCAAATTAAAATGAAATTCTGAGACTGAAGTAAAGCTGTACTAATGATTATTTTAGTGATCAATAAATATCTGACTATTAATCTGATAAAAAAAAAGGCACATTGTGCAGATTTTACATTGAAGAACTTAAACCATATTTATACAGTATTAGCAATACAATTAGCAACAATTACTTTTTAGAGAAAATAAACACTTTATTGCCTAAAATGTAATATTTACTTTCTTTAATGTGTGCAAAAGATGCATCTGCAGCTAAAACATATAAAAATATCAACATGTGAAAGGCTCAGACTCTTCTGCTTGACTTGACAAAAAAACATCAAGGCTCATTGGATCATTTATTGATCAAACTTAATAAAATTAATAATTAATTAATAATTAATAATAATTATTAATAAAATTAATAATTGGACAGCAAAAGGAGATTAATATATTTTTTATTTTTACAGAATTTGAACCAGGAGAAGCTAAAACTACTATTTTTAAATATGTTCTACTCAAAACTCAAACAAATTTGTATTTAATCATAAATTCAAAATGTATGTATATATTTTTACACTTTTGGCTTAATTGCTGCTCTGAGGAGTTTATTTTTTTACTCTATGCACTTCAGTTAATCAATTACTAAATTATCTGACGATTATTTCAATAATCGATTCATGACGATTAATCATTTCAGCTCTAAACTGAAAAAATTCCTTTCCAGTTTCATGCTGCGGATTGGAACGAAATTGACCAAAAAAAAGTTTTTAATCAGAGGCAAAAAAAATCCCCAGAGAAGACAAAGATGGATGAAAGCTGAAACTACTTTTCCCTCCTAAACATCACAGTCAGAGCTGCATTCCAACGCCAGTTTCTCAGAGGACCGACTCAGCAGGGCTGCAGAATAACACAAGGTCTTCTGGAAAACGTCCCGGAAGAGACCAGGAGACAGCAAGCAGAGAGATGAACACCTCCTGACTGAGAACGGAACAATAAGCCATAATGATTGCAGTTTAGTGCATGCAATCCGATCCAAGTTGCACTGATTGGACGTTATATTTCAAGTCGTGCATTCATGTTCTGCATGATCTGTGATATAATTGGCGGAGGTGGAAAGATCCTCAAACGCAGATAAAACTGAATCACTTTGAGCCTTTTTGATCTTGTGCAGCTCTTTAACTTTAAAAAGTCCCGACTTGAAGATTGCCATGATTGCGGAGCCTTTATAGCATTTAAAGTTTCCAATTAATTTCAATGTCATCCATGTGGAAACGATTCACAATTGCTGCAAGATTTATTTTCAGCATTCCTTTTGTTTTGTTTTAATTTTCTGGAAGGCGGGGAAAACCCTGACGGAGCCTGAACACCCCCACCCCACCCCCCCCCTCTGTCGTCAAAATGAAGATTTACAGCAGCAGTGACTAATAAGACGGAGCTCTGTCTGTCGGGAGACATTGAGAGGAGAAGACGACCTCAGCCAGGATTTCACAAATGAGTTTGGCATCGTCCCAGTTCGCCTGGTGCTCATTTCAAGGTTTCTAGCAAACAGATAAAACCACAGTGAAAACTCCACCACAAGTCCACCTCTACGGCTGCAGAAAGCTGCACTAAAACAACATTTGTAATCCACAATAACGACAAAATTGCTTTGGCGGTTTTGTGTGAGAAGGGCACAATGATTGCTGATGAACTTCTTCAGCGAGGCCCAAATTCACTGCAGGAAAAAAAAAGGACTGCAGCCAAGCGGAGCAGCCAGTGTTTGCTCATTCACTGGCTTCTGTGGGAGTCGGATGTGTGTCTCTTTTTCCACCACAAAGGGCTCAGCACCACGTCTCCTTTCTGTCCTCCACTGGGCCTCTATTCATTTGGTTTCTGCTCCCATTTACAAACTATCTCAGCAATCATCTCTGTCCATCGGGGACAATTTTTCACTTTCCAGCAGTAATCTGCTATCATTTCTTTTTTCCAACCTAGAAGGAAGCATCATCTGTGCCTCTTTGATCTCAGAAATAAAAAAAAGACAGACCAAGAAGATTTTTAAAGTCTGGATTTAGCAAAGATATGAAATGCAATGCAACTTATTCCCTTAAACATAAAAACAATTTTAAAAAATCTGAAGGGAATGCATCTTTTACCCACAGGAATGAGAAACCCAATACCAGCCGTTACACAGTCACTCAGAATAAATGAAAATAAAAACTGCCTGTGTTTTTACACCACTTCTGTCTCCCAACAACAAAAACAAACTATAACACAAGCTGCTAGTGTTTGTAGCTAGCAAGCTAACGTAGCCGTCATTAATTCAGAGTTAGCATGTTAATGTTAGACTACTAACACTTTAAAAAGCCTGATTAATGAAGCTTTGTTGTAATAAACTGAGAACATACAAATTACTTGTTGCTAGTAGCTAATAATGCTAAACATACACAAGATACTGCATAACGTTAAAGTAGATTTTTCATTTTGTACTTATTTTTGAATATTGATCAAACATAATATTTAGCACTTAAGACATAATAGGCATTTATATTCTAAGAAAAATAATATGAAGAGTTTAAACTTATTAGTTTTTTGTATTTGTAATGACTGTCAGCATCTTTATACTGTCACTCCTTCAATATATTTGGACAATTTTATTCTCATCACTGTGAGTTTACAATAATACTGAGAAATTATTTTGTAAATTCATATTTGTTTTCTCTTCTAAACACTGTATTTATGTTAAGTCCTGCTTGAATTAACATAAATACAGTTTACGGCTAATGTTTGGATTAACCAATTAATGACTGAATAGCAAAATGTGCCAACAAAACAGGATTTTTTTGTATAGTTTTGACTTAATTGGCCCTAAAATGTACGTCGAGTCTCTATACAATTACTAAATTTTAAGCAATTTTTCAATAACTGATTCACCATGATTCATCATTTCAGTCCTAATTTTTAGGACCAAAACAAGAAGAACCTTTGCAAGGAGCCTAACTATGCAGCACTTGAGTTTCCTTTGCAATAAAACAAAGATTTCAGCATTTAGACCGATTACAATAAAAACGATTAATGTTTACTGCTGCCTCTGTCTAATGGGACCATAAAGCAGCGTTGTAGCTCCCTGCTCCCTTCATTTTTAGCCTCTGGATTCAGTCCCCAGACAGCAGGCAGGACAAAGGCCCATCAATTTCAAATGTCAGCGGCGCGTGTGTTCGTGTGCGCCTGGCTGCGGTGAAACATGTCAGGGGACTTGTCTGTTATTTATCATAACCCCAGAGTGTCGCTAGGTTATCAAATGATCTCCATGGAGCAGATCTGTCATCCTAATCCTTGTAGCCCTCCCCCAACACACACATACACCTCTATCACACACCTAAAGCCACTCCTCTTCATCTCACTCCTGCTGTCAGATGGTGTGCCTTTAAAGCCTCTGACATCCACTGAGAAAGTCAATCACAGACAGCAGATATTGGATGGTCTTACAGGGATTAGGGTCAAGTCAACACGGAGGACAAAACAGGAAAAAAAAAATGAAACGAGTAAAAAATAAAATAAAATCATGTTTATCAGAAGAAAACGAAAGGCCAGGTGGTGTAGAGAGGGAACGTGGCTCCATATGTGCTGGTTTGAAGTCTGCAAGGCGTCATGTGGGTAAATGGGATTTCCTAGTGAGGGGAGGTGAACGGGGGCTTAAAGCAGCTCAACTGATCTCCAGGGAATCAGGAGGATTTGATCTTAGTCAGCACAAGTCCAAGGAGGAATATGAACGCACAATCTGTTGATTTTTAACAGAGATGCTCGATTACAACACGCAGAAAAATAAAAATAGAAGTGCAGTAAGCAACCAAAGAAGGGATAAAAACAGTTACAGTCTGACTGGAGACAAATATGATCTGAATGGTTTTCATTCATGCTGCGATGAACAGAACCGGATGCAACGCAGAGCAAATGGCTAAAACTGATTCTTAATTAGCTGCCCTGCTTCAGCTGCAGCCCGTTAGCAGTCAGTGTCCAACCCATCATCTAGCTGCTGACGCCTGCTTTCATAGTTTCCATTAGTGGCAGCATGAAGAGCAACAAGGTCAGTGTTTATAGTGGAAACAATCTCACTGAGGTGGATGCGAGCACAAAGAGCACCTACTATCTGGACTTAATTATTTAGCAGGTGGGAGTGATCGCTGCCTCCATTTTTCATGAATAATGGAGCCACAGGCTGCGTATGAATGTGCAGACGTCTTATTATGGAGCCAAAATGTTATTCAATATTCATTAAAGAAATCAGATTTAATACGAACAAGCAGCAGTGGAAATATTCCAGAGTTCATTTTAAGAAATGACTATACTAAGGAAATGTTAATTTATTGAAAATATTTATATGATGGGCAGGATTTGCATATGGAAACTGCAAAGACAAGCAAAGGAAAGAAAGGAAGAATATGATGAAGGAAACGGAGGAAGAGTGGAGAAAGGGGAAGGATAAATGGAAATGGAGAGATGAAGGGAATTAATAAAGAAAAGGGAACAAGGAAGGAAAGAAATGAACAAAATAAGGTAATAAAAATGAGAGAAAATAGAACAGAAAAGAATGAATGAAGAACAAAGAAGGAAATACGGAAGGGTCAAAAGTAAAGAAACAAAAGGGAAGAAAGGAAAAAAGTATTGAATGAAAAAGGAACAGAGGACACCAGGAAGGAGGAAAGGAAGTAAAAAGGGAATAGCAGGAAGAAATGAAAAAATTAAACAAAAAGGAAAGGACAATCAGGAGAAAAATGAGAGGATGAAAAGGAGGAAAAAAGAAATGAAAGAAAGAAAATGACAAAGGAACAAATGGAATGAAAGGAAGGAAATAAGGATGCAATGGAGAGAAAGAAGGAAAATCACATGACAAAATAATCACAATGGGAGAAAAAAACGACAACAAAAAACACAGTGAGGAAGAGAGGAAGGAAGGTCACAGAGAACAAAGAGAGAGAGGAAACGTTTGAATAAACAAATGAAACCAGAACAACGATGAGAGCAAATCTTTGAACGGTTGTCAGTGACAGAGAGGTGAACGTAAACAACAGAATATCAATCAAATCATCCGTTCTGAACCCAGGATGATGCATTCACGCCCTCAGACACACACTGACTGATGGTAATGAAAGTAAAAGTGGTCCAAAATGGATTGCTGCTGCTGTGCGGCGCCCTGCTGAGGTCCAGAGATAACCGGCTGGTTAATGAGCTCCAACTCCGAGGAGAAAAATGCCAGTTGA
Organism: Poecilia picta; assembly: GCA_033032245.1. Taxonomy (NCBI): domain Eukaryota; kingdom Metazoa; phylum Chordata; class Actinopteri; order Cyprinodontiformes; family Poeciliidae; genus Poecilia; species Poecilia picta. The sequence continues at coordinate 11,700,799 of CM065354.1, forward strand.
AAGCCAACGCTGGAGGCTTATCTCCTGATTCACACATGAGGATTCAACTACTGCGCAAAACACACCGCAAGGCGTCGCAGCAGGAAAAGACAGATTAGGTGAAACAAGCTGAAAACACAATGGAGACTTTATTTCACCAAATTCATTAAGTACCAAAAACAGCCGTCATTTATTAGGTGGGATCCCTTTGAGCTGAGGATTCCTGCGGTTTCTGGAGCTACTGCAGAGAAACAACCATCGAGCTTAAACCAGGTATTTAAATTCACATCACTAAACCTTTCAGGTCAGTTTGGATTACCAAATACCTACTTTGTTTCCTAAATGCAAAAGAAAAAAGAAACAAGTAGTTTGAATACATTTTCTTAGTATTTGATAACATTTAGCTGTTCTGGCTATTGCAGTTGCTTTTGGAGGAGCGGCTTCTTCGTTCCTGAGCGGCTTTTAAGTCAGAGAAGGATTCAAGACAGTCCACCAATGCATGAACAGCTAATTTAGAGTGTTAATTTGATTATCTATGGTGTGAAATGCCACTGGATGTTTGCTTTAGCTCATCAGAGTGCTAAATTATTAGACAATGTGTTTTGTCAGACTGAAAAATTCTTGTAAACTAAGTTTTAATCATTAGCTTAGCATTGGGTATTGTCTAAAGCAGAATCTTACAACTTTACCAAGTGAAAAGACTTAAAAAGACTTAAAGTTAGTCATTTTGTAATGTTTGTAAGGTGTTGAAAGTGAAAATTTGCTGTGACTCTGTACAGCAGCCAGACCCACTGTACCGTTTACCTATGAAACAAGGATAAAATGTATAAAAAACAAAAAATTCTAACTACTAAATGCTTTAGAGGTATTAAAATGATTCCATGGGGTCAGGGTTTTCTAAAAATCTGAAATTCTCTTCAAAAGAGCCACTGATCCATCTTCTAAGCTTGTGTGTTCTGGTTTTAATTTATCAAAAGTATGAGTAGATCAAGTTGAGGACTGGAGAATGATCAGGATTCCTCTCTGCTGGATAGCCGCTGCTCTGCAGAGCACCACAAGCTTCTTGTTTTAACCTAACAAGCAAAGGCATATATTTAGGATTTAAACTGCATTCAAAAAAAGATCCAGACCAAATTCCTGCCTAACTGTCCTCTCATCCACAGACACGTCCTCAGGCAGCAGCCGCATCGCATTCTTGGCATTTTCGCTAAAAGCCAATTATGGCTTCCCAGACCGGCAGCTCAACAAACCAGCGGATTCTCTCCTCATTAACATCACAAAGAACAAAAAAAATCCCCTCAAATCTGTGCTGATAATACAGCAGCTGGATTTTCCAAATGGCATGCAAGCCCTGGAGCAGGGACACACTCAGTGTCGGCTCACTGCAAGACGTTAAACCAGAAATTCAAGGAAACGACACACTGTCACACTGCAGTGTGGGATCAATTGCAGGGATACGAGCAGAACTGTTGTGCAAGGACGTTTTACATGCTCCGGCTAGATTCAAAACACATGCAAACGCTGCAAAATGCAAACATGACACAGTTTTAGAGGTGACTCAGACATAAAGGCAGAGACAGATGGTACGGAGAAAAGGTGCTGGAGCATGTTTGGAGGAACTGGGTGAGCTAAATCAAATTCCTGCTGGTGGTAGACAGAGAGCTGACTGAGTCAGGGTTTGTAGGTGTGGTGTGTTTAAACAGGAAGTGGGCTTCGCTCCAATTTCCTGTGTATCTCCAGGAAGTGGAGATCTTAGTCTGGGCTCAAAGGTGAGCAGGATATTCAAAGCAAGTCGCCTTTAAACAACAAGTTTAGCAAGAAACAAAGGGAAACATGTGCACCTCAGGTGTGGACATGAATGTCTCAAGAGATGAATAAAAGAGAAAGGATTCAAAAGACAAAAAGGAGTGGCAGGTCAGGATCTAAAACTGTTAAATCATAGTCTTGGATTCTGTCTGAAACAGGCAGGAAAATCAAAATTTCAAGCATTTTTTGAAGGTTTATCGACACAAAAACCAACTAAAAGAAGTCCATAACATGGAACTGAACAAATGTCATGCTTGGTATCCAAAATGCTGGTAACTAAAACCTGAAAAGTGGAAGTAAAACGTACCATGTTGTAATAATACTCCTAAAGTACATTATTTTAAAAAAGTTGTTCAAGTAAATCTAACTAGTTACAACCCAACTCTGCCTTCAAGATGTTTACTTCAATATAGAACCCTGGGTTTTATTTAGGGGTATCATTCAGAGTGCAGCATAAACATCACACTTTTCACATTAATAAATGTAAAGATATTTTTAAGTTTCAGCCTTTTTGTGTTGCATAAAACTGTAAAGTTGGTGGTTGAGATGCAAAGCAAGGCATTCAATAAAAAAAAGTATCACTCACAGATATCTGGAAGACCTCCTGCGTGTCATCGAGCATCTGAACCCGTATGGAGACCTGCCGTCCCGGGGGCTGGACCGGAGGACGCACGCCGGGCTCCAGGGTGGACACCCCGAAGCTTTCCGGGGCGCCCAGCCGCTGTCCGGCCGTGGACGGCCTCTCGGTCAGTTCAGACATGGTGATGGGCTTTCAAAGGCAGCAGGGACCGACGTTCACGTCTGATGGAGAGAAAGAGGATAGAAGCATTGCTCAGATGCAAACAGCTGATTTAGTCAAAATCCGAGGTTTGTACCGCATCAAGATGGCCGACCTCTTTCCATAAATTTACCGATTACATTTTTTTTTTCAAGCACATCATTATGTTTGAACGTTTTTATGTGAATTGTGTTAAATTACTGGCTGAATATACATGAGATTTTAGTTTTCTCACATTGCTACACTTAAACATCACAAATTTTACAACAGCTTTTCTGTCATATTAGCTTAGCCTTAGTAGCAAAACCGTCAGCTTTGATTTAGCAGTCGACGTTACTCCGCCATGCAGCTCAGTTGGACGACCGCTATTAAGTAGATACCTTTGAGAGTTTGTCAAGTGTTTATATTTCAAGACAAAACCATAAAAAATATTTTACATCCCAAACCAGACTCCATCTGGACTGTTTCCCTCAAGTTCTAGTATACTCCACCGCCATCTTTGTTTCCGCTCAAGGATGACCAGCGGCGCCCTCTGTTGGATGGAGGTCAAACTACAATAACATTTCCAAGTGGACGTTTTTAGTAAAACTAATGGAATTAATTTAAGTCTAATAAACATTAATCAATAATTAATAGTAAGTCCATTCATTGATTGCATCCCTAAATTATCACTAATTGGTTATGTAGTGGGGTTTAAGCTGGGTTTGCACAATGATTAAACCACAACATACTTCACTGAGCTCTGAAGAAATTAGCCACAAACCACAACACAGCAAAAACAGACAGACAGACATGTCTTACACCTTCCCAGACATTCAAACATTCCAGCAGGTGGGATCTAAACACAGACCTCCATTCAAGACCAGCCCAGACTTGAATGCAGGCCTCCAGACTGGAGATATACGGTCCAGTCCAGAGGGTTTCTGTCTGCCTCTCCCCTGCCTCCATCCCACACTTGATAAATCTCAACCGCCAGCAATAAATATCCTCTCTCTGAGGCAGCCGGTGACATCAGGGTGGAGGAATGTCTTAGAAGAGAAGACAGACAGGCGGGTTGCTCACTTCTGCACTGCCTCAACAAGAGATCCAGGAGAGGAAGGTGGCCTCAGTTCAGTAACCTCTTAAATCTTTAAACCAATCAACCATCCTGCACCAACAATCTGAGGACACAGTACATTTTTATTCTCCTTTGAGCCAAAGTTTAGCAGCTAAATACAGGTTATATAAAATATTTGCATATAAAAAATTCCTTAGTTTAAACACTTCCTGTTTTGGGTCAGTTACAATTGCTGAGATACTACATAAATATCAGAAAACTCAGAGAATATTTTAATAAATTATTAAAGTCTAATGTCAAATAAAGTATAACTTGGGTCAAATATTTTGGATCTACTTCCTTGAGCTTCTCACCTGATTTTTTTTTTCCTGCCAGAACTGAGTCAGATTTACTCACAAGCACATTTTCAGCTCTGTCCACAAATTGTCCACAAGAATGACATCAGAGTTTTGTTATGTCTTCCCAAAAACATTGGCTTTGTTGTCCTGAAGTCACTTTGTAACCAGTTTGACTCGATGCGGAGAGTCTTTTTCCATTTCCAAAAACCCATTAGTGTCTGAATTTCAACTTTCTGGCTTCAATGTTTCAATATTTTGCTTCCTGCCGCAGCAAAAAATACCCCCACAGGATGATGCTGCCACCCCTTACTTCACAGTTCTCATCTTCTCCAAATATATTGACGGTCAATCATGTTTTCCTTGCTTCGGGACCACAGAACAGGTCTCTAAACATTTAGGTATTTGTCCCGGACTGTGTTTGCTTTTAAACTGATGACTTTGCTATCCTTTTATACAGTCAGGCTTCAACTATATACATAGTTTTAAATATTTACAGGGAGACAGTCGGGGCGGCTGACATCAAAGTTTTCAATGTAATTCACACTGTCAACAGGATGATGGAGCTTAAGATGGAGCAACAGCCACTTACAGCAAGAAATAAGGCCATCCTGATCACCAAGAAATAAGAAGAAAAAGTTGTATTAGTTTTTAGTCGACAACATAAAAATCCACTTTGGAGTCAATTTAAAAGGGCTCAATAATTTCAAAGGGTTTTTATTGTATGAAAGCTGCAGCCAGACCAGATCAAAGGATGAGAAAACAAAGTGGATCAGGAAGAGTTGGCCAGCAGCGGCAGTAATCTATGTCAGGCACCAGGAATTTAACCTCGTTTTCAAGTCTGTATTTTCTCTCCATTATTTTTTTTAATTTATTTATTTATTTTTACATAAGAATGAGATCTGATGATTTAAAACATACGTCACAGGGCAAAAAGCACCATTTTCTCTCTTTATTGCTTATTTTTTAGCACATTTAATCCTTTATTTAAAAGAATATCCTTATATTAACATTTGTTTGAGGGACTGAAATACCTAAATGTGACAAAAAGCAAAATAACTAACTTTTTTAACTTCTGTTACCGATATCGGAGCTTTAGTATCAGTCGATAATAATTTGATATGGAGAAACTCTAATTGACTTAAAACGTTTCCTTTTTTTAAACATTGTCAGGAATGTACTGAATTATGAATTTATTTAATAACTCTGCACCAGTACAGTACACTTACTTAGACCGCAACAAGAGATTTTTCCTGCCAACAGCCATTACCATCGACAATAACTTTTTCAAAACTTTCAGTTAATGAGTTAGAACAACATTTAATTTCCCTTTGGAGTCAATAAAGTCTTTTTTCATTTTAATTTGAACTAAGCTTGGTCAAACATGTAAAAACAACTTTAATTTGTTCAGTTTTAGGAGCAGAACAGCCAATGTAAAATAAATAATAAGAAATCAAAACTGACAAAAACAATAGGTTGACTGCGTTGGTCAAACATGTTCAAATAAAATGTAGCGAATGGTTCAGAAAATGCAATTAGGAACTCTAAATATAATGTAAAATAAAAAAAATAAAGCACACAAGTTGTTTCTGGTGGAAATATCTTAGTAAACTTGAAATAAAACTAACTTAAAAGTTACTTTTCAGCAAGATATAGAGGCTTGTTTTAAGTAAATAACTCCTTAATATTGATTAGTTCCATTGGCAGATAAATTGACGTATAACGTGGGAAAAATGTCTTATTGTAAGTGAAATAATCTGCCAAAAAGTATATTGATGAAAATACCTTTTCATCACCTAAAATAAGCCTCTATATGATACTAAAAAGTTACTTGCAAGTTAGTTTTGTCTTATTTCAAGTGTAAGATTTTGGTTTTTTGCAGTGCAAAGCATAGAATTAGACTAAATAGATTGGGTATCAGTGATAATGTGCTCAATATGGAATTTGTTTCAATACTGGGACTGATACAGAGAATAATAGACTACCGCAGCTAGAAAAATAACTATAATGTGTCTTATTCACATTAATTTTGTTATATTTATAGCTGATTCTCTATCAGTCACCTGTTTGCTCTTTATTAAGGTAATCCAGGTGTAGAAAGACACAAAATAAATCGCTCCTTAATCCCTGCGGGTGTCGTTGCCTCCGCTCACCTCCATGACAAAAAGCTGGAACTGGAAACTGGAGCCAAACCAAGGAAGTGACCCGACTATAAAGGGAGCTGACATTCAAGTTACTGATTACACCTGTGGGAACATTGGCTCGTCTTTGTGCGCCACTTCCCCCACAGCGTTAAAGTGAAAGCTTATCGGTAGTTCAGTATCGGTGGGCAGCCGTGTTCCCGCATGCTAGTTTACAGCCCTAATTCACTTTATTACTAACAAGCAGGTGCCGATAATCCCTAGAAACTGGAAAAATCTGTCTTGAACTGAAGGAGTGTTCCTCCATCACAAATGGACCCACAAAACATTTCTGATTTAAGGCTCTAGGATCAGCAATTAAACCCAGAGAGGGAAAAAATTGGGAGGTTTCCTCATCATCCTCTGTCTTCAGCAGGGAAGCTGGTTGTGCAAGGGTGGAATACAGAGTGAGTCGGTCACACAGCAGGCACAAAGGAAGCCACTGTGGGAGCGTCAGGCAGCGCGGCTTTAACTCACCAAGGCCTCCAGAGATGCCTTTCAACTGGGGTTCGCCCAGCGTTTCCCAAGAGATGGCGGCTGGGCGCAGGAGCCTGGGAATCAGATGAGCCACGACGCACATTTTACGTCAAACAGGGATTACTAACCCGGTCCTACACACTACGTTTTGTTCATACGCCATTCATTTATTTGGTGGAATTTCCTCACGACTCTTACAGCACCGCAAAAATACAAAGTTTTATCAAGTAGTTTCTAGTGCGAATATTTTAGTAATCTTGACATAAGACAAACTAACTTAAAAGTAACTTCTCAGCAAGATATAGAGCCTTGTTTTAAGTAAATAATTCCTTAATATTGATGAAAAAAATACAAGTTCCACTGGAAGATTATTTCACTTATAGCATGTTAAAATTTCTAGTACTGTACTTTTTTTTACTTAAAACAAGTCTCTGTATATTGCTGAAAAGTTGTCTTATTTAAACTGTATTAAGATATCTGCATTAAAAAGTAGAACAAGAATACTTGGTAAGAGTTTGTGCAGTCAGTAGCTTCCTTGAGTTTTGGTAAATTCCTGGGTCAAATTTGCTCTCAGAGTATGTGACGGCCACGTTTATTAAAACAATATTTTTTTACGTAATGTCACTATGTTGTGACAGTCTGGTATGAGACAGATATGTGAAAATATGAAGCTGCTTTGCCGTCTCCCAGCGCTAATTAGAAACAACCAATTAGAGCCAGGAGGCGGGTCTTAGCGCTGTCAATCACAATGCCTTGCTCTCTGCTACACTAGCTAGCAGCACTAAGTCCTCCCTCTGAGCTCAGGTAGGAAGTGAAAAAGATCTTTTTTTTTCACAGATTATCTGTCTCATAACATACAATCATGACATGTTGACAGTTTTAACAAATACGCAAATAACACAGTTTATAAAAGTTACAAAGTGCAGCTTTAAGCCGCTTTGTAGCCATTTTGGCTCAATGTTTCCGTTGCTTACACCCCTTCATTTCCGAGTTTAACTTACTGGTTGATGTGTTTACATGTTGTTTCAATATTTCTTTTCTACATTTATGAAGTGCATCAGTTTCTCTTGCAGCAAAACAGGCCCACAGCATAATGCTGCCACAGTTAGCGTGGAATATAGTTCTTCTCTCTAACAGTTCCACTTTAATTTCATCAAATCACAAGATGCATCACCAAAAGTAAATGTTTTAGTGCATTTGCAAACCACAATCTGGCATTTTATCTTTTGTTGTTTTTTTTTGTTTTTTTTTTTTTGCAGTAATGGCTTCTTCCTTTCAGAGCGGCTTTTCAGCCCTTATTGGTACAATCAAGATTCACTCTCCAAGTAAATTCTCACAGTTTTGAGCTGTTTTTATGGGATTAATTCACATATTTTGCACCATAACTTGTCTCTCCCTCCTTAACCCAAGTCTTTTGGATGTAAAATTTAAGAAAGTAATAATAACATTCACAGGTTACTTTTTTGCACTGATGTTACGACTTAAAAATGAAACATGTATTGAAAAAGAGAAGCTGGCGTCACACATGAAACAATGTAAAGGGGATGTTACAACCACTTAGTGTGGATTTGTGGTGTTTCCCAGAATCTGAACCAGTCCTTTTTTAGATTAATGTTATTCATTGGCAACTAAAATATCAACATTAACTTTTAATGGATGCAGCTCACAGGGATGTTTTTAAATGTGGAATTTTATTTATACAGATGTTGCAATCACTGACGTAGCACAACTGTGGGAAATAAGGGAAAGCTATGCTATTTTTGGAATATTGTATCTTCTGTTTAATATTTATTACCCAATCTATGTATACTTCATCACAAATCATTATTTTTGAATTCTGAACTTAAAAATTAAGCAAAGTATTAAAAAAACTAAAACAATATTTAAATAAAAACTAATAGAAAACTAGCAAACATACTCTGAAACAGAATTAGACAAACAAAAAGTTACAAGGAAATTAAACCAAACCATAATGAAAACTTTCACAGCCCTGCTGCTGACGACTTAGAATGTCTCCGCAGAACCCTACTTTTGGAAAATCCACGCTTCGTTTAAGAAGCTTAAAATGCAAATATCTGATATATTTTGGTTTCCTAACAGCAGAATTTGACCTGGTATAATTTTTAAATGCGCTTGAAGCCATTTCTGATGAGATTTTGTTGTATTTCTACATGTATTGGTGCATTTTGGATCTGAAAATGAAAGAACATGTGGTGTGTCTGTCTCACAGCAGAGAACCCAGCAGAGGTTTTATTGCTGACTGCCTTGCATGACTCCGTTGTTTAAACGAGCCGCCGCCGCCGAGCTCAAGGCCACAACACTAGACCCGACACGACGTTTTATCAAGGTGACACCTCTATTTTTCACTGACAGGGCAATTTAGCTGCTCTGTTCCCCTCTGGAGACACAAGCTCCAAACACACTGCGACATATTGATTAGAAAACATACAGAGGGGATGTAAAGCAATTGAGCAGGCCATGTTACAGCCACATGCTCTACCAACCACGTGCAAAAAGAAGAAAAAAAGTCAGTGCTGCCTCTTCGGTGACCCTGAGCCGTGACCCCACTCAGGAGGGAGCAGAGACGGGGGGGAGGGGGCGTACGACCGTCTGAGATCGGTGAGCGAGAGCTCGCTTTGTCAGGCTGAAATAAAACAGGTCCGGCCCAGAGAGAGGCACATGTGAAGAAGTTGAGTACAGTAGGCAGAATGTAGGTTAGCAGAGTAATCCGTTAGGCCAGTCAGTGGGTTACAGTAAGGCAACCTGTGTTTGTGTGCTGCAGATTAGCGAGCATGATGTTTGACTGCAGGAAAATAGAAAATACCAAAGGAAAACCCCAAAAAATTACACGAGAGCAGCACTACTACAGCATGTTTTTACTCAAGTAAAAGTAAGAATAAATTACTTAAGAGTAAAAAAAGTATTTGGTAAAATGTTCTGAGTAGCAGATCAAATTATCAATAATTTCATATTTAAAAATTACACCAGCAGATGGAAAAAATATAAAGTTAAGTGGAAATTTTGACAAAAAGTAGCAAAAAAAATTACAAAATCAGGCAAAAGAATTGTTTCCAATCAGCTTCTCTCAATAAAACACTTATAAAACTTTAACAAAAACTGCATGTGTGTGTCTGTGAATTTTTGGTGAATGTTTGGTTAAAACAGGTTTGTTTTTCATTCAGTGAGTAGAAAATCCTGACATTTTACTCAAGCAAGAGTAGAAATGCTGCAAAATAAATGTACTCAAGTAAAACTAAGAAGAACAGCAGGTGTCCTCACCCCATCTCACCTTTTAAAGATACAACCAAACTTAGTGTTTAAATTAACAAATGTTAATATGTTGGTGTCTACTATTTAAAGAAAACACGACACTTCCATCTCTGTGCATCACGGAAGCACTGTGCCAAACATTTCCAAATAATTTCCTCTCTTTATCATCTTGCGGTCTGCTTTCAGGGTGAATTTGTTTGGGCGGTTGTTTTTAGCATCTGTTTTGAATAATCAAATCAAAAATACTTTATTGATCTTAAAGGGAAAATAAATGCTTCTGTAACTCATGCTAATTCAAATTCTTCAAAGAGTTATTGTCGGTAGTGATGACTGTTGGCAGGAAAGGTCTCCCGTAGAGGGTTCTATAGATATATAGATGATTTCAACCTCTTTCAGGCTCTTACTTTAGCTTTTATTGCTTGTATTGAACATTTAAGTATTGCAAGTAGGTCCAAATGTGTCAGAAAACAGAAGCTTTTATAGGGTGTCCTATGTTTTGTTTGTAGGACATATTGATGGGCTAAAAAGTCAAACCAGAACTGCAGATAATCAGAAGACAGCCAATAGAAAGGTATGGTGAGCTGATATTAAGCTTACAGTCACACGGCTCAGTTGGACCCCTGAAGCTCAGCAGATTAGGAAAATAACCAGGCTGCTCTGCAACAGGAGCGTCCTTAAACTACTATGAAGCAAAGAAAAAAAAAACACCTTTAAAGCACAAAAGACCTCAAAAAACAAAGAAAACTCTCAAATTTGTAAAAAAAACCAGAGTGGCTACATGGAGCCACGCTCTGATCCGGGATGCCTTCCTCCTTACCCCGTCTTCCTCCTCCAGGATCCACCACACTGCCCACCAGAAAGGAGCTGCTTCTATGTCGGACAAATCCCGATCCACCGCTCGGTACCTCGGTGTCGTCCTCGCAGATGAACCGCTCCCTCTCAGCTGGGACGGGGCTTCTGAGCGGCGGCCATCGAAACAAATGCGGCCGGCCGCGGATCAGGCTTTCCAGCAGAACAATAAAGAGCTGCACACCGCCTCCAGCGCTGACGCTGGTGGAGCTGGTGGAGGTGGTGGAGGTGGTGCAGCCCGGCGTGTCGGGCGCGGAGCGAGCGCAACCAGAGCCGGCGCAACAGCGACACCTCCTGGTTGGTTCCGCTACACATTTCTTCTGCAAATGCGTCTCACCTTTCCGCATTTTGGGACAACGCAGCTGCAAAGTACTACAATTTGTTTCATGTTAATTTTATATACGAACTATGACGGTGTGAAAATTATCTAGAAAAAAATAGGACTTTTTAGCTCAAAGGTCAAAAATATGCAAGAAAAAAACTTTGATCTTTTTTCCTTTTGAGCAGTGTTGTATAGTAACGAAGTAAAAATACTTCACTACTTTACTTAAGTATATTTTGGAGTACTTCATACTTTCCTCGAGTATGAAAATTTTTTGATAACTTTCACTTTTACTTCACTACATTTCCAAACTTAATTTCATACTTTTACTCCGATACATTTTCATTGTGTGGTTTAGTTACTCCTTACAAAAAAGGGAGAGAGAGAAACGCTGGTGTTTTGACCCCACCTACTGATTGACTGCAACAAAGTCGGACACAAATGGAGCCCCATACAACATGAACCACATATGCATATGTGGTTCATGTCAGAAGCTGGTTCAGTTGTAAAGCAGGTTAAGTTAACCTTGTGCTAAAGGTAAAGCACCTAATTTTCTTAACTAAATGATGCCTGCAGGTTTATCTATTAACAGGTTTAATTTTGCCTGCACTTGGTTGTGTTTATTATTTTAAGTGTATTTGACAAGTTTACCAAAATATAAAAAATGTCATTCAAACTCCATTTGCCTTGTTTTACTTTTTACTTATACTTTTCATTACATTACTTGCGTACATACATTTTTATAGTACTTTCCATACTTAAGTACAGGAAAATTCAGATACTTTAAGACTTTAACTCAAGTAACATTTCAGTCAGTGACTTGGACTTTTACCAAAGTCATATTTTGGAGAGGAACCTAAACTTTTACTTGACTCTGAGATTTCAGTACTTTATACAACACTGCTTTTGAGTAATATCCAATATTTTGTAGAAAAAAAAATTGAGTCTTTGCGTTTGAAAAATCCAAAATTAGCAAGAATAAAAGTTAAATTTTGGCTCTAATCTCAGAATATGTCTAGAAAAATACTACAGATAGCTACTTAAGCAGCTAGTCTAAGTAGCTATCTGATTTGCATCTTGTGATTTAGTACCTCAGTAAAGGGATATTCTATAGTTTTTTTAAGGATCCGGATTACATTTCTTCTTCTCCAGTTCAAAATCCAAAATAGGACACCCCTGCACAGTTTGTGTCTGTAAAAATTGGATGCAAAACTGCAGGATTGAGTGACCTTATCAACAACAACAATGAAAAACATAAAATAGCAGTTACATTGTTTTGTTGCTACAAATCCACACACTCCCACTTTAAATGAATCACAACTTGACCTAGTTTTGGATCTTTTTAAAAAATTACATTAATTTACTTGTGAGAAAAACAAAGAACACACATGGAAACCTGGTGGTGGCACCGCTGCCACGTCATGCCAGGCCAGGTTAGATCAGATCAGGTCAGGTCAGGTCAGGTCAGTAGGTCGTGTTTCTGTGTGGCCTAGAACAAACAAATAAATAAATGTGCCATTTGTCTATTTGTGGTCCGCCAGAGCCGCCAGTGGAATCGATGATATCACCGCAAATATGGGCCAACAAGACGAGGATTGACAAACACAGACAAGAACAATAACGTCTGAACTCGTGAAACAACAACTGGATACAGCTGGATACAAATACTAAACAGTATAAATGAGGTAAGTAGGATTAATGTGTTGAACACTGATGCTGACAGAAGCAAGAAGTCTCTGAATTGGATATTATTCCTTTAATTGTCTTTTTAAAGTATTAAGTTCTTGGATCAAACTACTTATTTGGTTTGCTTTACATTTAATGTGACATATTTTCCAGTTGTGCACTATTTTATTTACTTTATGGATGTGTTTACTCTAACTTCAGCAGTATAATTAAAAGTCTGCGATATAAACAGGACATATTTTATCATGATTAGCATGTGATATGCCTGCTGTGTGTGATTTTAGTCATTTTAAGAGGGAATAAATATGTGTGTGCAATATTTTTTTACTTTTGTTTTACTTTATTCTTTTACATAAAACTTTTCAAATGCCTTTTCTTTCTTTTTTTTTGCTTTTAAATGTTAAAATTGATTTCAAACATGTTGGGAAATGTTATTTTGGTTTGATCAGGTGTCATAACTTATTTCTTACAAAGCTAATTGCCCTAAATGTGTGGAGCTACAGCAATGACGACTTTACCTTGACAATGAAAGTAGTTTTTTACATTGAAAAATAAAACATTGTAAAAACATGTTCTTGTTTCAGAAAAACAAGAACATGAGAGTTTGATCATAGGGGATTCAATATCCGTTTTTTCTTCAATGTTAAGTTGCCACATTCGGTCCACAAAAAAGGTAGCCGTAATATTGTGTGAATGTTTTACTTAAATTTGATAGAATTTTGTGGCGTTGGACAGAAAAATATTAAGTGGCCCGTACGGGGATCGAACCCGCGACCTTGGCGTTATTAGCACCACGCTCTAACCAACTGAGCTAACCGGCCATGCGGCGTCTTGCCTCCAGTGTCTGTCAAGAACCATAGACCGCCTCTGTTTTCGTAGAATTTTATATATTTTTTTAATTAATCCAAATTTATTTGTAATTTTAAAGACAAAGCACTGCCGATAATCTAGGATGTCCAGGTCTAACAAACCCTAAGGTGGGAGTGACGGTCTGTTGCCATAGTTACCCCCAAGAGAAGACGAGACTGCTCACGTGACCTGGCAAGATGGCGACTATAATGTAGAATGGGATGTAAGTGTGAGTATCTTTCGCCTGCCGCGGCTTTCCCCCCGAACGGGTGTGAAGATTGATCATATCTGTTAGCGCAGCCTTGCTGGGTTTTTTTTCCCCTAAAAACAAGTGGGACACATTTTGCTCCGTTTTGGTCCCGCTGCTTCCTGCCATCTGAGGAAGCGCTGCGTGAATAAGCTATCGTTAGCTCTCCATTTCCACATATGACCACTTATTGTTTTACCGCTGCTGAGCTCTTTACACTGTTATTAAGCTGGATCACACCCGGTGATGTTCTTGTGGTTGTGTCTCCTCTCTGCCAGGATCTGAGTTACCACGGTCCGTGTTTGGACGGTATTGGGAAGTGCTGGTCAATTGTTTCTCACATCTGGTGATCAGGATGGCCTTAAATGTCTTTGGTAAGCAGCATCACACATCAGGTGATGTAGTTGGAGTGTGTTCATTTTTCTATGTGTGTATTTAGGAAAATATGGCTTAAGATCTGTTATTTCTTTCACTTAAGGTTAATGTTTTATAAAGCTGGACAAGTAAAACAGGATAAAGCTGACATTAAATAATATCAACATCTACTAGGTACAAATGCACTACTGTGTATTTACATTTTGAGTTATGTGCAAATTAAATCTATTAGTTTTGCATTTTATTGCATGTCTATACACCAGGATTGAGTGTGAAAGTGCCACAGTGCAATAAAACATGCAAGAATATTTAAATGTGATAATTAAAATAAAATTGGAAATGAGTCAATAAACATATTCAATGTAAAAAATATTAAAAGCAATAAATGCATAAGTCCTATTTGTTATCAAATAGTTTATGTCCACTATTGAAATAATTATGCATTATGCTAAATCTAAATACTTTTGTACATAATGTTCACAAATGCATTTATACCACATATATTAATATTTAATAAATGATGATTGTTTTCCATACAGTTTACCACAATCACTGGTAAAATTATTGTTTGGTCAATTGTTACAATTGTTGGTTTGTTTAAACTTCTGTTAATATGAATTTAAAAGGCAATAAATGCCTATTTTTTCCTGCTATTTCCAGATTTAATTAATATTTAATGGATACATTCCAGAGATATTTTACCTATATTTATTTTATTTTAATATATTCATTAATATATTTAATATATTTATTTCCTGCATTACTCAATAAATAATAATGTTTTGGATTGCCATTGGTTTGTGCAAAATGGAGTTTTATGTTGAATATTTGCACTTCCATTTGTACTAAACTGTCTGTGATAAAGTAATCTACAATGCGCCACACCTTTCCTCCTGCATTTGCACAAAACGTCACGGTAACCGCAGCAGGTTCTGGACACAGAGTCCATGTTATGTCTGCGCTCTCGTCGGGTTTGTCTAATTGAGCGGCTCTATTGCCCTGAGAAGGGAGGGCGAGTCGTTTGCCCGGGGAGGATCGGGAGTTGTTTTGAAGACAGGATACCAAAGAGGACGAGTGCTCAACAGATAAGGCTTGAGGAATGAACACAGAGTACACCAAGACAGGAAGTCCCGCTGTTAGTTTTACACATGCAGCAAAGACGGAACAATCTGCAAGGTGCTGACCAGAGGACACATGTTTATTTGACTCTGAGTTTGTTGTGGAAGCAATTTAATTTAATGTTTGTCTGTTTCAAGCATTGTTTCTAATGAGAGCAAATCCAGGCATCTGTAAATTGTTAATGCTTATTATGATCAGGAAACTAGAGATAGGGCCAACATTATCTGCCAGAGTTTCATTATGTAGCCATAAAGATGATAACATTTGCACAAAATGTACTTAAATGTTAAAGAAGGGTCATTTTGAGCAGGGCTAATAAATGTTTTGCAAATATATTGTCCTCTCATTATGAGTATGTGCAATATTAATATCGCAAGTGTTCTGAACTTCCATTTTTGATGCACCTATTCTGTGCATTTTTTTTCTTCTTAAAGTTTTTATCCGAACAAAATGACTCCTGCAGTTAAGCCCAAATATTCTATGGTTTAGATGAAATTCTGATACTTTTTTCCGAAATCTTAAGCTAAGCCGATGCTTTTATTTATTATTGTTTTGTTGCATGAAAACTCTGCATTTTCAACTACTCTGACCCTGAATCCACACAACAGCTGGCAGGAGATGAAAAGTTCAATCTAATCTGACCTTACCGTTCAGGGATTATGTAAAAATTCAAACATAACAGCCAAACTTTGCCCACTAGATGGCAGCGTAGCAAAGGGCAATGAGAGTATTATGTTTCCTTTGTCTTCAGATCACGATGAGTACAGACCACCAGTCTGGAAATCTTACTGTAAGTATCCAAATAGGCACTTTTTATGCCATATGTGTGATTTTGTTTCTGAGTTTACATTTTTTTTCTTATATCTTTGTTACTTTGAGTTAAGCACAAAGTGATTCCTTCTCTGTTGATGTTTGGCAAAACATCTGAAGTGTGTTTTCTGCTATAGTGTACCAGCTCCAGCAGGAGGCGCCACACCCTCGCAGGATCACTTGCACATCAGAGGTGAGATCACACCTTCTGGCATCATCCTTTGTTTACCAGAAGATTTACCTTTTTATCCTTCATCATTAGCTGCAATATTTAAATCCACAATTCTAATAATGACACATTTATTCATTTGATTTTTAGACCACCAACATAATCAGAAAAGCAGACAAAAAGCAGATCTACAGTTGTTGAGTTGGAAGAATCTATTAGCAGAATTATTGACTAGTTGTGAAAATCTTTTAACAAAATATTTAAGAAATCTCATTCGCTGTTTGCCACAGGTCTTATGGGAGATATGGCAAACCTAAGAAAGACTTTGACTAGACGTAATCTGATTTAGAATAATGCAAAAGTCAAACACAACCCAGAGGACAGGACAGTTCATGGCAGCAGGGGAGGTGGTGCTAGGTCTCAGTGTGTTTCTAAAGGTCAGGCTGGTCTCACCCTGAGCCACACGAGCACAGAGAAGACCTCTGATATTCAGACACAAAATGTAAAGGTCAAGATTCTTGCTGACCTTGCACTAATTGATACACCCCTGCACATCTGTCCAAACTAGAACGAGACACCAGATGTTTGTGGTTTGGGAGAACCCACAGGGATTACTGTTGGGATTGTCCATCTGTTGAATTTGTTCACAGTTGTCCTCTGAGGTTGGGCTTGTGGTGGTGTTTTTTTGTGTAGGTACTAAATGAGCAGCTTTTGGCTTTTCGAACCAGTCCATGACCCAATTATAGCAGGCGGGTAGACTGGATTGAGGACACCCCACCTCCCCTTACCCTCGTCTGCTCCAATCAGCAGAGACTGTTTAGGTGTCGCCATATGTGACTAAATAACTATCCTTTATCTCTGACTCATATTCATTTATGTTCTGTGACACCAAGAAGCTTTGTAACATCTAAGAAGTATGTATTACCTCTGTGATGAGAAATGATGAAACATGATGATTTCACTTCATTAGTCAAAATGGAGAGTTAATTACTAGAGTGATTTCATCAAGAAAAGTTTCTTTCCAAGTGATAAGCCAATCATTCTACCAACGATCAATTGTTCCTTGATCGCCTCTGACTTTTTTCCATTTCAATAAATGCTGTGCAGGGTTTCCCCCAGTGTATTATAAGCCTGGCAGCCCGCCATGCTTTTCTAGCCCCGCCGCCAGGCTAAGCGTTGCGCCGTTTCAGCTGTTTGGGATTCCCCCCGGTAAGTTCCCCTCAGAAAGCAGGCGGAAAATCTGCCCTCTCTGATTGGCTGGCTGTCACATTCAGCGTTAAGCTCCCAGTCGGGAAAAACCCACGATTTAGATTTGAGTGAGGAGTGATGGACCAATTGAGGAGAACTTGAAGCAGACATCCGCAGGACACTACTTGTCTCTGTCTCTTGCAGTAATTAACGTCAACGCTCTTGAAGGTGAGCTCTTAATAATTTAATCTTGATCTTTGTCTCAGTCTTGCCTCCTTGAAGTTTAAAAGTCTTGAACGTTTCTCAGACTCTGTCTCAAGAGTGGTCTTGATCTTTCCCCCTCCAAAGTCTTAGTCATGAGACCGATCTTGGTCTTGCCTCCTACAAAATCTTGGTCTTTGTCTCTTGTGTCCAATAACATTGATGTTTTTCACTGTGATCTTAATTAATTTGGTCTTGGTGTAGAACTTGATCTTACTTTTTTCAAAGTCTTGGTCTAGTCTCACTCTGTCTCTTACATTACGACAACAATGTTCTTGAAGTTTATCTCCTTGGTTTGGTCTTGGTCCTCATTTTAAGTCTCTGTCTTAAATACTCCTTCATAAACCAATAACATCAGTGTCGGTTTTTTATTGGTTTGGTCTTGGACTCGGTCTAGCCTTTCTCAGTGTCTTGCCTACTTTCTGATGAAGTAGTTTTGAACACTGCTCTGGATGCACACCACTGGTTCTAATGGTTGTATCCTGACATTTTAAACTCTTCCAATCTATAAGTGAATGATGACCCTGCTCTACAATGCTGTTCTGGCAGCTCTGTTTGTTGACAACATGGATTAGTAGAGGATGTTTCTATAATATTTAAAAATGTGTGACCTAAGACTCACCACTTTGAAGTATTGGTGATATTTAACATTTTACTTTTCGTCGTACTCCCTGTTTAAAAACCAAAATCCCCTTTCACATTTCATCGCTCTGTTTCATCATTTCTCTCAGAGGACAAAAAAGCTGAAACGTCTGGGCATGAATTAAATCCCTCCTCTTCACTAAGTGCTGCTGATGGTGTCAATTGAGTGTTAGTAATGGTTATTAGGACTGGCTTGGCCCGTGTCCTGGGAACACGTGCACAGCTGACATGAGGCGCGTAGTGAACCTCCGCTTTGCTCATAAACCAGCTGGATTTCCTTCATTCCAGCTGAAGTGTTTCTCAGTTTCACCATCTCACACATAATGTGTCAATGGTTTACTTTGACAGGTTGAGCACAATGGATTCACACTGTAAATATGTACAAAAGAATCCCATCTTTTTTTGAAATGCTTAAGATTTATTATTGTTTTAAAACCAACACCGTTTCTAAATTAACACTCACTGCTGTTTGTGTTGATTTATTGGCTCAGCAGCAGATTTGTTGGCAGAAACAAAGTGTTCAGCTTTTACATCTGACTCATGCAATGTTCTGTTCGCCCACATAGTCACGAACACAGAGGCCGTTTGGTAAAAAATACTTTCAGGTTCTGAACTCAGCCGTGCATTTATTGTCGTCATTTAAGTTGCATTTTCTCCCCATCCAGGTGGAAAACCGGCCTAAGTACTATGGAAGAGAGTGAGTTACTGTTTTATGATTGAATATGATGATGATCTTAGATCTTTAGTTTCTAAATTTGACCGTCTTCCTGGTCCAGGTTCCATGGGATGATATCGAGAGAGGAGGCCGATCAGCTCCTGAGTCAGGCTGAAGGCAGCTACCTTATCAGGGAGAGCCAGAGGCAGCCGGGCACCTACACTCTGGCTTTAAGGTCTCATGTTTGACTTGGAATCCTGAACCAGAATGGAGTTATTTTTAACTCAATCCCAAAAACTCAGTCAGGAGAGTTTTTATCTGATGAATTCAGTACATCACTTCTAAAGGAGGCTTCATCTGGTTACATATGAGGCTTTATTAACTGAGCCATCATGTTTTCACTGAGTAGGCGTCACACTGTTGAAATGGGCACATGGCTCGATTCAGATTTGCTTTTGGGTCAGCTGCTCTATTCATAGGCGCGTCATTCTTCCACCTGAACCGCTCTGTCTCCCCGTGGTTCTAATTACCTTCCATAAATACTCCTTCATAAACCAGAGTCCCAATCTGGGTGGCAGAAAAAGAAAGGTTGGGTTTTGGGTTAATGATTTATGCCGGTGCTGTTTTATCTCGCAGCGGTTTCACTGTTGACCCATTTCAGTTTTCCTGCAGAAACCATAACTTACACATTCACACACAACATCTGCCATCTTAAACAAAGAAAAATATTCAACAGTTGTTAAAATCAGAAAATCCTGAAGGAAAAGGTTTTATGTCTTATAATTGTCGAGCTTTTGGTCAGACAGCAGCTGTTGCTCTGCTCAGGTTAAAAATCACAAATTTCACAAGTGTTGAAATCGTCATGTCCAGCTTACCTGTGTTTGGCACCAGCTGGTAAAAAACAACAACATTTGAACTGCAGCTCAGAGAATTAGAAACATTTTGATCTCACTTCCAGAACAAAGTCAGTACATCTTTCTCTTTCTTCTAGGTTTGGAAACCAGACGAGGAATTTCCGTCTCTACCACGATGGGAAACACTTTGTTGGCGAGAAAAGGTTCGAGTCCATCCATGACCTCGTCACGGATGGACTCATCACGCTCTACATCGAGACAAAGGTACATCTTTCTCCACACTTCTTTTCTGAAAACTGTGGAAAATTTTATCTCAAAAAGTCTGTGTTTTCACATGGAAGTTGTGCAGTAGTCCTGACTTAATCTAATTTACCCAACCACACTAATACTGTGGCTCTATTTCTCCTCTCAGGCGGCAGAGTACATCGCCAAGATGACCATCAATCCCATCTACGAACGCGTGGGCTACACCACTCTGAACCAGGAGCCCACTTTGAAGAAACTCCTGCCGCACAGCCCAGAGATGCCTGACGGACCGGTCCCTATCAAAGATGGCCGAAACACAGAGAGGGTGAGCGATCACGATCAACCTTATCTCTACAGTGAAAGGTCAAAGGTCGTAGAGTCTCCAATGATGCCTAAAACCTTCAGGATTCACATTAAAAACCCATCGTTGTTTCCCGTTTAAATCTGGGAGCTGCTGTTGCAGACATATAAATCATAATTCTAGTTTTAATCATTTCCTGATTATCTAATTAGCTAAACAAACACAAACACCCAAGAAACAACAAAACCTTACTGCTACTTCACTTAGAGTGGGATATAATCGCATTCAAGATATTAAACTTGAACTTTTGTCTAAATTTATGCAACTTACATAAGAAATCATTAGGGCTCCTGTTTCACTAACGCACACAAAGGGATGAATAATTTATTAGGGGAAGCTGTAAGAGTTTGTTCTGCAGGCAATGCACCAAATAAAATATCTTAGCCCCCCGCCCGTACCGTCCTAAGTAGCCACTTTGTGATGAAACTGCAAGGCGTGAAAGCTGTGAAATCCCCATCACGACTGAAGTAATTAAAACAACCGGAGGTGAATTTGAATAAGAGCAGAGGTGAGGACGGTTGGTGTAGATGCAGCAGTGGGAGCTGGAGGAGGATGGATGCAGAGGAGAGATGGCCTCCAGCCAAGGGCTCTGCAGTAAAGTTACATAACAGCAGCCGGATGCAGAAGGTTGCAATCTCCAGAATGTTCAAGATTCATTTCCATTCAGCTGTGAAACGAGTCGCTTTCTCTCTGTAGGTGGATTCGGTTTAGTTGCACGGGGGTGGAGGTGATTTGATAAGGTGAACTTAATGCTCGTTTGCACAGGAATCATCCTCCGCTTGGATCTTGTAATGAAATACATGACTAGGTGTTGGAGTTTGAGGGGTATAAATACTTTTGCGAGGTGTGAAAGTGACATTTGTGGATCCTGAGGCCCTGCATGACCTACAGTGCATGACCACCTTCCACTGCACCTCATACATCACTGTCTGCGCTTCGGTGTGCATGTGTGTGTTGGCGGGCGGGGGGGTTGGTCCTGTGTACGTGTGTGCTTTTGTAATTGGGTGGAATTGCAGACAAAGCAGTGCAGCTGTGACACTGAGACCAGAACTGGCTCCCATCATTGTTTTATTACTGTCCATGATGGGTTTGGTGGCGTTTTTAAAGCTTCCAGATGACCTAGGAGCGCCTCATAATGACTGTTTTCTTGTGTTGTGTCTTTAAGGTTTAAAATCTATTTATTCTGCTATATTTTACAGCAGAAATAATTTTAAAAGAGCTGAATACACAATTTAAAGCTTAACTGTGAAGTTTTTCTACTCTATGTTGGTCCTAAGATTTCAGAAAATATATATTTACCTGAAGCAACAGTTATTAGAAACAACCTTGTGTTTCTCTAATATATTTGGACAATATGGTTATTTAATGTCAACTTTAGCAACATCGAAATAATATAAACAAACTATAAAAATTGCGATGTAATTTGTTTTTGTGAATTTTGTGAAAAATGCAGTTTATGTTGAAGAATAATTTAAAACACAGATAAATTCCCACGTAAAACGAATAAATAGCGTCATTAGTTTTGTAAACATCAGATATTCAGTAGTCCTGACTGTTGAAGTAAAGTCTCTTGACATCTTTAGAAAACATTGTAGCCACCATAGATTAATATATATGAATAAATAGATACATATATCAGGGCTGCAACTACCAATCAATTAATAATTGATTAATCTATCAATTCTGACAATAAGTCGGATAAAAAAAGTCGACACATTCTTTAGCTTTTTCAGCCTATAGCATTAGAAATATGTTAAAAAATGCTAATATACTTTATTATTACAATATTTTAATTCAAAATTAAATATTTTATTGCTTAAAATATGATAGCAGATAATTTTGTCCATTTTAAATGCAAAATGTATATGTTTTGTACAGTTTTGGCCTAATTACTATTGAACATGTTGTAACGATTAATCGATTACAAAATTAGTTGACAATTATTTCAATAATTGCTTCATTAATCCAGCAAAAACTACCTGGGAAATCAAAACCATGAAACTCTTTTTTTAAAAACTAAGTATTACACGTAAGGGATGTCATTGTTTTTGGAGTTCAGCTTCTTCTCTTTGTTGGGTGTAAACAGACCTTATGTTATTGTTTGTTTATTACAAAATACACCAGTGAAAGCTAGTTTCCCCCCCCCCCCCATCTGTAAATGTTAAACTAAAAGACAAAAGGATGGAGGGAAAGAAAAAGTGTGAAGGAATGAATAAAACAACAGCTTGTTCCTCGGCTCATTCTCTCCTCCCCCGGGACCAGGCGAGGTGGCAGAACCAGTGGCGAAACAACAGGAACCGCTGGAACGTGATTGGCCCGCTCCTCTCTCATTGTGACCTGTTAAATTCATCCATTGCTGCAGCCTCCTCCCCCCCCGCCTCTCCTCCGTCTCCCTCCCTCCATCCCTCTCACTGACACGGTGAGAGCCATGTGGGCAGAAGAGCTCATCCACCGGAGACTCAGGAATCCTGTCGCATCATTCCCAGCCGGGAGCATTTCTCTGTCACCTTCCAAGAAATGAAGCATTTTTGAGTTTTTGTTAGTTTTAAACCATGGGACTGATTCAGGGGAGCTTTTGTTGTGAAGTGGAGATGCTCTAATCTGATTGGCTGAGCTTTGTTGTGGGTTGCTTTTTTCAGGATGTTGTCAGTCGGAAACTGGAGGGTGTAATTGTTCCAGAACTTTTTGTTTCCTTATTTTTTTTTGTAATTTCCTTTAATTTAAATCCAATTCAGATCTTGAACCATGCCGAGCAGAGAGTCGTACGCTGTTAAAAGAGGAAAAAAGCAGCAGAACAGACGAAACAAGAAGAAAACGAGTCAGAAAGGATCTTTGTTTTCAGTTGCTCTTGGGCTGAATGCGAGTGTCGGTTCGGTTCCTTCCCTGGCCGCCTCCAGGAGCGGTCCGGACCCGGCGAAACGGACGGCGGCCCCCTCCAAGCCCTCCTCCCCTGCTTCCACTTTCTGGCAACCAATCAGATCTTTTGCCCTTTCGCAGCTCACGTCTCTGGTGCGGCGCGCCACGCTGAGGGAGAGCGACATGGTCCCCAAGTATGAGAAGGTCCACAACTTCAAGGTGAGGAACATGGGGAATATGAGGTCCTGTGTCGGCATGACAACATGTTTTTATGGTGAGAAGAGCTGATGGTTCCTGCAGTCTGGAGGCATCTGCAGCTGGTTTGGCTGCTTTTATGGTCGGGAGAAAGTTAGGAAAAGAAAATGAGAATGGAAAAATATTGGCACATCCAGAGATTTTTATTGTCCAAATTTTATCCATCCATCCATCCATCCCATCACCATCATCATCATCCATCCATCCATCCATCCATCCATCCATCCATCCATCCATCCATCCATCCATCCATCCATCCATCCATCCATCCATCCATCCATCCATCCATCCATCCATCCATCCATCCATCCATCATCATCCTCCATCCATCATCCACACCACTTCAAAGCTACTCTTTGATCTGATTGATTAATTATAACCTGGGAGTTCTTTAAAGTTTGTCAAACTGACTCGTTTCAACATGACCTCCAGACTTGTAGGAAGCCAAAGGTTTTATATTAACACATTCTGCTCTGTGAGGTTATCAGCATGTCATTATGAAGGGCCAGTTGGTTCAGTAAATGAGCTGATTAAAACTCTCCATCATGTCTCTGTCAGGCTTTTGTTCGTTCCTTGCCGCCTATTTTTAAGATTACGGCTGGCCCTCAGCAGTTACTTGACCTTTTCTGAGTGATTTTCTCACCTTTTCTTATCAACACTGAGCTGCTCAACACAACCTTTTGTTACTATAGCTCATATCTTCTCCTTTTAATTATGTTTTCTGTCATTTAAAATGTGTAAAAGCAGCTGTTTGAACTTTTTCTGCCCTGCAGGTTCACACGTTCAGAGGTCCTCACTGGTGTGAATACTGTGCCAACTTCATGTGGGGTCTGATCGCTCAGGGAGTGAAATGTGCAGGTATTTACATCTATGTCTATATGTTGTGGGTGTTTGACGCCGTCCGCCCCTCTGTTTAACCCCGAGATGCTGACGTTGACTCATCTGCTGTTTTGTAACGTGAAGCCTGTCCAGTTCTGAGGAACAGAGTGTCTCTGTGTGGGCGCCGTCCTGCTCCTACGCTTCAGACCTGCTGCAATTACAGGAAACATCAGAAACGATGCAGCGAGTCGTAGTTCACTCCTGCAAGAAAGAGGGAAAAGATGGGAAGACTGGAGGAATAGGACTCATTCCTGTTGTCCATTTATCAGTTCATACATTCATACAGACATTCTTAAATCCAAATTCGTCCAGTCGTCCATTTGTTTGTCCATTCCTCTGTTCATTCGTTCATCTGTCTCTTTGTCCATTCATCCATCCAGCTCTTCATCCATTTATCCACTCATCTTTTTTCCATCTAATGTTTATTCATCCATTCATTAAGTCATTCATCCATTAGTCTATCCATCCATCCATTCCATCCATCTATCTATCTTTTTGTCCATTTATCCATCCATCTGTCCATCTTTTCATCCATCCTTCCATTCATTCATCCATCCATCAATCTTTCCATCCATCTGTTCACCCCTTCATTCCTCCAGCTGTTCACACATCCCTCTATCTAAGTTTTCATCCAGTCATCATTAACTCATCCATCCTTCCTTCTCTCCCTCCTTTAATTCTCTTCCTCTACAGATTCTGTAATTTCATGAATTGATTAAAACCATATTTATTCTGCCATAAATTCAAGTGTTCATTTTTCCCTTGTAGTTGGTTAAAACACAAAGTTTAGACTTTGAATTCGTCACATCACAACTTTAGATGAGTAAAAGACGATGTGTGTGTTCCTCCGGTCAGACTGCGGGCTGAACGTTCACAAGCAGTGCTCCAAGGTCGTCCCCAACGACTGCCAGCCGGACCTGCGGCACGTCAAGAAGGTCTACAGCTGCGACCTGACCACGCTGGTCAAAGCCCACAACACCAAGAGGCCCATGGTGGTCGACATGTGCATACAGGAACTCGAAGCTCGAGGTGAGACCAAGAAAGCCGGAGTGAGTCAGAGATTATGTAACGTAGAGAGAAGAAAACCCACAAGGCTGCTGCCTGCGTCAGCCGCTCATTGATTATAGAATAAGCAGAAAATGAGGAGATGTAGCAGCTCTCTCTGGAGGTGGTCCTCTCAGGGTGGGAGTTTTAGTGATTTATCTCCTCTAAATTACAATTTATGCTTCTATATTTGGGATTATTACCTGATATTTTAAATAATTTATCAGAGAAATGAATCTGAATGTGAAATGTCCAATCGTCCAGGTCTTCAGTCTGAGGGTCTGTACAGAATATCGGGCTTCAGTGAGCTGATCGAGGACGTCAAGCTGGCCTTTGACAGAGGTGAGTTTCGCCCCCTGCTGTCCACAGGATGTCACCACAACCAAGGCTGGGCGATACAGCAATTTAATCAATTATTTAATCATATTTTTGTTGTTTGAAGATTTAATTTTTGGAAAATATGGATATTTTTACAAATGCGCTCCTTGGGGTTTAGTGACAGTTTTACAACTTTTATTTATTTGGACTTTGAATTCAACTCTAGGACAGAGTATTGGGATCAGGCTATTATTATTATTTATTATAATAATAATGTCATAGTATTGCAAGAATAAAACCATATGACATTAGAGTCAAAATTATATGAGGATAAAGTCATAATGTTATCAGAATAAAGTTGTAATATTTATAGAATGAAGTTGTAACTTTATGAGAACTCCAACACAAAATGTAACAAAAAATTAAAATGAGGAATACTGAACAACTTGGGAGTTTTAAGCAAAAGTTCCCATAGCTGGTCCCTAATACTCTGCCGTACAACTCAAAGAAGGGATGATTGAAATAAAAAATACTTTATAAAAAATATTTTGATTTTGTTAGCCGTTGCTGATTGATTTTTCGTTTCCTGCAGACGGAGAGAAAGCAGACATTTCATCAAACGCTTATGAAGACATAAACATCATCACCGGCGCCCTCAAGCTGTACTTCAGGGAACTGCCGATCCCCCTCATCACATACGACGCCTACCCACGCTTCATAGAGACTGCAAGTGGGTGTTGCTGCTTTAATTTATGTTTTTTGTTAAGTTTAGGTTGTTATATGATGGTTAATGTTTTCCTACTGTGTGGCGTAGAAATTACAGATGCAGAAAAACGACTGGAGTCTCTGCATGAGGCCTTGAAGCTGCTGCCCCCTGCCCACATCGAGACACTCAGATACCTCATGGCTCACCTCAAGAGGTCAGAACGGTGGCTTTACCAACTATAATGTCTTATCTGAACTTAGCAGAAGAAGAAATCTCATGTCGCCCCCTGCTGTGCTTCCAGGGTCACGGATTACGAGAAGGAGAACCTCATGTCCAGCGAGAACCTGGGTATCGTCTTCGGCCCGACTCTGATGAGGGCGCCTGAACTGGACGCCATGACGGCCCTCAATGACATCCGATACCAGAGACTGGTGGTGGAGACGCTCATTACCAATGAAGATGTTTTGTTCTGAGAGAAAAGGACACAAAAACAAGCTCCGGAGAAATGGAGGAACATGTCTGGAAAGTTGAAGGAAGGGACTGTTTACAAGGATTCCCCCCGCATTTTTATGTAATCTTTCACAATCAGCAAACTTGAAGATGTTAAATATCGATAATGACAGCTGAAACTCTGAGCCTTCTGAGGTAAAAAGAAACGTAGCAACTGCCCATGTAGGGGAAAAACACTGGTTTTAGTTTATAACGGATGCCTTGAAAATTTTAGCTTTTAGTTTTTCTGTTTATTTATCTCGTGAAAAGACCAACAGAGACTTATGCATCTTGACATTTCAAGTTGAGTGAGGCTAGAGAAGGGGATTTATGAAGAAAATCCCAAAAGATGAGCTCAATTTGTATATTATTTGGGTAATTTTTAACATATAGCATTTATTTTTTCTCTTTGTTGTAGCAATGCTTGTTAGCTAAAAATCTTTATTCCCTCTTAAACTGTGCTAAATTTCTAAGCAAAATTTTTAATGAATTTCAGTTCAAGTCAATTAAAATGCTTTATTTATCTGAAAGGGAAATTAAATGTTGTCATAACTCATAATTCCTATCATCAAAGAGTCTTTTGGGATGTCTTATGGTTAGAAAACCAGGCAGAGAGATGCTGGAGGAGGGGATATGATTGATTATAATTGATGGTTTCTTTGTCCTCTTTCTCTCTCTGCAACCATGAAGCCTTCTTTTCAACTCCTCGAGGATTTGTGGTCACATTACATGCATTAAAGGCAACATTTACAGGGATTTAATACCAACAGGCATTTTTACAACAAAGAAATAATCAAATCTGCGACATGTTGTGTTTTTCTTTCTATAGACTTCAAGACTTCACTTTTCTGTCTTCACTATGATGTCAACATGTTCATCTAAGTCTCCTCTGAGAAGGACGCAGTACTGGCTTCATGAAAGTAGACAGCAGGATGAATGAGAAACTCGAAACATCAGTGATTTGGACCTTTTCTGTTTAAATTTTCTCCCAAAGCTGGAATGTAACTACCCAGCAGCCCGTAAAGAGAAACTATTTCATGCAATTGCTGAGCTTTAATTTGAGAAGTTTGTTGTTGTGTAATTACTCCTCGACTTTTGCTTTGCGTTGTTAAATTGTTTTTTTATCTGAATCAGAATTAAATTATTAGGAGTGTTAAATCTGATCAAACATCTCCAACTGTGAAGGTTTAATATACATTTTCAACCAGTCTAATTACAGACTAATAACTGCTTGTAATATGAAGGAGTTTATTTTCATCTTCTTTTTAAAGGAACTTGTGCCATTTGAAGGGATAAAATGGAGGCCTTTTGCTTGTTTCTCCTCATCAATTAAGACTCCCTATTTCTTGTTTTTACCCCCACTTTTGTCGGGGGTCGGTGTTTAAATTGAAGCGATGATGACCTGGAGAAGTAAAGAGTTGGATGTAACTAACAAAGTTCTTTATCAAACATTACCTAACCAAGTACTAACATCAGACTTTCCCTCTGAGCCTTCTGTTGTCTGTGAAATTTGCTTTTTTTAGCATCAAGAAATGTCAATTTTTATTGTCATGGCTGTAAAGTATTTT
Source organism: Poecilia picta (assembly GCA_033032245.1). Lineage (NCBI taxonomy): Eukaryota > Metazoa > Chordata > Actinopteri > Cyprinodontiformes > Poeciliidae > Poecilia > Poecilia picta. Next base: position 11,729,429 of record CM065354.1, read on the forward strand.
CTATATGGTTTCTGCATGTTGTAATTAAATTATTAAACATGGCTTTCAAATCATGATCTGAATGTGATGCATTTATAATAAAAGAAGTGGAATGTGTCCTAGTGTCCTACGAAAATTGAGTGGAAGAAAGAAATATGATGGAAAAAAATTACTTAAGGAGGTACAATTTTAGTTTTTAGCAGTTGTTTGGTTTTTCCATGCAGTCAGCTTAGAGACTGTTCGTTTCTGAAAAGTTTTTAAAATATATTGTTTCAATTTGAAATAAGCTTTTCATTTTACCTGATGAAAGCACTTTTATTTGTACAGCATATTTTCAACAACAGAGCAAATCTATATGCTTTTTCAAGGAAAATAAAAACAAGACAAAAATACAAACATTTGTTTTAAATGTATTTCTGTCTCTCAATAGGTGATTCTCCATAAACAAAATAATTGCACAAATTTAAATAACGAAAATACATCTGCATGCAAATTTTGAAAAAAGTTTTGTGATAACGGTTTGAAACTCAAAAAATAAAAAAAAAAATTCTAAACAAATTCTGAGATTAAACATTTCAGAGTTTTTAGCCAGAAATGTACTCCTTTCTCCCTCTATTTTCAATGCTCCTGTTATGCTGTTTTATGAACAGGAGTTCTTTACGTCATCTATAGGTTTCTGAATGTATTTGTCTCTCTTTACTGCATAAAAATTGCGAATAGGTAGGTGGAAGTAGAACCCATCAGCTCACCACCATAGAATCCACCATGTATTAGAGTGGCTTAAAACCAACTTCTTTAAAAGATTAAACTTAAGAACTATGTTTTGTAGCGTAACAATGAGCCAAAATTCTAATTAGACTGAAATTCGCAAACTTTTTTGATCCCAAAGGGCAAGTTAAGTAAACTACTAAAACATGATATGTTTTAGACGGAAAACATAAATACATAAATCATTGTCCTCAATTTTAACCTGAGATAGAATAAAAAAATTAAACTCATATATTTTACTGGGTAAAACATGGTTAATATATGTTAATTGACAATAATGTGAATATTTCTTGAGAAAGAATTGAATATTTATTGGATATTTTTATGATTGTCTTATTTTTGTTTAATCAATTTAAATTAACAATGGATATATTTTGTGTGTTTTAAATAAATAAATACATAAATAAAAATACATATAAAGATATAAAACATTAAATTTGCGTGTTTAGTCGTGTCACGTGGTCGCGCAATGATATGCAGGTCATGTGAACAGGTGTGTTGGCCATGTTTTCAAGCCTCGTGCTGGAAAACTTAGCCTTTGTTAGTGCTTATTTTCGACAGTTCGGTCAGTTTATGAGTTCCTTAGTTAAGTATTTTCTTTAGCAAACATGGACGGAGTTTTCCAACTTTTTTGTCGAAAAGGAACCGCAGAAATAAGTTTTATGGCAATCTTTGATGGAACCGCGGTGTGACTCTCGCCCAGAGCCGTTTTGAAGCCGGATTTGAGGATTTTATACTTTTTTTTTTTTTTTTTTGGTGAAAACCACAGACAGACAGAGGATTTATGGGATGCATTCGTGGAGAATGGACATGCATTACCAGCAAGTTCACAAGGAAATTGAGTTTTTAGTTGCTTTTTTGGCCAAAATGACGGTAAGGACATGCCATCGTAGACGGGACGGAAGGCTTGAGGCCCGAAGTTGAAGGAAAATACGCGAGAAAACGTGGACAAGTGGAAAGGTAAGACACGTTTACTTAATTTCAAATGTGTAACGGGTCAAATTGACCCGTTTCAAAGTTTAAAAATTGTTAAAAAATAAGTATTATTTCTGCATGAAACTTTTTCTATTTGTCTTAATAGGTGCCCTCTACGTATCAATTAAAATGGTTCATTTTACACATTTGCAGCCCCCCCTGGGTCTGTTTGTTACATCGATACTGTTCGGGTCAATTTGACCCGGCATTCAAGTTAAAGGGTAAAAAGGTTAAAAAAATGTCCAATTCTATTTGTTTCCTTGCACCTATGAGACATATTTCACCACACACACAAAGACCACACCACACATGCATGCACACACACACATATACACACCACACACACACCTAAACACGCACACAAACCCAGTCTTTCACTATTGTCTTTAATTCACTAGGAAACTGCTAGAAAGCAGGTGTTCATACAACTTTTGACAGGAACCTTTTCTGTTCCCCTGGACAAACTGCACCCACACTGAGTGACACTCAGTAGAAGTGGGGGGGGGACATAAATACGCTCTGCAAGGGAGACCTAAACACATTACACACTGAAGGTACATGTGATATCTGTCAGATCATTTCCTGATCTGACAGTGAGCAGGGAAATAAAAAGATGACAACGCTGGAAGCTCTGGAACTTCTTGTTGATCATGTCAGGACCGACTAGGATGGCAGAAACTCACATCACAGACATCAAGTCAGTCTTTGAGCTACTCAGGCCTAGTGCAATACAGGAAATCATTGTGTTTTGGAGAGAACTGGAAGGAGCTGGACCAGATGCATTTACATGCATATTTGGAGGTCCTCATTCTTACCAGAGTTTATAAGTCAAAGGATGAATCAACAGCCAGTCTAAGGGTTGCAGAGACAGGCAGGGTAATATTTCGGACCATAATGTTTCTGGAGACGTTTCTCCAGAGTATCTGATTTGACAATCGGTGGACAAGACAAACTAGCAGCTAATAGAACAGTGTGGAACATGTGGGTTGCAACTTCCTCTGTTCTATAAAACAGGCCCTAATGTCACAGTAAATGGAAGACTTGTGGCATTTATAAAGGTCACCTCTGGCATTCAGAGGTCGCTGCTCCTTTAGGCAATATATGCCTTCCACACCAGCTAAATATGGCATAAAAATCTGGGTAGCATGTGATGAAAAACCCAGTTATGTTTTGAACATGAAGGTTTAAACTGGAAATCCAGCTGGAGGATCATCTTCAGGACTCATTTGTCTTGATTTTAATCAGCGGGTCAATTTGACCCAGAGCAGAATAGTGTCTAAAGTTCAATTATAAACATCCCGCCTTCAAAAAAAAAATCTAAATCTAATCTAATTTTTTTATTTTTTTACAAAAACTCTCTTTCAAGGATATTTAGTGTAATTTTGTGTTTAGGTTTTTTCAGTGGGCATAAAAAATGTAAATCACATTTTTTTATGTCCAAATGAGTAAATTGTCGTCATTGATCCTTTATTTGTGAGGAATAAAAAACATCATTGCACAAATATTGATTGAAATGATTAGTATTGGAGTTAATAATCAGATACAAAAAAGGTTTGAATGAATTTTTTGGTTTCTGACACAATGGCATGACTAAACACTCCGTGTCAAATTGACCCACGGACATTATTGCTGTACCTCAGAAACGAACATAACAGGGTTAAGAACGTGTTAAGTGAAATGTCTATACAGTGGTCCCAACCTTTACTACTGCGGATCGTTCAAGACTTGGAAATGTTGCTGCGGACAGGGTGGTGAGGGCGTGATCGTCAGATGTTGTGTTCCGCTAAATCCTGAATATACTGAATTCTGTTGTCTTACCTTTATCACACCTGTTGGGTTTTCCCTGACTGGGAACGAGAATACAACCTGTTGAATGTGATAGGTAGCCAATCAGAACACGGTGACATAAGAACAGAGGGGAATCCCAAACAGCTGATATATCCCGCAATTGAGAGTCAGGTGGATGTCAGAGATGATATGTGGAAATGTTTATTATTGAATCTAAAGGTCATTATTCAGTTAAAAATGTTAACTATAAACAAACATATTCACCTCCAAATCATAGTGCAGCAAATGAAGCGGCTGCTCTCGTCTTCTTTTATCCAACGCCTTTTATTTTTGTTACGTCTTTTATTTCTTAAAATGACTCCACAAACTATCACTATTGTTTCTACATCGTCATCCGTGTTTAGTTATTCTAAATTCCCGTATGCTGTGTTGGAGGTTTTGTGGATTTTCTTTTGGAAGCCATGTTTGTGACTGGAATTGGTTCGTGTTGCTCCTGCCTTGTGACTGGAGACACGAACTGATCGAACCTGTTGGACTTTTATCAGCTCTGTGGTCACAGAGGTTTGGAGAATCTGCCGACAATCCTTAAATCTTTCCGTCTAAACCAGATTTGAGTCTCACAAGCTCTCATCTCCTCTCGACCACTGAACAAACGCTCTCTGACTCTGGTCACTATGGTAATGTTTACATATCCCTTCAAAATAAGATACAGATGTGCCACAAAAACGGAACATTTTACTTTCGTGAACATTTTAACTGACGGGGAGCCCTGAGCTTGTTTCTCTGCAACGAGACAGTTCCATCAGGGAGTGATGAGAGTCAATGACACCTGAAGTGTTGCTTATATCCATAGCCTGCTTGGTCTCTACGTGGTGAAGCAGTTTGTAGCTTCATTGCCTCATTAGCAGCCAATCGCCGCATGTTACACAGAGCGGCATGTGATGTGGGACTCACCTACCGGTCTGGGATAAATCCATTCTCCTGTCTCTTCTCTGGGCCTTTTCCCCTTTGCAAAAAAACTTTCCAGACATCTGATCTGTTTCTTACTCATTTTGCTGCTTGTGGCTCAATGTTGGCGCGCAAGTAACGAAGAGAATCCGGTTAAAGTATTTTCAAAATAATACATAAAACGGAAATATTTAATTATTTCTTGTGCGGCCCGGTACCAATTGGTCCACGGACCGGGGGTTGGGGACCACTGTTCTATACAAATTGTGGGTTTCACTTGCGAGTAAGCCTTGATTTTACATTAAGCAGTGCCTTGCTGCCATCAAGTGGATAAAAAGGTGAACTGCATTAAATTAAAACAATTTATAGGTCCAAATTTCCTTGTTGTGGGCGCGTTTGTTAATGATTGTGAAGTGTAATCAGACTGTTTCTGTGTCATATTGGACCATGAATATTATATAGAACTACTTTAATACGCACTGCTGCGATCAAAAAGGGATCATTTTGTGTGTGTTTCAGGCCTCGTTGGCGCAGTAGGCAGCGCGTCAGTCTCATAATCTGAAGGTCGTGAGTTCGAGCCTCACACGGGGCATGTTTTTTTTAACCATTTTTCCGAGTTTTATTTTGGAGTTTGATATAATTTCAAAATTTTTTATAAACTTCCGATTCACACATGACAGCTAATCACTGGCGATCGCCGATCACTGCCTAACAGCTGGATTGGCTATTAAATTTTTGCTTTAGGTATAAATGCGACTATAATGTTGTTGGAAAATTATCTGGAAATAAATTCACTTAATTTATACAAAAACATGCGCAATACTTACAGGCACAATGCGGCAGTTTTTCAGTCAAAAGGAAAAACTGAAAAACATGTAATCAGTAAGATAATAATTAACAGCAAGGTCCTCAGTACCCTAATTAACACTGCATATATCAAATAATGTCAACAAAAACGGAATCTCATTCAAAACAAGGAAATTAATTCAATGCACAATACAATGGAGCTTCTAGCATGCTTAACTGTTTAATTTTTTTGCACAAAAAGACCACACAATTGTACTGCATGTTACCATTAGCATTACACTAACCGCCCTCATGTAAACGTATGAGAAACTACTAGCTTGGACTGCTATCATGAAAATGCTAATTCCCATAGACATCAATACAAGCTAACGTGTAGATCTGAGTCATAGTTTCATCAAGAAATAAGGTGAACAACATAATTTTGTGACTTACAAACTTATTCTCTGGCATATATACTATGTGGGAACTTTGTGATTGTACTTAACTGATAAAATGGAATGTTTTGAACATTGCCTCACTGAGATGTTTTTCAAAAGACGTTCCCATAGCCCACACAACAGCCCGGCTAGCTCAGTCGGTAGAGCATGAGACTCTTAATCTCAGGGTCGTGGGTTCGAGCCCCACGTTGGGCGCATTCTTTTTTTTTTTTTTCCTGCCTGCAATGCTGTCACAGACAGTGTCATGGGTGTATCACATTACATACAGGACTTTAACCTGTAAGCATTGGTGGTTCAGTGGTAGAATTCTCGCCTGCCACGCGGGAGGCCCGGGTTCGATTCCCGGCCAATGCAATATACTTTTTTCATTTATGCCCAAATTTTTTACCTTTTTCTCAAGATTTTGCTAAAAAAATCAGTGCTTGTGAAATAAGTCTTAAGAAGTTTCAAAATCCTAATTAAGCTACTCTCTTATGCTCAACAACAGCTTCAGACTAGCATCAAGTTGTTAATGCTGGTCCTGTGAACATTAATTTTGAACAAATGTTTTTGCCACAAGTCTGTCTTGCTGGTATTCATTGTGTTAAAATGGTAAGTAAAGAACCTTCCACAACTAAAAAGGAAACAAAAGAAAGTCTTACTCCCCGTCGGGGAATCGAACCCCGGTCTCCCGCGTGACAGGCGGGGATACTCACCACTATACTAACGAGGAGATGATGTTTGCTATGGGCCACGCCTATTAAAAACGCTTGACCTACCAGAGCTCCCACATGGCTCTCTGTATGTTTGTCTGCCTGTGGCGGCATTTCCTTATATGTAAGCATTGGTGGTTCAGTGGTAGAATTCTCGCCTGCCACGCGGGAGGCCCGGGTTCGATTCCCGGCCAATGCAAAGTGTTTTATTTATCGGTACTGATGTTATATTTTGTAAAACTATTTGTACTCCCCCCGTGACAAGCTGTCGCCACAGCCCCCTTTTAATCTTGCCCATTCCACACAAGTTTCAGGTTGTGGGAGATTAATGTTGGCTGTGATCGGACAGTCATCCTGTCTTGTCACTTTACCCGTCTCAGCCATTAGCCCCTCCACTGATTTAAAGAACTCTTATTTTACCGCAACCATCCCCTGCCACCTAGCTGTTTCTTTCAAGCCCTGGGAAAAGTCCTACAGCTATGAAAAGAATAACATGAGATGTATGGGGCAGGGGAAAAAAAAGGATATACACTCCCCGTCGGGGAATCGAACCCCGGTCTCCCGCGTGACAGGCGGGGATACTCACCACTATACTAACGAGGAGATGAAGGTAATCCATCACCCCTACTGTTTTTAAGATAGGCTATCTGAGATGAGCGTGAGACATTGCCAAAAGTCATGCTTTTGCCCAAAATGGACCTTACCACAGGGGCCGCGTTTCATTGGCTAATGCCCATTTCACGTCACAGCGCAGCTATCACGTGCGTGTCCATCTCACAAACACAAGCTACAGTAGTAAACGCATGTACATTGTGGACTAGCAGACCGGCAGAAAGTTTTTGTGTCAGGACTCAAAAAAGAACGTCTCCAACGACAGTGGCCAAGTACAGCATATTGGCAGTACCAATACAACTTCTACACCTTGAAGCCTGTCTGTTACAGTCTTACGTTAGCTGAACAGATCAATATGCAATGTGTACCGACAAAATATATTGTCATCTGAAGACTGATGGGCCTTATGGAGACCAAAATCTAGTCCTTATATAGTGGAACCCCTTGATTATGGGTAGGCATGGATGCAGAAACCGGAACATATAGAAGTTCATACCAAGTCCCCAGTTCAGTGGAAGGACAAGTATGTGTGTGTGTTTGCGAGAGTAGGAGCAAATTTATGTAAGCATTGGTGGTTCAGTGGTAGAATTCTCGCCTGCCACGCGGGAGGCCCGGGTTCGATTCCCGGCCAATGCACTGCTTTTTGCTAACTTGTATGAGGGGTGTTATAAAATTGAAGAGCAGAGATTGTATGTTGCAGAAAAAAAACGGTATGTCCTCCCCGTCGGGGAATTGAACCCCGGTCTCCCGCGTGACAGGCGGGGATACTCACCACTATACTAACGAGGAGTTGCCACAGAACCCTACACCCGTTGTCCTCAGGTCCAGATGAGCAAGCTGAGGTTGTGTGTTTTGAAATAGACCCTTTTCTATGGAGTGAAAATAGTCTCAAAAAGATTTGTGCGTGCGTAAAAAGATTTGTGCGTGCGTAAAAAGATTTGTGCGTGCGTAACAAGATTTGTGCGTGCGTAAAAAGATTTGTGCGTGCAAAATCATTTATTTACTCCATGTCTCATTAAAAGTTAAAGTCTGCAGGTTTAGCTCCTACTTACTTCAGAGGACAAACCACCCGGACGCTCCGTCTTGCTTCTGGGTTTTCCTTTCTATTTTCCGGCCAGCAAACCATTCCGCCACCCAGTGGTCCTTTTTCAGACCACTTAGTCTCCTGTACCGTTCAAAAACACACAATATGTCTATAAATAATTTTAGGATATTATAAGGAAGTGCTGAGATGTATTGTTTTCCAGCGAACTAACGTATTTGCCACTTCGGCACAGTGAGAAACGTCAGAAGATAAAAACACTAGACTCCGAGCAAAACTCAGATGTCCCAGCTTTTACTAGCATGTAAACGCACCATCTACACACAAATCTTGGAGCTTCCCAGAGGCGTGAAATAAGTCTAAAAAATAGTTGTGCACTCGTAACCGGATTTGTGTGTAAATGCAGTTTTGTGCGTGCATAACAGGTGATTTGTGTGTACTTTTTCAACATGTATAGGCGTAGGAAGGTTTATTTTATTTTTAAGTTTTACAAATCAAGTATTAGGCACGCACAAATCTTTTTACGCACGCACAAATCCTGTTACGCACGCACAAATCTTTTTACGCACGCACAAATCTTTTTACGCACGCACAAATCTTTTTGAGACTATTTTCACTCCATACTTTTCACTTGACGTCACACAACTTCCGTTTTGGCTCGAAGCTGGGTATCCTCCTTAGTTCCGGTGTACATAGTAAGTAATGATAAAGTTCTCTATTTCATATATAAATGTATGTAAAATGACATATATATATATATATATTATATATACTATATATATATATATATATATATATATATATATATATATAATATTTATACACATATACACGCGTGCGTGCGCGTGTGTGCAAGGGCTGAAGCACAGATATATAAGCATTGGTGGTTCAGTGGTAGAATTCTCGCCTGCCATGTGGGAGGCCCGGGTTTGAATCCTGGCCAATGCAGTTCCTGTTTTTTTTTTTTTTTACTTGTATTAAGTCTGTTATATAAAAAGGGGATATTCACCACTATACTAACGAGGAGCTGCCACTGGACCCTACATCTGAGCATAGGGTGTTTGTTGCAGAAAAAAAACTCCCTGTATTCTCCCCGTCGGGGAATTGAACCCCGGTCTCCCGCGTGACAGGCGGGGATACTCACCACTATACTAACGAGGAGGTGTCATATGCTTTATCAAGGGGTGTCATTGTGCCCTAATACCAACCCTCAGTATGACATTTTTCTGTTTGAGTGAGATTTTCTGCTAGTCTACATTATCCAATTTTGCCCAGTGTTAGGAAACTTATTTCAATTGCATGACATTGCTAAATGGATGGCAAAGTTGTGAAATATGACTTTTCCATGCCCCCATGGCCACACTCTCCACACTGAGTCTTTGTTTCTCAGGTAAGTTGGGTGTGGCTTGCAGTTAGGCCTTGACTGGGAGCACCTGGGCCAATATTACCAGCCTATTAAAACCTGGCAGTTCCTCGCACCAAGTAGCTGCTCATGCTTTGCCCTTAGCAGGCAGTTCTTATATTTTGTTGGATTTGTTTTGGTTATGGTTACGTAAATTGTTTTGCTGGAATTAGGGGGAGAATATGTTCTTTGGACTACTTTGTTTTGGTCCCACGGTAAAGTATGTGTTGCCACTTTAGGAGAAGTTTCTTTTGTGGGGAGTTTTCTCAGTTATGCTGTAGTGGCACATCCTCTTTAGGTTTTGTCAGTTTTTTTTTTCTTTTGCTAGTGTTGTGGGGACTGGTTAGTGTCAGTTGTCTTTGGACAGCTGTCTCGGGAGTACGTCCATGGGATTTTGGGGGGTCGCCTGCTTGCAGGTTGCTCTTCATGCCCACTGGTTTAAGGTGCATAAGGGCCCGCCAGAAGCCACATGAAGACTAGGAGTGAGTTTTAGTTAGCTTTGGTTAGGAAGTTAGTGCGAAAACTGACAGGAAAGTTTGAGCCCGTTTTCTCCATAGTGGTCAGCACTACATTATCTTGGACCTATTAGACTGGTAATTTCTTTGGCAGGATGCTGAACGCACTTGTTGCTCTAGTGCATTTTAAGTGGGAAGCTCTAGTCAAAAAGGTGAGACCTGCTATTAAGAAAGCTTATGAACTGGTTTCTGAAGCTTAGCAACACAGCAAAACCATTTTGGAGTTTGTGCTTGACTTGCAGAGCCTTTTTGACCACTGGTGCTTTACTGAAGGTGTGGTGAATCATTTTTGATATCACAGGTGGAGCTTGTGTTTTCTCAGTGCTGGGAGATGGCGAGGAAGCTGTGAATGAGTTGCTACTTCCCTTTTCAAAGACCTATGCTTGTCCTAGCCAAGAGATACTGGCCAGCGGCCAGATTTTCGTTCTCCAGTCTAAATTGTTCTCCGGTGTTCTTGTTTGAGATCTGGAGTGCAGGGTATTTTTCCTGGCCAGTGATCCTTTTAGCAGATGTATTTAATTCAGGTATGAAAGCTGAATCAAACACAGCAGGAAGGACAACTCCAGGCTGCTTCATACCACCAGTCTTTAGTAGTTCCAACATACAACTCCTGTCATCCCCTGCGCTTGGAACAGCTCAGTGTAGACCACATTTCCAGTTTCCCACTGGGCCTGATGGAAATGGTAACTCCTGCTTGATGTACCTTGCACCAGAATCCAGATGGGGACCTTTGGTCAGAAATGTCAACATTAATAAAATATCGACTGTCACTCAACGTCTGAGCGGTTCTGTTTATCGATCTCGGCAGCGTTGTAAAATAGAATTTCAATTAATCCGATGGTCATTGGGATCCATTGACCAGATGAAAATGTTTCATAACTCTCTCCTCTGTCTAGTGGCTCTGTGGGGAGTGATATTTTGGTCCTGCAGTGCTCCTGGATATGTTGCTTGGTTGGATTGAATGGCACAATACCACAGGATACATGGACCTCCTTGAGCTTCTTCAGATCCTCCTGATCCACCACAGAGAAAGCAGCAGAGAGGAGCTAGCAGAAAGTGCTAAGAAGGTGATGTTCCATTGTGCACTCCCTTTAAAAGCGCTGCAAACAGTGGAAAAAGTCCAGCTTCACTACAATGTTGTGATTATAGCACGACCTTGAGGCACAAGTATTAGTCAGGGGTCCTGAAGTAGCCGCAGCTACAATGGAAGGGGTTGTTTTCTAGGCATCCCAGTTTAAATACTCACCAGGGATGCAGTCTGTGACCTTAAAGAATCATAGCAATCCCTAAAACAATTTTTCTGTGTCTCACATGCGAACCACAGCAGAATTTATTGCCGTTTGAAAAGAGTGGATGGCTGTTCGTACCTTTCCACCCAGTGAATGCCTGCCTTCTCCAGTGTCATCGTACCTCTTGGCCATTCCTTGGTACATTGGTTCCAAGGACCTCTCACATAACCCAGGAGTTGATTAATCAATGTTCCTTAATAATTGTGTAATTGGACATGGTTCCAGATGCTAGAGTGACCTTTCGTGGTACCTTCTTTGTGTGATCAGAACTGAAGAACTGCCCAAATCTGCCTTGGAGGAGTTTTGACAAAGCTGGATCTTGACGTCTGCACTCCTATAGCAAACAGTTTGTGAGGTAGAAGGCAGACGCAGAGATACCACACCATTCAATTCGGATCTTCGTAGGAGTTGAATGGATAGGGTGTGTGGCTTTTCCTGAAGAACAGCCCAATGGTTTTCTGTCCCTGTACCCCAGCCTCTGCATCCCAGATGCTCTCAGTGGCCTGTAGATAAGCTGAACTCGTTCATATTTGAGATGCATGAGCTCATTCACTTGCTTGGCCATATCTGCAGGTGACTTTCCAGTGTGTCTGAGTTCATCCATGACTGACTTACAGATGGCCTTCTTGCAAGTAAGAAATGCAAGCAGCAGGTTGGTGAATCTTCTGGGCAGCTTCTCCAGCCAATGAAGACTGTCAGCAAACCAGGTCTTTTGACAAGACTTGCAGCAAAATATAGAGGACAGGATGTAATATTGCCCACTGGTCCCAACAATCACCCGAGGTCAGCCCACATCAGCGGAAACAACTTATGGTTGAGGACATCCATGAAGACATGGGAGGTTGTAGTTATTTTCCAGCCTTGACATGATTTCATTTTGAGGTTTCCAAATAAAGAATGGGTGAAGCTGAAAACGGGAGTTCAGTCACTGTGTCTATGAGCTCAGGCTGTGGAGAATGACGCCAGAGAGAAATTGCATTTTCAACATTTCGCACAGGATGAGACCCAGGCCACAGGCCAAGATCTTGCATCTCTGTCCTCTTCCACAGTTTCTGATGCTGAGAACAGTTCCAGCTGTTCATGTCATGATCATGTGGAAGCAAAGGGTGGCTGAGCTGAGGAAGCTGTCATAAAGATATGAAAACACATAATTAGGTTCCCAATAACACAAAATTAAAAAATTAAATTACAAATTTATAAAATGTGTTCCAAATAGTAGCCACATTATTTATAAAATACTTGAAAGAATGTGTGGAAATGCTTTTAATAAATCAAACTAATCTGAGTAAAAAAATAGTTTTTTGGATGCAATCTGTTCTTACCGTCTTCAGCACTGTCTGCAAAGGAAAGGACTCTGTGCAGAGGTTGAAGCTGCGCTTGTACTGGAATCTGAAGAGAAGTGTTTTCATTCTTATTTCTCTGTGGCTTCATTATAATTTTAAGACAACAGATAAAGAAGTTGTGAATAGTATCCAGATAGTGCTACTTATGCACCAAACAGATCTTTAATATTGCTTTAAAATTTTAAGGCAGTACTTGCCCTGTCATCTTAACACTTTTAATGCACCATTCTTAATTGCTCACCCAGAGATTTATCTGGTTCACTGGATAATGTGTTGGTTTGACTGGAGGAGGACTTTCGTCTCTTGAGCAGGTATTGCTGCAGCTTCTTCATCCTGGTCCCAGGAAGGCAGCTCTTCTTCACTATGAAGGCAGCATAACCATCTTCTCTACTGTTCCAAATTTCCTTCCAAGTGCTCTTGGACCAAGAGCTAAAACCAACCAGCTGGTCATCTTCTGGAGAGGCTACTGTAACATTATCCCTGCTAGCGTCATAGTTCACAGCATCTTTAATTTCTTTAAAACTGAGAGCATATTTGTCAAAGATTAGGAGGTCTACTTTGCTAAGGCTCTCGGTGATGCAGATTCCAGCTTCCTCCTCCTTCTGAAGGTTTCTGGATGAGGTACAAAGTGTAACCTGCATCATTTTCTAAGAGGCATCGGAAATACTTTCTATTTCCCAAATTGGAGGCTGTAATCTCCGAGGATTCTGACTCGTCTGTGACATCCCCTCCTCTTTCCCAGTCCACAGTCAAAGCATTCTGCCGCACAACATCCTCTCTCTTGTGCTCAGACTGGGATTATTTTAAATCTTCTTCGCCTCAGCAGAGGGATCCTGAAGAAGAAAGCCAAGGGACCCTTGGGAAAACCATGCTTGGTTTCCCTGGATAAAAAAATGGTCTTCTGCATTTTGACCTGATGTGGAGCAAAAAAGGATGGATCAAATACACTTTAAATGTTATGGTTAATACATTATAACTAATCAATGTAGAACAGCAAATTTGTATTAAATTCAATTTTTATATAAAATATAAATAAAACAAGGTTTTGTTGTGGAAAAAATATTTCATCTAGAGCCTGGAAGAGGCCTAATTAGAAATGTATTAAAACAAATACACTCAAAGACAGGAGGGACATAAGATATAAATCTTTAGCTATATTTTTATTTACTTCTGCTGTAATCACATCTCCATTTACAAGTATAATTTGATTTAAAAGAGATGTGTTTGATCATCTCACAAAAAAAATTATACAGATTGAAATGGAATATGATTTCAGAGTTATCCCCAGAAAACCTGCTAAGCCCGGTGGTTGGGGCACCGAGGTGGTCCACTGGCGGTCCACCGTTATGTTTGGTTTATGTGTCAGACACTGACACTGTCAGACACTGACACATAAACCAAACATAACATTAAATCAGAAGACAAATTATATTATGTTGGAGGAAAACCTTATTTAACTATTAAAAAACAACTAGGCTCGGGCTTTCCTCCTGGTCCTAGACTCTTTCTTGTATCAGAAGCCAGAGCCGCAGCCGTGTGGCACAAAACAGAGGCGCACGCTACGTGTTGACGTCACAGAAGCTCAGAGTTTAATCCAATCAGTAGAAAGTATACATAAGACAGAAAATTTAAAGAAACACAGTCACACATTAGTCACCTGATAGAATAAGACAGATAGAGAAAAAACGAAGACGTCTTCGGAGAAACAGTCAGCCCAAAAGGAGCTAAAAATTGGCTATTTCTGACTCATTTTCTTTGTGCAAAAGGTTTTGTACTAGTAGGTGTGTTCTATTCAAATAAGGTGCAACACTTCTCGACCAACCAAAAGCTGTCTCTGACCCTTTCCAAATTCATAAAATCCCTAGAGTTCCTTCAAAAACAAAAACGCGGCTTCTCCTTTTGTTTTAAATAAGTTAGAAGCAGGATGTCTCCGATCCCCTGTTGGTTTATGGCTTTTCACAAATTACTGTGAAACAGCTGGAACTTCCACTGGTGATATCCTGACATAAAAAACTAATTTGAAACCTTATACGACAATTCACTCTAGACCAAAAAGTAAAGGTCAATAAGCCAGAATAAGTTTCTAATTCCAAAACTATTATTAGACTATTTTAGATTAAATCAGGTTACATTTTACAACTAGCATATTTTAAATATATTTTCTTAACAATTACTAGGTAACACCAGACACCGTAGAAGTAGAAAGTAATGCTCCCGCTACATGTAATATATTCAGCCGAAAAGACGTGACGTGACGAAAAACAACTAATCAAAAATTACAATTAAAATGAATATCAGTTATTTGCACTTCTGTTTAATTCAAATTAAGTCAGTGGCTCCATAAGGCCCCCAGGCCTTCAGGGGCCTCATAAATGCTGATATTTTAACACAGACCACAAATATATAAATGTACCATTTGTTTGAGATGATCATTGCTGATAAATTTGATTTAATGCAGGGGTGTCCAAACCTTTTTTAGTGAGGGCCAAATACAGAAAAATAAACAAAGGGCCGGGCCACACACTAGAAGTCACAATCAATACTTTTTGTATTTCTATCTTATCTATAATGTGAAGAACATTGCATTCAGTGGGAGCAGTGATGCTGTCCTTTGGATTGAAGGATGGTTGACATGTTAGGAGAAAGTTTAGTGGTTGAGACACGAAGGACTTCACAGAGATGGCTATCTGTCATTCTGGTTCTCAGTCTGCTTTTGTTCTGATTTAGCTGAGAAAATGTTTGTTCACATATGTATGTTGAGCCGAACAGGCTCATCATTCTTTTTGCATGGAGTCTCATCAGAGGAAACTTGGCATTATCCGAACTCTGATAGAATTCAGGGAGGGAGAGAAGCTGATGTTGACTCTTCAGAGAATCATCACATTGCATTTCGATCTAACTGCAGACTCTCTTCCACTTCTTCTGCATCCACCAGAAAGGGGGTCAAGAACAGTTTGATTTGTTTTTCAATGCCAGAAAAATCTTGGAAACGCAGGTTGAATTCTGTCACAAGAGATGCAATCACAGACACATATTTCTCCTTTTTAGCAAAAAGGTCGGTCTTTGGAAAAGCAGACTTGATTTCAGACAGCGCAGGGAAGTGTGCAGGATTAAAGCCTCGTAGTTGTGTCTCAAACAGGCGGAGCTTTACGCAGAAGGCTTTCATGTGCGCATACAGTTGTGGCACCAGCTGTTCTTTGCCTTGTAGGTTCTTGTTCAGTGTATTCAGATGATCTTTATCTTTAAAAATTTTTAAAAAACGTTAAAAAAAAAAAAGCGATCCTCACCCCCAATTATAAATTTTTCTAAAACTAAAAATAAGCCACGCTTAGCCTGGTGGGGAGCCTAGCAAAGCATGGCGGGCTGCGAGGCTTATAAAACACGGGGGAAACCCTGGATTTAGTAAAAATACTGATCTTATCATCATCATACGTTTGACATGTTAAACATGCATGTTTGACATGATACGATAGTCAGACATACTGTACATACAGTAACAATGACAGTAGTTGAGGTTTGTTAGGCAGTGTCATAATACTTAAGACATCAGCATGATTTTAATTCAGCTTTAGTGTCAGACACTGACACATAAACCAAACATAACATTAAATCAGAAGACAAATTATATTACTAGGTAACACCAGACACCGTAGAAGTAGAAAGTAATGCTCCCACTACATGTAATATATTCAGCCGAAAAGACGTGACGTGACGATAAACATGTTTTATATCCATCGGCATCACTTACCTATTAAAATTAAGAAGGATAGATGTGAAAATCGCTTTCTCTGATATTTTTTCTTCTCTCTGCTTAACTGTGGTAAATTCTCCTGAGGATCTCAGTTTAAAAGCTGGAAAGTTGTCTTCTGAATCCAAGCAAGTGGAGGGCTGTGTCACTCCCGGATTTAAGATTGGATAGTGCCACCATGGTGTAGTGATCAAAAAAAATTTGTAGTGGTTTAGAACTACCATTGGAAATGAATGAAAAACAGTTTAGGGCCATTTAGCTAAACAATTCTCAGCTGTTGTGTGAGAGGCCTGGGTTCACTGGCACAGTAAGCATTGGTGGTTCAGTGGTAGAATTCTCGCCTGCCACGCGGGAGGCCCGGGTTCGATTCCCGGCCAATGCAGTCCCCTTTTTTTTTCTTACTTTTATTAAGTCTGTTATAAAAAGGAAGAGCCGAGATTGTATATTGCAGAAGAAAACTGTATATCCTCCCCATCTGGGAATTAAACCCCAGTCTCCCACGTGACAGGCGGGGATACTCACCACTATACTAACGAGGAGTTGCCACAGCACCCTACACCTGTTGTTCTCAGGTCCAGCTGAGCCAAGCTGAGGTTGCGTGTTTTGGAATTACTAGTTACCAAATTACATTGTCATCTGAAAACTAATGGAAATCGAGAAAGAGGTGAGTTTATACTTAAGAACTGAATCGCTTAAATTTTACTTTGTTTAAATTACTTAAAATTTCGAACGAGGGTAGTTGATGTACCTTTGCATTAAATGCCTATGTGCGGGTCTCACGTTTTATTGGAGCACAATTTGGAGTACTCTAACCCAGTGGTCCCCAACCCCCGGTCCGTGGGCCAATTGGTCCACATAATAGTCCAAGTCTTGACCGATCACGCGCGCGCACCCCTCCTCACCCGGTCCGCAGCAGAATTGTCCGAGTCTTGTCCGGTCCGCGGTAATAAAAAGGTTGGGGAACACTGCTCTAACCTATCCCTATGAATTAGCAATTCCTCTATAGATCACTTTTTAAAAACTAAAATCACTGCCATAGAATAATGTTTTTCACTGCAGTGGTTAGCCAACCCTGAGAGAGTAGGACTACACAGGTGGTTATGGACGTTCCTTAATATATAAGTACTGTAGCCATGTTGTATGTTAGCGTTCTCCTAACAGTTTCACCTTTATATAGTCTATCTTTTTACAGGAATAATGTAATTTTTATATTTTTAATGTTTTAATAGGTCTAACGGAAAGTATTCAAATATATTTCCAAGTCTGATAAATGGAAATTTCAAAATCCATTTTTCTATTAATCCTACATATCTGAAATTGTAGTAGACATTTGCTCTTGCTACCATAATTGTAGCTTTTCTAAAGCTATCTTTCAAAGGAGTTATTCTGTTATTTTTCTTAATTTTAAATATTTCTTTCAAGTACAGCTTCGCTTTGTTAGTAAAGCTTATTTAAAATTGCTTTCAAGAGGTGTTGGATAACTGACCTAAATTGTTCTTTCTTCAAAACAGCAGTCCTGCATGATACATTTGTTCCTGAGATTGCTGGATTACTTTAAGCACTTTATCTTTTCAATATACACATTGAAAATATGTTTTTCTTACTTGTATAATTTTTCTGGAAGCTTTCTGGAAACATTATTTTTCGAATGTTCCTATCATGTTTTGCCTGTATTTGGAAACGTAATTTCTCAAATGTATTTTTGTTTCTGTTTTAGGCCTGGAATAATACATCATGCTACTTTTAACAAAGATCTCATACTTTTGCCAAGATCCATATGGAATAACATCTGTAAACACAAAACAAAGAGAAGGCTTCATGAAGGTGGATGCATTATTAGTGCCTTCGAGATAAACAAGTCATGGGACTACAAGGCAGTCATTTATGAGATTAAAGAGGCCTTTAAGGACAAAATTCCTGATGATACAAGGTATAATGTTGGTGAGATATTAAAGAAATACATTCAGTTCAGTTAATTAGTTGAATGAGTTGACTTTGTTGAATAATCCAAATGTTTTGAACACTCTTGCTAGTGTTGGAACTTTTGATGCCATGTGGCAGCAATCTTGTGCAACCAAGGTTGCGTGACGCCCAAGAACTCAATGGCTTCATGATTCATAAGATATTCAGGACAAAGTCAATGTACATTAGACCATCAACTGATTTTCTTCTTTCGGTAAGCTAATTTGAATGTTAGTTGGGTTACTTGTACATACAATGTTCAGTGTTGTGTTGATGCTTTATTTATATAAATTATGTCAGCAAATGTCTTTTTGCTTGGTTTAGCTTGAACAGAAAGACTCTGAGGAAAGCTCTATGGAGTTGGATGCAGCATCAGCTTCCAGTCATCATAGCACTACCATTAGTCAGAGAAGTGATGAAATGAACACAACAGCAAGAGGAAACCGGAATTCATTGACACAGGATTTAAATTACCCACCAACCAGAAGGGCTACGATTATCCAGTCCTCTGAAATACCACCAGAGTCCACAGATAGCCTGACCACAGCCAACCAGCTCTCTGCAGCCCAACCAGAGACTAGTGATAGTGTGTCCACTGTGAACCAAACATCTGACTCTTGTGACAACTATGCCACCTACATTTCATTAATGAGCTCCATCTCTGACCTGTTTTCCAATGAGGAGGAATTAAATCTGGCGATAATGGCCAGTCTTCAGAATGATGTGTAAGTCATTTAGTAATCTTACATAGCTTTATTCCTTTTGGGAATATATAACATTTGAATTACTTTAAATAATTTTTACTATTTCAATCTCAAAATAAAACCATTCGGTTTCTCAGTTTGCAGACCCTGTTGTAACAGCACATTATAAATATAAAAAATAATTTTTGAAGTTTTTCCAGGTAGTTTGCATGTCCAAAACTGAAACTTTGTAATCTTGTTTTTTTTCCATGACTAAAAATTAAATAGTGAAAAACTAAGCTTTAATTTTAGGTAAATGTTGTTCATATCAGTCAATACTCGTAACCTGCATTTTGTCATATTATGTTTTACAATACGCTAAAACCAAAATTACATCAAAAGCTGTTGGTACAAAAGTACATATGTCCATTTCACATTGTAATAGTGACATAATGTACTTATGTTGTTGATAAACTTTTAAATAGTGCTCTTGTCTTTATTCTATTTCTCTCCCATACTCTTTCTTACCATAGTGCTTCAGATGATCCAAATGCAAGATCAGCTAAAGAGATTCTTCTTGAACTTGCATCTCAGATTGATGCTAGCCAAAGATGTCGATTTAATTTTAACAGATCTTCAGTATTGGATGGAGCTCTGCGAGGCTTCAGACGACTGTCCTACAATCCCAGGGACCAAATGTGCATCAAGTTTTCCGATGACTTAGGATTACAATGAAGAGGCTGTGGATCTAGGTGGTCCAAGAAGAGAGTTTTTGCATTTGTTAATGGAAGCCATAGCACAATCACCAATGTTTGAAGGACGAGATGGAAACCTGAACTTAGCTCTCGACAGTTCAGGTAAGCGTGTCATTGCGTCAGTTG
The DNA here is from genome assembly GCA_033032245.1 of Poecilia picta. NCBI lineage: Eukaryota > Metazoa > Chordata > Actinopteri > Cyprinodontiformes > Poeciliidae > Poecilia > Poecilia picta. The sequence continues at coordinate 11,749,300 of CM065354.1, forward strand.
TGTAAATAGTTTTATTTGTTCTAATCATTTTTGAAAGTCTTCTTCATGTTATTAATTTGCCCTTGTGTCCCACGTGTTTTTCCAGCTCTCCGAGAGGATCGGTATTTTATTGCTGGGCAAGCCATTGCTCTAAGTCTGGTTAATGGGGGTCTTCCACCAGGTTTCTTCTCCTCAGCTTTGTATTCCCGACTCATTGGTGGTAGCTCTGCTGTGAATCCTGTGTTAAGTGACATTGCTGACAACAACCTCCATGATAAGGTTCAAAAGGTAAAGTGAAACATAATTATTTCGGATGTCCTATCATTTTTACATCATTTTGTAGGACTTTCCTATGTTTTCTATGTCATTCATGTTTTTTGTTAAAAATGTTTTTATTTCTAATCACTTTTACAAAGCTGTTGTCAATGGCTATGTTTTCCATCCATCCAGGGAGGCCCAGACTTCCCTCTCCCCAGCCACTTCTTCCAGCTCCTCCAGAGAGCCCATTGGCAGGGGGACCTACGTCTCCTCTTCGGGCTGAGCCCGGCCGTGCACCATGGGTAAAAGCCCGGCCACCAGGCACTCGCCATCATGCCCCACCTTCAGGCCTGGCTCCAGAGTGGGGCCCTGGTGACCCGCGTCTGGGCGAGGGAACGCCAGATCCAAAGTTCGTCTGCATCCTAAAGAGTCTTTGGGCTGCGCTTTGTCACCTAGGACCTGTCTGCCTTAGGTGACCCTAACAGGGGCATAAAGCCCCAGACAGCATAGCTCCTAGGATCATTGGGAGACACAAACCCCTCCACCACGATAAGGTGGCAGCCCAAGGAGAGGGGCTATGTCTTTATGTCATAACATATTTAGTCAAGTCTCACATGATAAAATATGCAAATTAGACTATTCTGTCCTGTAGCTACTAGGGTTGCACTGACTTATTGGTTAGCCAATTTAATGGTACCGATTTCTTTAATTTAAGGAGGTGTTTTCCCATGAGAGAGGTTTGACTGGTAGACCGACCCAGCAGGGCTTGACTGCACATTTGCAGTTAAAAATAGTGAGCCCTCTGTTCCCAACTCAGTGACTGTCTTGATATATGTAGAGATTTCAGACCAATACAGTCAGGTTCGGACAAAATAAGAACTTGCAGATTATTGTTTTTAAAGGTTGATAATCAGCAGTCTTCCCGAAAAGTTATTGGTGCACCCCTACGAGCTACTTCTTTCAATTTGAAATGAATTTCCGAAGCATCTAATCAGAACTCAAAAACAGATGACCCAGTCTTGAACTATAAGGCAAGAAGAACTGTTTGTGAAATAAACATAAAAAAACAATTGACAATTTGCTCATTTTGGCTTGCAAACCACAATGTTTTTCTTAAAGTATTTTATTTTTAGATTTCAGAGTGCACATTTGTCGAAGAGCTCATGAAGGCCACTGAACCACTGCACGACTATCTTGCAAATTCAGGATGTCTCAGACAACTCAAAACCATCAATGACAAAGATCTCCTGGTTCAGGATATTCTAATGTTTCAAGTAGTCCACAGAGTGACTGGAGCATTTGAAAGGTTTGCTTTAATAGTCATGTACACATATGTTGATAATTTGTTTTTATAGAAGTTAAACCTTTATTACTTTTGCTCTTTTAAGACTCAACTCATTCACATTTTTGCACAGAAATATATATATATATATTTTTTTCATATGTAATCCAGCTCAAATTGTCCTTTTATCCAATTAGAAGACAATTCATATTTTAGGAAATTGTTTTTGGGGTCAACATGAGTACACTAGTAGTATGATTCTAATATTTGCATTAAAGGGGAAGTTATTATGTACAAAAATGTCTTTTGGAGCTTTAGGTCATATTATGTTACTCCTTTGTCAAAAACATACCTGGAAAGTTGCTTTAACTTTATAATGCATATTTGCATAGTCTTTGAGTTTTCCAAAAGAACCATTCGGCGGTATGCAACCGCTTTATCACACTATATGCTGCCTAGTTACCCAAAACTCCTTACTGGAGTTGCAGTACCCAGCAGACCTCCCACCCCACAGAAGAACTCCTTCACTGCCCACCTACTCCAGACAAGCGAAAGCGACAATATTGCTTAGCAAAACTTGGTGGAACCACACTTAAGCTGAGCCAGTCAGACTACCAGTTCCTGAAAGTACTACAAAAAACACTTGTAAATGTGCATGATGTGACAGTGGTGATACTGTTGGACCATTTACTGGCTAGACAGCAATTCTAATTTATGGAATATTACTGTACATAAACTAAATGCTCTGTATGTAAAAACATCTTCCAGAAGGAGTAAACCTGAAATCTTAATTTGTATTTATTTATTTGCTTTTTAACGGCAAAGCTCCAATTCTAATTCTCCTGTATAAATTAGATAATATCAATGTATGCCTCTCATCATTAAAAGTTACAATTTCAAATTTTTTAATTGGATTAACTTCAACTTACTCCTCTTTTGAGTATTTATAGATTTAGGGATGGACTGAAGACTCTTGGTGTTCTGGATGCAATCACAACGTACCCAGAAAGTTTTAAACCATTAACCTCTATTTCTCTAGAGGAACCAAATATGGGTCCTCGTCGCTCGCCCCAAAAAGATCAATTAAAAACACATGCTATACATTTATCAATATAGGTATGCATATCCACGTAAAGGGAAAAGGCTCTTCTAAATGATAGAAACAATATTTTCTGCCTCAACAACACCCAGCTTGAACACTAAGTAGATTGATAAAAAGAAACTTAATTAGGCGCTGACGAGTCTTAACGAGGCACAGCCGGTAAAAAACGGAACAACAAAAGAGCAACGAGGTCCGATACACAAAAACTATCTATCAGATTAAAGCCGAAGCTCTGCGGTTTCCAACAATACCAGAGTCACCAGGCTACGTGCAAAATCAAAAAATCAGTTCTACCTTTGCTGTTTCGTGGTCATAATCCATATTAGAGTAAATATTTCCTCTTGGTTCGATAATCCATTTTCCCTGCGTCCATTTCACATGGTTTCCGGTTCGGCGCAGAGCCTTTTTTCGTCAAATCGCTAAGATGAAAAAAAAATTCAAAATACCCGGAAAATGTACGTCACATACGATTCTCCCCCTGTGATTGGTGAACGACTTTAGATTCGGTCTTGATGTCAACGCCCTCGGATTCTATTGGCTCTGATGGTTCGAACGATATGTCAATCATTAAAATCGGTCAATGGGATCCCGAGAAACTGCCCTGCGTAATTGTGAACGTCTGAATGCAGAATGCAATGACTTTACGCGCAGAACGCAGAGCGCATTGTTATTGTAATGTAATTATGATATATGTGAGTTTTTTCCTGTTATCTTGTCGTTTTAACATGAGTTTTAATTGCTATTTGCATTTTCATTGTTATATAATTCTATTTGAAATGTTATTGTGAGTTAATCTGTTCCATTTTCAGTTTATTACAATTTGTCTATGTGGATTTTTCAAAGGAACCCCCCAAAACAATTATTAGATGCAATTACTTATTTATGATAAATAATCATTTATTATATGAAAAGAATAAATGATTGAAACAGAACCTACAGAAATAAAAACTGAGAAAGTTCAAATGGCACAAATTGTGCCAAAATGGTTAATTTGGAAGGTCCGCCTAGATTTTTATCAAGTAGTACCTCTCTAAAACTCATATGATTAACTTTTTTTTTCATAAAACTTGGCACAGTAAAAGGTCAGATTGTGAACTGTTGTTTTCTACATGTTTTGGCTTTCAACTGCATGCTTTGAAAGGAACCTTCATAGATTGAAGTGGTTTTTAGGCGGAAATTGATTTTTTTTCTTAATTTCTGCTGTTTACTATATTAATTCACTTTCCTCAGTAACAGGTAGGGTGGTTTTTAGAGCTGTAACATATTCCCTAGGGTCTTGCCTTTGTTTTGATACCAAAACAATTAAAATAAACTCTGTAGTTCATGAGATACATTCAATTCATTTTGGGCATGTTATCAAAAACAGGCCGTGAGCAAAAGAGGTTTTAATGTGTTATGACCCACCCCCTCTCACTGCTGAAATAATGGATCAACTTTTCAACATATCTCTGTCTTCTGTGGGAAGCAACAAAAGAAGAGCAGAGGAACGCATAATTCCATTTTGGAGAGATTACCTTCAAGATGTCGAAGGTGAGTTGTTTTTATTAAATAATGCAACTAGTTGTAACACATGTTAAAAATGGATAGATGTTGTATTACCTTTTACAAGCCACATTTTTTTATTTGATATGGGTCTTGGTGAAATTGTTTTGTTTTGATGCTGTATGTTAGCTACACTATAAAATCTTAGTCTTAACATTGTTTATATTTTTGCCATTTTTTCACAAATTATTTATTTTTCAATATTTTATCTTAATCTATTCTTACTCCTGTTTTGTAGTGTGTGATACATAAATGACTTCCTTTTTTTTTTTTTGCTTTATTGTACAAGTACCAAAAAATGCAATATAATTTTCATTTACTTTTTTACTTGTTTGATAGAATAAGAAGGACCGTCCAAACTTGGCAAAATACTTGCCTTTGCAACAGGTGCAACTGTCATTCCTCCAGTCGGGTTTTCTCCCCAGCCTTAAATTGAATTTTTGCATGAGCAGTCCATCCATCCAACTTGGCAACTACCTATGGCTAACACCTGCATCAACTGCCTAAAACTGCCAATGCTGGAGACATATCATCACTTCAAAGAAAATATGGATTTTGCATTAGAAAACACACATGGTTTTGGGAGAGAATTTTTTTTTTTTTAACTGTATGTCTTAAGAATGTTTTAGTAAAGATGGAGTTCCTTGTTCATCTGCAGAAGCAGTAGTTGTGAACTACCTTTTGTGCTTGTTTTCAAATTTCTTGGATTCTGAGCAATTATGGGATATAAATCTCACACTATTAGACTTTTGTCACGCTGAATGTTTTTGAACTTCAATATTTGACAAAAGTCAGTGAAGAATGTTTGTAAAAATGTTTTTATTTCAATGTAACAATGTCTCCAGAACGTTTACTAAATACAATTCCAATACTGGAGCAGTTCAAAGTACATTTGACAACGTTAATAATAACATAAGAAAATGTTTTTCTTTTCTTAACACACGTCTAACATTTTCAACTCTTTGACTTTGTCATAACCAATGTAAGTTACTGTTCTTTTAAGAAATGTAACAAATCTAAAAACAGTTCATACCGTGATTGCCATGGATCAATATTGTGCTGAATTGTGTTCATTAGGGTTGAATTAACATTAAACATGTTCACAGGAACGACAATGTTGTGTGTTTCTGAAAGTGATGGGATTTCATTCATTTCTATTGTGTCATTCATTTCTATGGTGTCATTCACAGCAAAAATGTCTCGAATTGCATCTGTGAAGCCACTTGTAAGAACTCCTCCCTGCCACAGTTGGAGAGGTGTTTGTCCCCTCTGGGTAGATAAGCCATGGTTATTCCATTGATTCCGAAACTCTGCGGTTGCTCTTTGAACTCTTGGCAAGTAGATGAAGTGGAGACAAAACAGATGAAGCTCATCTGTGGAATCAAGTATTCCTTCATTTTCCATGAAGGTGAAGAGATTGCTGAAGTGATATGCAACAACTCTGTTCAGCTCAGCCCACAGGCGTTCTATCCGCTGATTGTGAACACTGCGTCCAGTAATGACACTCCCACTGCTCAGTCTCCTCTCAATCATATACCAAGCAACATCTGTGTTCTCCATCCCATGATCACATCGAATTCTTCGGGGTAGTCCAAAACTCTGGACACCACCATGGAATGATTGTAGCACACTGAAGGCTCTGTTGTTGTCAAGACATTGCAAGTATATAATTGTCCGACTGAAACCAATGCACCCATGAAAAACCATTCTCCATCTCACTAGTTTATGGTTTCCCATCAATGTGCCTATAGAGAAAAAATACTGTAATTAGTATTAAAACTTTTTTTTCAAGTTGATTAATTTAAATCACACCCATCTATTGACTTGTTTAAGTCTTAAACATTTTGTTCATGTATAAATTAAAAAAAAGGCAAAACTATTAAATAAGGGTGCACTGATTTTATTAATTCTGTGAGATTGGCCAATGTGACGCCAATTTTATGCAGAGATCTTGTTTCAGTAAATGTTTAAAAGTCAAGCACTTCCCTCTTCTGCTCTCTTGACAGGCTTGACTGACCAATCCAGATCAAAACTGCATGCTAATGTCGCAGTCATCCCACTGTTGTCAGCCAAGCAATACTTTTGATATGCCAAATAAGAAATCAAACAAAAAAATAGATATTGGCCAAAAATAGAATTGGCTTTTCAGGCCGAGATTAGTGATCGGCGAAAAAACTGCAATCGGTGCACCCCATTAAGCTAGCAAAAAAATATTGGATTCCAAATAAATAGTCCATTTAGTTTATGCATTTTCATGCTAATTAGAGTCCAAAGGAATTGTGGAGTATTACTCAAGCACCTGTGCTATTTTTTAGAATGTAATTTGATAATATGCAAAACACACTTACCATAATTGATTTGGAGTTTGAACATTGTAGATTCTTCTGCGAATTGTGTGGCGACGTCGAAAAGCTCGACCAATTGGGTCAAGAAGTTGCAGGCAATGTCTCACACGCCATCGCTGAATTCTAATGTTTCGTGATCGTAGGCTTCCTATTACATATCGTTCTCCTGCATTTGGAGTAGTTTGAAGAATCTCCCTGACAATACCAGCTAACTCATCAGATATTTCTGTGTATGTTAATGGGCCAATTTGAAGTTGCTGTCTGTGCCCGTACAATGTTCTTCTGCGTATTCCAAAGCATGCAGCTATTCTTTGCCCTCTTAAAATGTTCTGAGCACAACTCATTGCATTAGTAAAAAAAAGTCTAACATCATCTTCATTACCATGAAGATGATTTTGAAATAGAAGAAACAAACACAAGGCTGTATAAAAAAATCAAAATAAAACAAAAAGTCAAAGTCTACATACTATGGACCTTACCAAGCCCCGCCCAGAAACGCCCCTCAGACTTCATGTCTCACAACCCAAAGCCTTAACGCGCCTAGTTAACATGGCGTCGACTGACTGCAGAGTATTTCTGAGTCGATTAGCATTTCTGCCGGATTTTCACAAAATATCAGCCACGACGATGAACAGGGGAACCAACAAGTTCATGTCATCTTTTTTGGACGACATCAAGATGTTTTAGCCACGCGATGCCGCCAACATTGTGCGAGTTGCAGCTAAATGCTACCGGTCGATGAGGAAAACAGCAGATCCTCAGACCCTCAGCATAAATATAGCTGTGGACAAGATCACTGACGCCTATATTTCTTGCGAGGCTGGGTAAGTCGGATATTCATGGTTTTGAGGGTGATTTTGAAATGAGTGATTTTTGTTGTTCACAAATGTTCGAATGTGCCTCGGTCTGCTCTGATAGGACAGTGCAGAGCAGCACGTTAGCACTCGGTACTCAGTGCTAGCGTGGCTAACACGATTACAGTTAGTAAAAAGCCTTTTCAGGTGAAATAAAATCTTTAATGTATGTCAGATACGGAACACATTGCATATTGATCTGTTCAGCTAAAGTAAGGCTGTAACAAACAGGCTTCAGGATGTAGATGTTGTATCGGTGCTGCCATTATGCTGTACGTGACTAAAAGGTTTTTCATAATGGATGTTTATTATTGACTATTATTTTTATTCACTAAACACAAAGAAAGCAAAGCAATAATACTTACACCAGCAGACACTCCTTTGTTCTTATTGATCCTACGATGGTTGAGCTGCTAATGCGGTCAGTGCACAAGTTTTGATCCAAGCAAGACTTTACGTTTCAGATTTTGGAAATCTGCGAATTTTAGTTCCACAAATACGATCAGGATACCTGACATCACCTGTACAGATTCCCCACTGACGGAGAACTATTGTTTTTCGAGTCCTGACGCAAAAACTTTCTGTCGGTCCGGTTCTCCACAATGTACATTAGCATGAGTTTGTGAGACGATGACCCACTGATCGCTGCGCTGTGACGTCAAATGGGCATTAGCCAATGAACAGGTTGGGCTGGGGTAATTTCCAACATTTCGCACAGGACGAGACCCAGGCCACAGCCCAAGATCTTGCGGCTCTGTCCTCATCCACAGTTTCTGATGCTGAGAACAGTTCCAGCTGTTCATGTCATGATCATGTTGAATGAGGGGCACATGAAAGGGTGGCTGAGCTGAGGAAGCTGTCATAAAGATATGAAAACACATGGAATTAGGATCCCAATAATACAAAAATAAAAAATTTAATTACGAATTTGTAAAATGTGTTCCAAATAGTAGCCAAATTATTTACTAAATATTTGAAAGAGAGTGTGGAAATGCTTTTAATAAATAAAACTACTCGGAGTAAAAAAAAAAAAAGTCTTTTGGATTGAGTCTGTTCTTACCGTCTTCAGCAATGTCTGCGAAGGAAAGGACTCTGCAGAGGTTGAAGCTGCGCTTGCTCTGAAATCTGAAAAGAAGTGTTATCATTCTGTTATTTCTGTGTGGCTTCATTATAATTTTAAGACAACAGATAAAGTAGCTGTGAATCGTGAAAGTGCAACAAACAGATCTTTAAAGATTAGTTGAAACTAACCTTTAACTTCTGATTCTTTTGCACTTGCTGTTTCCTTCACCATAAATGACAGCTGTGATGGAAGGGCCACAGGCATCTTTTGTGTGATTGCCAGGACTGTAAGTAGTCAGAAGAAAGTAAAAAAAGAAAGTTTCTTGCCTAAAAATATTTACAAGTATAAGATTTCTATTCAAGAATATAATTTAAAACTCTTTACTGCCAGCTGTTGAGGATTCCGGTTCACCTGATGCATCAGAAGGCCTGGATACTGTTGCAGATGGTCCTAAATAAAGAATATATCAGTCACTGTGTAAATCACAGCTGAACTCGACAGATGGTGTTGGTGAAAACTCAAAAAGTTGCACTTTTATTCCTTCTGCTTATCAGATTTCTAACAATATTTAGAAGGTCATTTCCAAATGTGGGAAACAAAACAAACTCCACATTGAACACTTGACTGTTAGCTTTAGCAGGAGGAACAACAGCACTTAAATAAACATGCTGTCAGTAACAAATATTGCAAAAAAAAAAAAGGAGGCAAGCAGAATTGAAATCTATACTCACCAGCATCTCCATCAATTCATAGTCCTTTGACATGCATAGAAATGGTCGCAAACAGCAATATTGTAACAGGAACTTGACCGGAACGTGGCCAGAACACAGGAACATGGTCAAGGCTCAGGGTTGGAGGGTTATTCATCGTAAGAGAATAATACTCCAGTTCTGAAATCTCCTATTTTAAGAAAAACCTGTCTTTGCTCTTTAAGATGCTTTTGACACTGGGGTTCTCTCTGTTTCCGCTGACCCTGACACTGGATACACGGAGACAAATGTGTGAGAGAAAATTTCAGCAAACGAAACCATAGTCTGTTTACTGCTCAAGATTTTAGAGGGTGAGATGTTTAGCATTGCAGCCTCCAATCCTTCGTCCTCCTCCATCACTATAAGAGACAAAAATAATAATTGTATACAAAAATTAAGAATCAATCTGGGAGGAATATTTAATTTTTAAGGCAATATTTTCCCTGTCATCTTAACACTTTTAATGCACCATTCTTTATTGCTCACGCAGAGATGTATCTGGTTCACTGGATTGTGTGTTGGTTTGACTGGAGGAGGACTTTCGTCTCTTGAGCAGGTATTGCTGCAGCTTCTTCATCCTGGTCCCAGGAAGGCAGCTCTTCTTCACTATGAAGGCAGCATAACCATCTTCTCTACCGTCTCAAATTTCCTTCCACGTGCTCTTGACCCGAGAACCAAAACCAACCAGCTGGTCATCCTCAGAAGACGCTGCTGTAACATTGTCTCTGCTGGCTTCATACTCCAGGGCATCTTTAATTTCTTTAAAACTGAGAGCATATTTAACAAAAGTAAGGAGGTTTACTTTGCTGAGGCTCTCAGTTATACAGATTCCAGCTTCCTCCTCCTCCTGAAGGTTTCTGATAAGGTACAAAGTGTAACCTGCATCATTTTCCAAGAGCCATCGGAAACTCTTCCCTTTGTATTTTCCAAATTGGAGGCTGTAATCTCCCAGGACCTCTGACACATCTGTGACATCCCCTCCTCTTTCCCGGACCACAGTCAAGGCATTCTGCCGCACAACATCCTCTCTCTTGGGCTCAGACTGGGATTATTTTTTATCTTCTTGGCCTCAGGAGACGGACCCTGAAGAAGAAAGCCAAGGGGTCCCTTGGGTAAACCACACTTAACCTCCCTGGATAAAAAATGGTCTTCTGCATTTTGACCTAGTATGGAGTAAAAAAGGATGGATAAGGTGTTAAACAAAATACTTTATACCTTTGAAATACATTTTCTTTAAATGTTATGATTAATACATTATAGCTAATCAATATAGAACAGTAAATTTTAATCAAATTCCAATTTTATATAAAATATAAATAAAACAAGGTTTTGTTGTGGAAAAAAATATTTTATCTAGAGTCTGGAAGAGGCCTAATTAGTAATGTATTAAAACAAATGTACCCAAAGACAGGAGGGATATAAGATATAATTTTTTATCTATGTTTTTATTTACTTCTACTGTAATCACATCCCCATTTACGAGTATAATCTGATTTATAAGAGATGTGTTTGATCATCTCACAAAAAAAATTAACACAGATTGAAATGGAGTATATGATTTAGTAAAAATGCTGACTTTATCATCATCATATATGTTTGACATGATACGATAGTCAAACATACTGTACATACAGTAACAATGACAGTAGTTGAGGTTTGTTAGGCAGTGTCATAATACTTAAGACATCAGCATGATTTTAATTCAGCTTCAGTGTCAGGCACTGACAAAAACCAAATATAACATTAAATCAGAAGACAAATTATATTACTAGGTAACACCAGACACCGAAGTAGTAGAAAGTAACGCTACCGCTACATGTAATATACTCGGCCGAAAAGACGCGACCGTGACGATAAACATGTTTTATATCCATCGTCATCACTTACCTATAAAAATGAAAAAGGATGGTTGTGACGCTCGCTTTTCTTTGATATTTTTCCTCCTTTCCGCTTAACGCCGGTGATTTCTCCTAAAAATCTCCGTCAAAAAGCCGGAAAGTTTTCTTGCTCTGAATCCAAGCCAGGAGGGGGAGAGTGTCACTCCCGGACATAAGATTGAACAGCGCCACCACGGCGTAGTGGTTAAAAATATATTGCGTCCGTAGTGGTTTAGAACTACCATTGGAAATGAATGGGAAACGGTTTAGGGCCGTTTAGCTAAACGATTCTCAACTGCCGCGCGGGAGGCCCGGGTTCGATTCCCAGCCAATGCAGTCCCCTTTTTTCTTACTTGTATGAAGTGTGTTATAAAAAGGAAGAGCAGAGATTGTATGTTGCAGAGGAAGACTCTATATCTTCCCCGTGGAGGAATTGAGCCCTGGTCTCCCACGTGACAGGCGGGGATACTCACCACTATACTAACAAGGAGTTGTCACAGCACCCTACACATGTTGTTCTCGGGTCCAGATGAGCCAAGCTGAGGTTTTGTGTTTCAAATTACATGTCATCTGAAAACTGATGGGCCTTATAGAGACTTGAGCCCAGTCCTAATACCATGGAACCCCTTGGTTATGGGTAGACATGAATGCAGTAACTGAAACGTATGGAAGTCAATACCAAGTCCCCAGTTCAGTGGAAGAACAGGAACTTGTGTGTGTGCGCGCATGCGTGTGTGCGTGTGTATGTGTGTGCATGCAAGGGCTGAAACACAGATATATAAGCATTGGTGGTTCAGTGGTAGAATTCTCGCCTGCCACGCGGGAGGCCCGGTTCGATTCCCGGCCAATGCAGTTCCTGTTTTTTTTTTTTATTACTTGTATTAAGTCTGTTATATAAAAAGGGGATATTCACCACTATACTAACGAGGAGCTGCCACTGGACCCTACATCTGAGCATAGGGTGTTTGTTGCAGAAAAAAACTCCTGTACTCTCCCCGTCGGGTAATTGAACCCCGGTCTCCCGCGTGACAGGCGGGGATACTCACCACTATACTAACGAGGAGGTGTCACACATTTTATCAAGGGGTGTCATTGTGCCCTAATACCAACCCTCTATGACATTTTTCGGGTGAGATTTTCTGCTAGTCTGCATTATCCGATTTTGCCCAGTGTTTGGAAACTGTGTTTCAATTGCATGACATTGCTAAATGGATGGCAAAGTTGTGAAATATGACTTTTCCATGCCCCCATGGCCACACTCTCCACACTGAGTCTTTGTTTCTCAGGTAAGTTGGGTTAGGCCTTGACTGGGAGCACCTGGGCCAATATTACCAGCCTATTAAAACCTGGCAGTTCCTCACACCAAGTAGCTGCTCATGTTCAGTTCTTATATTTTGTTGGATTTGTTTTGGTTATGGTTACGTAAATTGTTTTGCTGCAATTAACAGGGGGGGAATATGTTCTTTGGACTACTTTGTTTTGGTCCCACAGTAAAGTATGTGTTGCCACTTTAGGAGAAGTTTCTTTTGTGGGGAGTTTTCTCAGTTATTCTGTAGTGGCACATCCTCTTTAGGTTTTGTCAGTTTTTTTTCTTTTGCTAGTGTTGTGGGGACTGGTTAGTGTCAGTTGTCTTTGGACAGCTGTCTCGGGAGTACGTCCATGGGATTTTGTGGGGTCGCCTGCTTGCAGGTTGCTCTTCATGCCCACTGGTTTAAGGTGCATAAGGGCCCGCCGGAAGCCACATGAAGACTAGGAGTGAGTTTTAGTTAGCTTTGGTTAGGAAGTTAGTGAGAAAACTTTGACAGGAAAGTTTGAGCCTGTTTTCTCCATAGTGGTCAGCACTACATTATCTTGGACCTATTAGACTGGTAATTTCTTTGATGCCAGTTTTTAATGAATGTGGATACCTTTTTCTCTTTGTCTGAAAGTGGAAGAATTGGAAGACTGGCAGGATGCTGAACGCACTTGTTGCTCCAGTGCATTTGGCAGGAAAAGCTCAGTCATTGTATTTAGCTTCAAGTCATGAGAATAGAAAACGATACAAAAATGTGAGACCTTTCTGTATTGTGTTGGTTTGACTGGAGGAGGACTTTCGTCTCTTGAGCAGGTATTGCTGCAGCTTCTTCATCCTGGTCCCAGGAAGGCAGCTCTTCTTCACTATGAAGGCAGCATAACCATCTTCTTTACCGTCCCAAATTTCCTTCCGAGCATTGGCCTGAGAGCTAAAACCAACCAGCTGGTCATCTTCTGAAGAGGCTACTGTAACATTGTCTCTGCTAGCTTCATAGTCCAGGGCATCTTTAATTTCTTTAAAACTGAGAGCATATTTCACAAAGGTTAGGAGGTTTACGTTGCTAAGGCTCTCGGTGATGCAGATTCCAGCTTCCTCCTCCTTCTGAAGGTTTCTGATGAGGTACAAAGTATAACCTGCATCATTTTCTAAGAGCCATCAGAAACGCTTCCATTTATATTTCCAAATTGGAGGCTTTAATCTCCCAGGACTTCTGACACGTCTGTGACATCCCCTCCTCTTTCCCAGTCCACAGTCTAAGCATTCTGCTGCACCACATCCTCTCTCTTGGGCTCAGACTGGGATTATTTTTCATCTTCTTTACCTCAGCAGAGGGATCCTGAAGAAGAAAGCCAAGGGCCCCTTGGGGAAAACCACGCCTGGTTTCCCTGGATAAAAAAATTATCTTCTGCATTTTGACCTGGCGTGGTACAAAAAAGGATGGATCAGGTGTTAAACAAAATACTTTAAAACCTTTGAAATGCATTTTCTTTAAATGTTATGATTAATACATTAGAGCTAATCAATGTAGAACTGATACCTAAACCAAACATAACATTAAATCAGAAGACAAATTATATTACTAGGCAACACAAGACACCGTACGTAATGGTAGAAAGTAACGCTCCCGCTGCATGTAATGTATTCAGCCAAAAAGACGCAATCGTGATGAGAAACATGTTTTATATCCATCAGCATAACTTGCCTATTAAAATTAAGAAGGATGGATGTGAAGATCGTTTCTCTGATAGTCCCAGTTCAGGGGGATAGTAAAAATTCAGCCAAAAAGACGCAATCGTGATGAGAAACATGTTTTATATCCATCAGCATAACTTGCCTATTAAAATTAAGAAGGATGGATGTGAAGATCGTTTCTCTGATAGTCCCAGTTCAGGGGGATAGGGCGACAGCCTGGCTCCAGGTACTGCAAACCAAGCCTTTCTCTTGTATCACTGTTGGAAATGTGTAAAGCTGGATACTTGGTTTGGCCTGTAATTTCCTGAATGAGTCTGTTCAGGTCTGAGACCAGAACAGGATCAAAAACTGCGGGGAGCTTCAAATCCGGCTGTTTCAGGTCCACAAGGCGCTGAAAATTCCACAGAGCAATTCCCATCATCCCCTGTGCCTGGAAGAGCTCAGTGGAAATGAAAGCCCTCCTGCTGAAAAGTTCCCCTCACACCAACTCTGCAGGACCTGGGATCTTGTTGCGGCAGTGGTCTCTAATGTCAAATGCTTTGTTGGGTTTGGTGGCTCGATCCCACAGAAAATGTAGACCTGCCACAGCCTCTACAGGTCTGACTGGTCAACAACACAGAACGCCGCTGACGAGAATTTCCAGAATGTGCTGTACAGCGGATGATGTTCTGAAGTGGATTCTGGAGAAACGCCGCATGCAGGGGTTCCTGGGAGGTAAATTGTATAATGTAGGTAAGCATAATTAAAAAAAAGTATCAATGATGATTATAGGCTTTATTCTTGAAATAATATACTCACTGAGACCCAAAACAGGCTCTGGTCTTAAGGGTGGTGTGGTTTTGCTTAATGGAATTTTGAGAGCAAGCAACTGTGGAGGTACTCCCTTTTTTGTTTACTTGTATGAAGTGTGTTATATATATGAAGGAGGAGCAGAGACTGTATGTTGCAGAAAAAAATGGTACATCCTCCCCGATGGTACATTCCCCGATGGTACATCATCAGGGAATAAACAAAAAGTCCTTATCTTTTTTTTTTTTTTTCAAAAACTACTTGTATCATAACAAAGTCTAGTTATTAAACTTAATAGGACCTATTATTCCCATCTAATTAGGAGGCTGAAACAAAAGCCTCTCAGGAGGTTAGAAATATTACTTTCCATTTTGCAAGCCAATCTGCTGGGTTTCCTTAAACAGAAACCTTTCGAATTATGTTGAGTATAAAGTGAGTTGGTGCTGTATAATCAAAACTTGAATTGAATTCTACATTAATTAGTTTGACGGAATTAAATGTAAGATTTTCTGTAAAATTTCTTTCAAATGTTGTCAGGTGTTTTATTTAATACATGCTCCATTCTTTTTTGCTCCATATAGGTCAATATGCTTTGGAAGACCATCTTTTATCCAGGAGAACTAAGTGTTCTTGGATTTCTTCAGGAAGTCACCCATGGATATGGCCAAGCAAGTGAATGAGCTCATGCATCTTAAATATGAACAACCTCATTTAGCTTATCTACAGGCCACTGAGAGCATCTGGGATACAGAGGCTGGGGTACATGGACAGAGAACCATTGGGTAGTTCTTCAGGAAATCCACACACCATATTCATTCAGCTCCTATGTAGAGAAGATGGGTTATGTTGGATCAGGAAGATTTGAAGAAACTCAAAGAGGCCTATGAGTTCTGTGGTGTTGAACCAGCCAGTTCAACCAAACCACATATCCATGAGCACTGCAGGACCAAGATATCCACTTTTTCTAGAGCTGCTGGAAAGATTGGAGAAAGTAATGAAACCATTTTACTTGGCCAAGGATCCCAACAATGTCCCTCTGTTTAAGTCATCCATGTAAAGGTCTCCGTTTGGATTCCTTTCAGAGGTACATCACAGCAGGACCAGTGGGTAACTGGAAATGTGGTTTCCACCGAGCTGTTCCAAGCGCAGGGGATGACAGGAGTTGGGCGTTGGAACTACCAAAGACATAAAGCAGGCTGGAGTTGTCCTTCCTGCTGTGTTTGATCTAGCTTTTATACCTGAATTGAACATTTCATCCAAAAGGATCATTTGCCAGGAAAACTATCCTGCACTCCAAATGTGACTGTTCCACCTAGTGAGGCATCAGCAGCACAACCGACCTCAAGGCCATCTTAACGTTACAAAAGCAGGAAATCCGGTCAGAATGCATCCAAGGATCTCCAAAAGGTGAGCAAACATGCAGAAATGTAAACACAGAAATGTATTCACATTGTCTGTAGTTGGTGCCAGGAAATGTTAGCAGGTTGTCAAACTGGGCTAGGGTGAGACAGTACTGAAGGTGAAACTCAAACTCACAAAGCCTTTGAATTATTTGGAAATCTGCGATGCATGCAAAATTTTATGGGCTTTCTCGTGGACAAGTGTTGAACATTATTGTATGGTAAATTGATGAGATATTTTTAGCTCCACACACTGACAACAAAGGTTTCTGTGGTGGATGGCCTCTCTTGACGGTCTTTAATCTGTCAAGACCACAAAGAATAACTTCAGATTTCGGCAGAATTTTTACGACTTCTCACCAGAGCTGAACTGAGTCTGACTCAACGATATATCAAATGTTACTTTTAGAAGTGGCAACATGTGGAATTAAATAGCGGAGTTGCTGGAAGTGTAGAGCTAGCAGTGCATGACAATGCAGGAGTAGCATTGGGGCAAGGGTCATTAAATGCTATTTGCAGCTTTAATTCTGTTGTGAACAGAGTTTTTAGTGGTTTTCTGTCTCCTCTTTCAGCTGTTCACTCGAAACAGTCGGCTAATTTGGTTATATTTATATTTGAATAAAGAACAAGAAGATGCTACTTCAGTTCTTTCTTCAAACAGAACCGGATGAGCTAGAATCATGAGGTTAATTCTATCTCATGACGGAACAGGTTCAATGCTTTTTAATTTACAGGAAACTACTGATTCCTTTCTAGTCAAGCACATGCACTGATGAAGACATTTCTTTTTCTTCCTATAACGTATGAGATCACTTTCACTCACCCATAATTGCTTCTAACCGTCTGTACATGCTGAAGTGTTTCTTCTTTTTTTTTTTTTTTTTGAATGTACAATTAAAAAATTCTTGATTTATGTTTGAAAAGCCATAAATATGTACTGTGAAAAGTACTGTGTGTTTCAGTTGTGATTATTCGCATATTTCGAGCCGTGCCTTCGACAGTTGCCATCGGTGAGTATAACATCAATATGTACACACAATTTGGTAACGGTTTGAGTTGTAATCTTTAATTACATGGCTTTTTATTTTTAGCAAAACAAAGTTTGAGTTAGCTTCATAACAACTGAAGAGAAATTTCATTAAGTTCTGTTCCCTCCTTAACCACCTTTAATCTTGTCTAGCTAAACTTAACCCTTGTGCGTTCGATGACTGAGGCAACTGATACAAGTGATATGGGTGTGGGGTCGGTTGGACCCCATTTGTAAACGCAAGGGTTAAAATCTGCAGCACAAGTGTCCCTTTTTTATACTTCCTGGAATGGCTAATAATTGACACAGGACATGATGATTAGAGACGTTTACTCTAATTATAGATGAAGTTTTATTTATTTTGAGTCGGAAGTAAATAAACTAAAAGTAAAATAGGTCTGGAAAGAAGATATGACCAAAAGTGTTTAACATGTTAGAGAGAAATGTTCTTGTTTTTAATTTACAGCTGATTTGATGTACACTCTGTTGCCCTGTCGCCAGGTCAAAGTTTTAATATCATCAGTATCGTAACGTGGAAGCGCCAAACGGACCTCTCCTTGCAGTGGTTTGGCGGGAACATTACTTGTTACAGAGATTTTAAAGGCAAGTTCGCCTGTGATGAGCCATAAAGCCATAAAGTGTTGTAAAACTCTGCAGGTTTATTTTTACCTGGTTAAATAAAAGATGAAAAACAAACTATGTTCACGACTAGAATACACACATATATTTAACATTCAGTAACTATCACACAAGTGGTAACTGAAACATTTCTTTGTATCAAAAATGTAAAAATACCAAACGAGAAAAAAAACAAGTTGGCGGTTAACATCAGTTTCTATACATCAAATAAAATACAATACATAACCCTAAACAAACTAAAGAGTAATCCTTCCAGTTAACAGCTGTAAAATTAAACACACTTAAAATGTTAAAATATGGCAAAATTACACTCAAAACCCTGTATATAATTAAATTAGTTTAATATATGTGCTAATGCATAAGACTGGAAGATGGCAACAGAAAAGGGAAAGAGCTTCCTGTCGCTTGTTACTATGGTAACCAGCAACTGTCAAGAGAAACATAACAGTTTTATTTAACTGATGAGCAAGCGCAATGCGTTGTTACCTTGTTAGCTTTGTGTGAACAGACTCTTTGGAAACCATTGAGGTATTTTTGTTTTTCTGCATTTGTAAGTTATTCATCCAAACCTGACTTGTTGCATGGTTCTTCTATCTACAGAAATGTGTATTGTTTTTTGATACTTGTATTCATGGTGTATGACTGAAGTATGTGTGTTTTATTTCTGCTGACACTCATTAACAGTGTTAGTCAAAGTTGGGTTTTTGGTTCTTTTCTTTTCAGGATCATGTCTGTTTTCCAGACTTTCTCCGCGGTTCTCCTCATTTACTTAATGACACAGAAGAGTTGTGGTGAGTACAAATATGGAACATACTGTATTGCTTTATTTTGTTCTGTTTTCCTTCTGTTACAAGTGCAAAGAAAAAAACTAAAAGTAAACAGAGAAAAGTTAGCAGGAAGAAGTGAAAAAGTTCTTGTTTTTCATTCACAGCTGTGATGATCTACGCAAAAGTCAGTGACTCGGTTGTCCTGCATCCAGGTCGGAGTTTTGATAACATCACTTCCGTAAGCTGGGAGCACGAAATGAGCCCCATCCTGGAGTGGTTTGGACAGGACATTATTTTTTACCGAAGTCAAAAAGGTAAGTTCACCTGTAATTAAAGAGTTGTAAAACCTGCGACCTGCAGGTTCGTTCATGTGATGTCTTTATTTGGATCCTGCCTCCAGGTCGCAGTAACTTGGAGAAAACAACAGGAAGTTTGATCATCCACAACCTGACAATAGAAGACACCGGCCGCTACACAGCTAAGATTAACCGCTTGACTCATAACCCAGTGACTCTCCAGGTCATCGGTGAGTTCAGCAGGTTTGACTGAACTTTGTTGGCTTTAATCTGAATCCAGCGGACGGTAATCTGTTGGCGTTTCTGTCAGAACCGGTCCCAAAACCGAAGGTGCACTTCAAATGCAACCCTAGGAAAACCCTCTGTGACCTCACCTGTAAAGCCGACACCAGTTCTCGGTTTGGACCCATCATATACAGATGGGAAACGGAAAACAAGGTGGTGTCCACTGATAACCAGCTCAGCTTAACAACGGTATGTTTTAAGATGGATCCATTTGTCAGGGGAAAATCCCTTTAAGAACTCAATGAAACCATGATGGGTCAGTTTAGAGCTGTCTTCCATTTGCTTCGTAGAAAAATCTGAGTCGTGCCTACACCTGCAGGGTGAAAAACCCTGTTAGCACCTCGTCCAGCGACGAGGTGGTGACGCCTATTAAAGAAGGTGAGCTGCAAATATTCCTGTATTTTTAAAAAAGTCTGGCTTTTAGTAAGTTTATTCATGGGGGAAATAACTTCTACCCTTTTATTAATTGACAAGGGTATTTATTATTCTGGTTATCTTTTATATTAATTGTTTTTGTTCAAATATTTAATAGTGACAGAAGAGCAACAACTACAGAGGAAAATTCTGCGGCTGATTAAAAAAAGGATATATGTAGTTCATAACTATGAGATAGCAAAGTCATAAGGAAAAATAAAAAACTTTCATTATTATGACTTAACTACCTCATGAAAACAATGTAGTATACCTAAGTCATATTTATAAAATAAAAGTTGTTGTTTTTTCATCAGAGTGGCAGATGTAGTACTTTTTTTGTTTGTTTTGAAAGTTCATAACAAAGAGGTGACTAAACCTGGGAGAAATAAACTGACATGGCAACTTTGATGAACACAGAAAATAATCAAAGTAAAAACAAAAGAACATGGAGAAACACTAAAGACAGGAACCAGGGATGAACTGATGAACAGAACATAAGAAAAATAACCAATATGGCTGCGTCAGAACGGTGAAAAATTATAAAGTGATAGATCATAAATAATCTGACCAGCCTCCTTGTCCTTGCTGATGAAAAGCTTCCCCTTAGCATGATGCTGCCACCACCACCATGACTGCCACGGTGGATGCAACGTTGCGTTTCTGCCACATAAAGCCAGAGCAGCTAGAGCCGCAGGTGTTGGGCTCTGTAACAGATTACAGGGACCGATTTAGTTTTAATAACTAACTCTGTATCTCCAGGGTTTCATCCTTCAGCAGTGGTGGTACCTGTTGTACTTATAATCCTGGTTCTGGTTGTGGCTGGTGGCTATATCAAGCACAGGAAAGGTGAGAATTATTACAACATCTCAAAATGTTGCATTTCTTCCCGTTTTTGGACAAAAACAAGGAAATCTTATCCTTCCTCATGTAAAAAGGGTTTGTGTTTATCTGTTTTGTTGGGTCCATATGTTTACTTTTCACGTATGACTTAGAGATTTGTTTTTGTTTCTGTCGCAGTTAGGTGAAATAAATGTTGAAAAACATTTCCTTTTCAGTTGGCAGTAATTTAATCAGAAAACTAACTTGTATATTTTTTTTTATTTCTACAGCGACGAACCAAGGACTGAATGTTGAAGCAGCCCATGCAGAGAGGACTGCTATGAGCCTGAAAGCCATGAGGAAAAACGGTAACATTAGATCATTTAGTCTGAATTCATCCCTCATTTCTTCACACTTTAATGGAAAGCAGACAGACTTCCTTGTTGTTCTCTAAGATGTCTTGAACCAACATCTCAACAGGTTTTCTCAGACAAAAGCAACAAAAACATGAGTTACATCTGCCCGGCTGCAAGGATTATTTTTTTGCTCCATATTTCTCCAATTTACTCAACAGTAATCCATGGCTTTTGTCAAATGCTTTGTTTACTCCCACAGTATATTTGTACTAATCAGTCATGTTAGCTAAATCTTCTAATAGTTGCCATAGGGCGGTTGAAGTTGACCTTTTCAGCTCTAATTTCCATGAAATTGTCAAATCGTTGCTGAACTTATTTTTCTAAAATGCGAAAGATGAGATAAATTGTTCTATTATTGGAGAACACTTTTTATTATTTAGCACCACTTTTTATATGATGTAATGGCTTGGTTTGTTGAAATAGATCAATTTGAAAGGACATAACTTCAAATATCATCAACTAGTAAAAGAAACATAGCTGAACTCACATTTTCATCTCTGTTGCAGGAATGAGTTTGGAAAGTTTTGAAAGTGGGTGAGTTACCAGATTTTCTATAAATACCTTTCCCAAGACAACTTTAACTTTAACCTCTGTGCCAAGTGTCATTTATAAACATTGGGTTATAAATGAGGAACTGCAGGTTGTGGAGAATTAGTTAGAAGTTGCAACTGTTTGATGGACACTTTTGTTTTGAAATATTAAGCTTTTTTTTTTTTTTTTTTTTTACATGTCCAGAAAACCAAACAGCAGTTTGTTCTTTACAACACGCAAAATTTCTCTTCAATAAGTTGAATTTCCCTCTTTTGTTCCCGGTGTGGTGACAGATTGACTTCACCAGCGATGACGAAGACGAACTCCAGACAAGGACGCTTTTATCTCCATGATGAAGAACAACGCCTGCATGACAACCAGGAACTTAAGAAGCAAAGCCAGGAGCTGCAAGTCGAGACAGACGTCTAAATTCATCACAGATTTATTGAATCGAGCAAAGCACCTTTTGAGCTTTTTCTTTGCAACCTCACAGAAATCTAAATACATTTGATTTGGCGTTTGAACACAAAGTAGTTTAGAAGAATGTCACGTTGTTGCGCTGTTGACACAATATGAACCGTTCCTGGCATGTTAATTCCTTTTCTAAGATCTATCTTAATATTTAAACAGTGGACACATAATGTTGTTTTAATAAGAGGAAAATAAAAATGCAGCAACTCACGCTAGTTTGAGAGCGCTGCTTGTTGACCGAGGAAGAATCCGGAAGTGATGTTTTCACCCAATACCTTTACACCACAAAGAATGGTGTTAGTTTATTTAAGTTTCCTAACTTAAGCATATTAAGTTAGGGGCGTATTTAGATAAACTAGTGGCTAAGCTAGTTCATTCTGTGCTCTGAACATTTTGAGTTGGACTGCTTTGATTTTATCCCCATCTTAAAAGAGTTGCTCATTTTTTTTTGTTTTTTTTCACTGCAACTCAAACATGTGCTGCTCTCTGCTGCAGTACCGACTGCGTCCCCCAGGGGCGCTGCAGCCAAACCGAGCAGGAATCGGCAGCACTTCAAGGCTAAAACATCAAAAATATTCTTCCTTGCAGTTTATTTGGACTATTTTGCATATTTTGAGTTTTATTCTCCTTACAAAAGGAAAAAACAGAAAGATTCTGTCTGTAAAAGAAAAATATAGATATTAATTTTAGTTTTATTAAATGTACCATTTGGACACCAAAATGAAAGTGTTTAGTCAATTTAACGGTGCCTCGAGAGTCCATAAAATCTCATTGCAAGAAGGAACATGGTAAACAATGCATTTTCCCTTGAGGATCAATAAAAATATTCTGTTCTATTGCATGTATAGTTCTGATTAATAATCATTTAATTTCAAGACTAATTATGGAATTTTTTAATGCTGAAGTTTAGCCAGTATTGACTTACACACACACACACACACACACACACAGGCATAATGTAGATATTTCAAACACAGAAAATACAAGAAAGACAAGCACACACACAACAATATTCAAGGCCATAATTCACAGTGAAATTGTGTGATGCCCTCTGCTGGTGCAACGTGTTCTGTTAACTGTGTTTCCATTAAATTAAAAGATGCCTTTGAAAAACTAAACATCAATCATTGTTAAATGTTAAAGATGTTTCCTCACACTATTATTTATCTGTTGTTTCTCTTCAGGAAAAGGAAAACATACTTTTGATTCCCCTGTATGCCTGAAACATGTAGAAATGAACAATAAAGCTGAAGTTGGCTTCTATCATGACAGCTTTATGCCAGAACCTCCAAATACTCTCCCTGCTAATGACTGATTAACTAACAAACACTCTTCTGCCAAATATGTCCTTGTTTTTGTTCAAAAGGAGGAAGAAACTTAACATGATTAAACTCTATAATAACACAGGACAGTAACTGGGATGTTTTTATGGATTCTTACCTCTTTTGTACATCACATAGGCACCAACCCTGAGTCCAACCACAACCGTGGTTGTTTTCAGAATCAGTTGACACTCAATTTCACAAAAACATGCATAATATGTTCCCTACAACCTTGATCATAGGGTTGAAGTGATGCTAAAATTGATCAAGATATCAAGTATTTTGACTCCTCATTTGAAATCAGTTGGATTCCTGTTGGATTTATTCAGGTTCTGATTTGAATAATTTAAAAGGGACAAAAAAATCAGTAAATCTGTTGCATCCTGTCAAATCTCAATAAATCACAGAGAAGTTTGCGGACTGAATGTCCAGAAGTGAATAATGTTTTGGCAAGAGAAAAGATGGATAGAAATACTTTTCAACTCACCTCTGCTAATAGGGTTAGGGAAATCATCACTGGCTGAGTTGCTAACAGGGTTTCTCAATTTGCAGAAGAAGGAGCTCTCCTAGTTTTTCTAAGAAGCAAAAGGAAAACAGCTCTAAACCACTTAAATAAATCATGGATTCATCCTGAGTTCTACTTCTTCTAGGTTTGTCTCCATCTTAAAACATACCTCTGTTACGCTCAGCTCCTCGATGGACTACACTGTGTCTCCTGTTTTCCATTCATAAGTGACAGGTTCAAACTCAGAAGTAATGACAGCTTCACAGGTGAGATTAAAGACAGTCTTCTCATTGTTGCAGTCTACAGACACTGTGGGTTTTGGGACCGGTTCTGACAGAAACACCAACAGATTCCAGTCAATTAGATTCACATTAAAACCACCAAACCTGAGTCAAACCTGATGAACCCTGTTGTTAATCTCAGGTGTGTATTCTCTGCTGTCCTCTAGTGTCAGATTCCTGATGGTGAAACTTCCAGTTGTTTTGTCCAAATCACATCGACCTGGAGGCAAAATACAAATAAAGATATCATGCATGAATGAATCTGAAGGAGTTTACAAAACTGTATGGCTCAGTCACAGGTGAACTTACCTTTAAATGTTCTGTAGTAAGTAATTTCCCCTCCGAACCACTCCAAGGCGAGGTCCGTTCGATGCTTTCAGGTTACAGTAGTGATGAGACCAAACTCATAATCTGGATCCAGGACAACTGAGTCACCAACTTTTCCATACGTTGGATCAGCTGTGAATGAAAAACAAAAATGTTTTTACTTCTGAGCAGCTTTAAAATGATCCCTTTCTATCATAACAGCTTTCCAGCTCTAACCGACTTTTAGTTTTTTCTTTCATTCCTAAACTAAGCTAATCTGTAAATATTATCAATAACAAGCTGATTTTTAAAATTGTCGCCCTAACTTTATTCACACTACTTTTTAAACAGTCAAAAATACATTAAGTACTTTCTGAAAGTTTGTAAAACCAAGAACATTTCATACATGTCTGTTACAGCCTTATGTTAGCTGAACAGATCAATATGCAATGTGTACCGTATCTGACATACATTAAAGATTTTCTTTTACCTGAAAAGGCTTTTTACTAAACTGTAATCGTGTTAGCCATGCTAGCACCGAGTACAGTGTATCAGGCCTAGGCACACTCAAACATTTGCCAACAGAAATCAGTGATTTCAAAAGTAACCCTCAAAACCATGAATGCCTGACTTACCTAGCCTTGCAAGAACAATTGCCGTCAGTGATCTTGTCCACAGCTATGTTTATGCTGAGGGTGTGAGGATCTGGTGTTTTCCACATCAACCATTTAGCTGTGACCCACACAATGTTGGAGGCATCGCGTGGCTCAAACACCTTGTTCCCTTGTACATTGTCGTGGCTGATATTTTTTAAAAATCCGGCAGAAATGCTAAAGTAATTGACTCAGAAATACTCTACAGAGTCAGTCGAAATGAAAGACGCCATGTTTACATAGAAACTGAGCTCCGTGAGGCTTTGTTTGTGAGACATGAAGCCACGTGGGACTTTTGAGGGGCGTTTTTGGGCGTAGCTTGGTAAGGCCCATAACACTGGAATTGCGTGTCAGCAGGAGATGTGGGTTGTTTGAGTTGAGTGTAGAGATAAATAATTAAGTTAAAAAGGAAAAAGATAGAGTCGAAGAGAACCTTCTAATACAAGCCTCGCCCAAACCAAATCAATGAAACTTTGTGTTGTAAGTTGTTGGGGGAGGCGGGCGATGCGCTGATGTACCCAGTTACTGGAAGGTCTTTTGTTTTTTAGTGCTAAAAACTTACATATGAATGCCAGACAGTCTTATTCAATAAATGAGGATATACATCCTGATCAGGCTTGTCAGATTAATAGTGCCTTTTGAAAATAACCTTTTAGCAGCTGTTAAACATACTACAAAATATAAGTACGTTAAAACATATGTAATCTAATTAATCTATGTAATGTATTTCACCTGGTGATGGAGTTGCTGACACAGGACATTTTCAGTCATATTCTAATTTATGGAATCAGTCTTTATGTGCTGAATGCTTGAAAACAGTTTCACAATTCAGTAATATTTTTTGTGAAGAATTATCACATAGTTGTCTTTGTCTGATTTTATCAAGTGCTAAAAACATCAACAAGAGATTCTGTAACAATCAAAATGTTATCAAACATTTCAAAAGCAGAATAAGTAACTTCTATGTAAACCAAATGAATCCTTCTCAGTGAAAACTTTGTATTTTTCAATTATGTGATTCTGACTCCTCAGCTGTCCCTCAACTGCAAAACCTGCTGAATTACACATAGCAGATGAGCTATGATAGCAAACATTAAAGATGCAAAGACCTTTTTGGGTCTGGTTTGGGCAATTGGTGAATTGACCATCAGTGTTACTGGATTTTATCAAATGTGGCTTGAAGCTGAGATGCTGATGTTTGGATATGTAAAAATATATATTCTCTCTGCATATAAATCTGTAAATAGTTTGGTTTCTGTCAGTTCTGTAAAGATACAAGATAAAACAAAGCTAATTTATCTTTTATATTGACCAGTAATTAATTTTTTACTTAACTGTATCAGTAGGAAACTTTGGCTCTTATATGCTTTATGAAATATTTCTTCCTATTTGATGATTGCTCTGAATATCATCACGTTGTACGAACAAATGATGCAATTTGTCCAGGGGAAAAAAATTAT
This sequence comes from Poecilia picta, assembly GCA_033032245.1. Lineage (NCBI taxonomy): Eukaryota > Metazoa > Chordata > Actinopteri > Cyprinodontiformes > Poeciliidae > Poecilia > Poecilia picta. The sequence goes on from CM065354.1 coordinate 11,775,718, forward strand.
AAAAACGGGAGGTTGTGTAATTTCTTTCACTGTCTGTCGTCACACGCAGACTCGTTGCCATGGCAACCAATAAACTATAGTCACGAGAGCGCAGAGCAAAGATTAAGCTCAGGTGCATCAGGAATTAAGACTTAAAAAAAACACAAAAACATTTTGAAACACAACAAAGGACGTAAAATCACAGAACGAAACATTCTGTTCGTTACAGATTTATGTTTCTGAATTTCCATTTTGCATCATTAGGGAGTGATCGTTAATTGAACCGAAGTACTCCGAACTGCGCACCGAGAGTACGTTAAGGTGATGAAAGTTAAGCCAGCATAACTAACTTACTCTCCACTTTCTTGATATAAGCTATAGCTATTTTTAATTAAAGCTTTTTGCTGTGATCCCTGTGGACCTTGTTATCTTGCTGTAGTGTTGACAATTAATATCAAAACTTTGCGTGCCCTTCTCAGATTCTTTGCTTGATTGTGTCATTTCCCCGACCACAGATATTCCTGACTCAATGCAACGCAACAGCGCATTTGGCGCAACGCCACGGCGCGCGCAGTAGGTCACGTGACGTCCAATCCCCTAGATCAGTGGTCCCCAACCCCCGGTCCACGGACCGGTACCGGTCCGCGGCGCAAGAAATAATTAAATATTTCCGTTTTACCTATTATTTGAGTCTGGAGCATCTTTTATTTTGAAAATCCTGTAACCGGATTCTCTCGGTTACTTGTGCGCCAACATTGAGCCACAAGCAGCAAAGGAGGAAAAGAGACACATCGCGGCCGGTAGGTGAGTCCTATGTTACAATCTGCTCCAGAATTGTCGGACTCTGTACGGATCGCGCGCATTTGGCATGATTATAAGATTTATTTAGTCATTAACAATATTCTGTACTCATAAGCCAGTAAGACCTTTTTAAACATTCAATATTGTTTTTCTAGCTTTTTGTCCAAATGGCTTCCCGTACATGTGCTCGTCTGAAACTCAAACCTCCACAAATTCAGGTCTATATGTTGATTTTATCACACGGAACAAACTTTAAGTTTATTCCTTGATGAACAGTTGAGTTAAGGGTTTATAAAAACACTTTTTATCAATCAGCGACGGACAACAGCGTAGATGTTTACGCTTGTTTGTTAGTAACCATGACAACCGCACTTCTCTTACCTAGAAGCAGCATAAATACTTCATATATCTTAAAGTCTAAAATTAAAATAACACAAATAAAAATAATTACAAAAGAACACATTTAGGTAGAAGAAATTTTATAATACTGAAAGCAGGTCAAGTTTGACCCAAGTTCAAAAAGACAATTATATACTGACCAAATGTATGTAAACTTCTTTTAAAAAACTCTAAAAATTGCTAAGGACAATTTTTTTTGGCACTAACAAACATAACTTATTGTCCTTGTCTAAACGTACCTAAAACATGAGTTTATCTTGAATTAACTTCAGAGATAAAACATATACCAATATCTTTTTTTAATTCAGTGCATGTATTAAACTTTTGTATCATATATAAATATATGAACTTTCAGGGTTTTATCTGGTGTTTACCATGTCTTCTTCATTTCCAAATAGCTCAGCAAAAGGTAAAAATGAAATTAGTATTAGTGAAGACAAAGTTCGTGTATGAACAAGAGATTTCACTTTGACATAAACTGTAGGTTTGTGTTTGGTACAATTTTGGTTAAAACTTGTTCTTCATTCAAGTTACTTGTTGTTGGAGTGTAATGAAATTTTACCCAAGTAAGAGTACTTCATAATACTATTATTTATTTAAAAAGTGTGGCGCAGTAAAACTATTTTTAAGTTGTTTTTCCTCTTAAAGTTACTCAAGTAAATACAACAAAGTAAATGGAACTAGTTTATGTCCAGCTCTGGTGATTCTCCAAACTGAGCTGTCAATCTCTGCAGCTCCTCCAGAGTTTAAATAGGTCTCTTGGCTTCTTCTCAGGTTAATACTGTCGCCGTCTGCCGTTTCATTTTAGGTCAGCATAATCTAATCACCTCAAACTTTTTCACAACTGTGTCCCTTTTAACCAGCTGCTGTCCTGTGAGGATAGCTGCTCTGGATTTTTTAAAAGTGTAACTTGTGCCCCTGTGAAAGCATGACTCCACCAAAGAGGGAGGAGCCAGGAGACAAAGAGGGCGTGACCAAGTGTGGTGATGAGCCAGGTTAGCAATTTTATCGCTTCATTCAGCTACATTTCAGACGCGTTTGACGGATTTTTATCAAAAAAGTGACCAGCATCTTTTTTCTGTTGATGTCACTCTTCTATTAACTTTGCAACTGACAGCCATCTTGACAGGAAGTTGCTATAGAGATGGTATGACAACAATAAACAAGCTGACTTATAAAAGTCGTTCTTAACTTATAAAAAATTATAAGCACATTTCAGTTGTTGAGTACTATACCCACCTCTAGTCATAAATATCAGATACATGTAATGTAGGTCTTACGGTGGAAATAGCAAAATTAGCTTAGCTAATGTAGCTTTTACATGCATGCTAACGAACGAACATGTAGCCTACCTATATGTTGCTACACTTACTTCACCTGAAATGTTTGTTCTTTACAAATCCATTTAAACATTGATTGCATGTGGCCATAACGCCTCCATTTTGTACACACTTTTCCTGTTCACTAGGTAGTTAACTCTGTCGTAGTATGAGATCGGAGACGGCTTGTTCACATCATCTGGCATATTTTCCTTCCTCTCATTTGGGTCGATACAGACAGCAGTCTTTTTGTTCATGCATCTTTCTTTCGAACATCGGCCAAAAGTGATGACATATTTTCTTTTTGTTTGTCTTGAAGCCATGTGTTCGCCCTTGTCTACAAAGATGGCGCCGATCACTTCCGCTTCAGCCTTGTGGGATCTACTGGAGATTTCTATGCTGACAGCATGTGAAAGCACCGATCACGCTGCAGTAATTGTCCAGAGTCAGAAGGTTTTATACCCGAACATGGTGCTGTGTGACACAAATGCTAACCAAGCTGTATAGTTGTTACCCTGTTCAACCCGAAGAGGACAGCACTGTGACAGTTTTAAGCCTAATATTACAGAATTAAACACAAAAATGTAACAATTTTCACAGAAACATAAAGATAACACCATTGTGGACCAATTTAGACAGTTTATGAGCAGAAAAAGTTGACTTGGGATGTAACGAATAATTGATCTAAAATACTTTGCATCCAAAATCCCAATTAAAAGTATTTAGTTTGCTGTGAGGTGGCAAAAGAAAAAGCTCAAGCAGTGCTTTGCTTGATTCAATACGTCTGTGATGAATTTAGATGTCTCCTTGAAGTCGGAACTCCCGAAGCTCGCGGCTTAGCCTCCTGAGCTCCGGATTGTTCTGCACCCATCGTTCTTCATCAGATTGGAGATAAAGATCTCGTGCAGAGCTGAACCTCCGTCCTGAAAGTGGGTTCGGTCTGTCACTCGGTCTGTCACCACACCAGAAACAAAAGAGAAAGATATTGCAAGTAAATTGTGTGTATTGCAAAGAGATATAGTTTGGCTCTGGACATGTAAAAAACAATTAATATGAAAAGACAAAAGTGTCCATCAAACAGGTGTAGCTTCTAACTGATTCTCCACAACCTGCAGTTCCTCATTTATAACCCAATGTTAATAAATGATACTTGGCACAGAGGTTAAAGTTCAAGTTGTCTTGGTAAAGGTATTCATAGAGGATCTGGTAACTCACCCACTTTCCAAAGTTTCCAAACTCATTTCTGCAACAGAGATGAAAATGTGAGTTCAGCTACATTTCTTTTACTAGTTGATATCTGGCTGAATTGATATTTGAAGTTATGTCCTTTCAAATGGATCTATTTCAACAAAACAAGCCATTACATCATAAAAAAGTGGTGATAAACATCAGTTCTCTAATAATAGAACAATTTATCTCATCTTTCACGTTTTAGAAAAATTGTTTTGGTAATTATTTGACACTTTTATGGAAATTAGAGCTACAAAGGTCAACTTCAACTGCTGTACGCCAATTATTAGAAGATTTAGATAACGTGACTGATAAATAGGAATATACTGTGGGAGTAAACAAAGCATTTGACACAACAAGCCATGGCTTACTGTTGAGTAAATTATAGAAATATGGTATTATGTTGGTTGCAGCTGCTCTAGAGGATAACAAGGAAGTCTGTCAGCTTTTGATTAAAGTGCAAAAAAATGAGGGATGAATCCAGACTCTAAATGATCTAATGTTACCATTGCTCTTTATGTCACTCAGGGCCATAGCAGCCCTCTCTGCTTCTTCTGCTTCAGCGATCTTTGCTTGTTTTTTCTCTGTAAAATGGAGAGAAAAAAAGAAACCATGGTTCTTTAATCACAGGAAAGGAAGATTATAAAGCTTATGAAATATATCTGAGTTTTTAGTGTTTACACTAACCCAATGAAAGTCTTGCAAAGGCAATATTATCTAAAGTCATTAAATAACTGTAATGATTCAGTATTACAAATAGGAACAAATGTAACGCGATGAGACGTTAAAGTAACACAGGACAGCGACTGTTTCATGTTTTAGTGAACTCTCACCTTTCTTGTGCCTAATATAGCCACCAACCGCAAACAGAGTCAGGACCAGAAGCACAATTGGTACAGCCACTGCTGCAGGATGAAACCCTGAAACTACAGCGTCAGTTATTGAAACTAAGCCATTCACCAGTTCACCAGTTACAGACTGTAACACAGTCCAACACCCACTGCTGTTGGTACCCACTGCTGTACGCCAATTATTAGAAGATTTAGATAACGTGACTGATAAATAGGAATACACTGTGCGACATGCATACTTAATCATTTTTTATTCATGTTCGAATAAAAAATTTCATTAAAAAAAAAAAATTCTTTTAAAAAAATATAGCATTTCTTGCAATATCTACACAAAATCAATGTTGTAATAAACTGCTTGAACTGCAGCAAATGTAATAAACCATGCTTCCAAGTTGACATGTGGCATTAAAGTCATAATGAGAACACCATCAGAACCACAATAAAAACAAAATGCAATTGTCAAATGAAACAAAGTCTCCAATCCAATCTGGTCTCATGTAACAAAAAAAGGAAATTATATTTGATGTTAAATCATGAATAAACTGAGAAACAATGTTTTGGGGTTAAGTTTTAATATCCACAACTGATCACAGCCAGACTTTTTAAAAAGGACACAGATGGAAATGTTTGCAGCTTACCGGTCTGCCTAAAGGGGTTAAGCACCACATCACTGGACGAGTTGCTAAAGGGGTTTCGCAACATGCAGACGTAGGAGTGCTCCTTGTTCTCCTGAGAAGCAAATGGAGCATCATGGGTTCATCCAGGTTGTTTGTACTCAGAGGTTCGGCTGCACCTTAAAACATACCTTTGTTAAAGTGAGCTGCTTGTTACTGGACAGCACATTTTTTCCTGCTTTCCATCTGTACATGACGGGTCCAAAATGAGAAGTGACGTTGGCTTTACAGGTGAGGTCACAGTGGGTCTTCTCCTTGTTGCATTCCAAGAACACTATGGGTTTTGGGACCGGTTCTGACAGAAACACCGACAGATTAGCGTCAACTGGACGCAGGTTAAAGCGCAGTCAAACCTGCTGAACTCACTGATAACCCAGAGCTCTATCACGTCAAGAATTTTGCTGTTGATCTCAGGGCTGTAGTGGCCGGTGTCCTTTACTGTCAGACTATTGATGATCAAACTTCCAGTTGATTTGTCCAGGCTGCAGCGACCTGGAGGCAGGATCCAAATACAGGCATGAATGAATCTGCAGGGGTTCAGGTGTTACGATGAATCAATCACACAGGAACCTACCAATAAAACCTCTAAAACACGTTGTATTAGTTCCAGACCACTTCAAGATGATGTTCATGTTGTGCTTCCAGATTATGGCAGATATGGAATCAAAGGTCTGACCTGGATGCAGCACAACCGAGTCACCAACTTTTGCCAAGGTCAGACGAGCTGTGAATGAAAAACCAAAACATTTTTATTACTTCCTGTGAACCTTTTCCTGTTTCTGAGCAGCTTTAATATTTTGACACCACTCAATCATATCTATTTTAAATGTTTTCTTTATTCTCATAAAAAAGCAAATCTGTAGGTATCATCATGAAAGCTCTTAGAGTCTGATCTGCAGACTGCAAGTCGGCCCTTTTTTTCTCCATGGAGTAGCTGTCAGCATATAAGTAGTAATAATAAAACTATGTTCTGTAAATATGTCATTTCTATTTCTACCAAGCAGAAATGCAACCAAATAAAACAATATAGTCACTGTTTACACTCACCGCAGCTATTCTGCATGAAGTAAAGGAGGAGCACAGCAGAGACTGTCCAGAAAGCAGTCATGATCCTAAAATGAAAAGCACCGAGACTAAAAACAAGTCGACTAATATACTGGTGATGAGTGTCAGCAGCAGATGAGGTGTTTAAGCTGCGGAGAGAGAAATAATGAAGTTGGAAAGGTAAAGTATGTGAATATGTGACGCTAACCTCTGTTTTACTGAACGGATTTTTGGAGATGATTCAGAAAAATATTTCAAAAAGTGAAGCATCAGACATATTCATCACGTAATTTAAGAGTTTAATTCTATTTGGCTTGATGATGACTGCACAAATGATCCATCATCTCGGAAAATTTTAATATTAAACAAGAAAAGTAGGAAAAATACAATGAAATAACTAATAAGCTGTGTGCTCTTTCCTTTTGCAACAAACAGTCCACCATTTGTCTATTTTTTCTCTATAAATAGTTGACATTACTTCTGCATTTATTTAGTGATTTGTTTTTGTTTTTGGACACTCATGAGCATGAAACATCTATTAAAACTATTAGGTACCAATAACTTTAAATATATTTTCTATTGTCTGAAAAACAATCCTGTCCTATAATAATCCATTAAATCAGGACTAATAAGGTTGATTTTATCACAGCGAACCTCGTGACTGCTGCTGAAAGGATTTCTTTCTACTGAATCCATGTGAGATTGAGTCCAAACAGAACCACTTACCTCCGAGTTTAAGGTCAGAGGTCAGTGAACATGTAGTTTCATGCTTTCACTTCCATCTTTTATTGTTTGGTGCTGTCGACTCCAACTGCTAATTGAACAAGAAGATCAACTTCTACTTTCTAAAAAGCAGGAAAACAGTGAAAGTAAAACACACAGCCATCTGATGCATCCTTCAGTCATACATAACAAAAAGATGTGTAAGTATTAATGAAAAAATTTGCTTCGATGAAAGAATGAAAAGTAACAATGAACAACTAGCCAGCCTCAAATAAATCACTCACATTACTCATTATAACTTACAAATGTAGATAAATAAAAACAAAAAAACACTTTTAAGTTTACTCTATGGTTTCCAAAGAGTCTGAACAGACCAAAAAAGGAAGCAGTAAAGATAACACAGCCGTACTCACTGTTTCTGGCGCTGCTGCCCTATTGTCAGTTATGTTGCTCTTGACAGTTGGTGGTTACCGTAACAACCAGTAACCATGGAGTGAATCAGGATCAGCCTTGTGTTTTATTCCCCAGCATTATATTAGGCTGATTTAATTATACCCAGGGTTTCATGTGTATCATGTGTTTCCATATTTTGTATGTTTTTATCGACCATCATAATTTATGCTGTGCATTTTAGGTGTGATCTGTTAGTGTTATAGCCGTGCAGCCCTGAAGTAACAAACTCATGGACCTGTTTTCCAGCATCACTCCCGGACAGAATATTTCTAATCTGGAGGTGATAAAGGGAAATCCAATAAGTTTAATATGGGATTTAAGATACTTTACTTTATTATTTGATCTTTTCCAGAGGTTCTGGTTCAAAAACAACAAAAAAGAAAGAAAGGATAGATTGGATTCATGAGGGTTTATGGATAGATGTAGCTGAGCATTGTCAGCATAATGTAACGTAAACATTCAAGACTGCAAGAAATTTCTATAAAACTAAGGCTGAAGTGACAGAAATTAACTTAAAGCTACTGGGACATGTGGTTCTAAATCCGATACATATCTGATCTTTTCAAATATGACCTGTGTGTCTGCATGGCCAGGCCGCATTTATTTGACCTTATACTAAATAAATGTCTCTATTCTGCATCCTGGGAAGGAAAACAACGACCATGGGGGACAATAATCCAGAATTAGTTGTTAACACCGTAGCAGAAAAATGGGAGAATGTGACACCAATAACCATTTTAAGCCCTTTAGAGGCGTTTATTTTTAAAACACAAGTTTAGAGGAAGTGGGCACTCATCATATCCCAGGAGTCACCTCAGTCTGTCCCGCCGTCCTTCCCAGATCTCCTCCAAGCAGGCCAGAATCTCCCGCTTGGTTCTCCAACACTCTTTTCGGAGGTCCAGGTAGACCCGTGTCTCCATGTGACCTCAGGCTCCTCCCGATCCAGAACCTTAAGATAAGATGCAGTAATTAAAGGAAAAGGAGCCCTGACCACGTCTTGAGTCCATAGTCTGTGCATTACACAGATATACTTGGTTTGGTGGGAAGACATTCCTGTATTAAGATCATTTGCATTGTTTTTTTTGTGTGAAAATCAATATATGTAATCTTATTTGATCTGAATTACTGCAACAAATCAACATTTATTCCATTTTCAGATGGTCAAGAAGGTAGCATTTATCTGACTTTTTAGTTGAACTGATTCAGCCCATGTGTGTACTTGTTTCATTGAGGATGATGATGCTCTCCTACCAACTCCAGCATCATCTTTGGGTCACAGACCCTGAATAGTTTGATAGCTGGGCTTTGCCATGAGGTTTATGTCAGACTAAATGTTAGAATATATGGAGATCGGCTCCAATAGTCCTACTAGCATCGCTCCATAACTTAACATTTATTATCTTCTTCTCTTCTCTAACAGTTGAATATGATTGTGTGCGTGTGGGAGATAAGTCAGTGAATCCAGCGTCTGCTTTAAGGAAACAATTCCTCACTGTCAAAACTTTATATATATCTCATTTCCAGTTGTATTTTTTCTGTGTCATAGCTGTTTTATAACTGTTTCATAGCTGCACTAGAAATTAATACTGGAAGAAAATTTGAATATTTTAGGCTTAAAAAATTGCTATAAAATAAAACAATAGACTATTAGAAGTGAATTAATACAATTTAATTGAATAAACATTTTAATTTTGATTGTAGATATTTGTTGGTGACTGGAAGTTTTTGGGTCTGCAGAAAAGGCCTTACAGGCCCAGACAGTCCACCACAGCAGTAGACAGACATACTTCTGAGTAGGATGGCATTACTGTGTTAAAATCATAACATGTCCTCTTCACTTTTACAGAGACAAAACGATCACAGAATGTTGAAGCAGTCTATGATGAAGTCACTGCTGTCAACCTACTAACCAGGAGGGAAAATGGTGAGTAAGATCACATAATATGGTTTCATTTAAAGTCTGGATTCATCCCTCATTTATTTGCACTTTAATCAAAAGCAGAAAGTTTTCCTTGTTGTCCTGTAGAGCCGCCGCGACCAACGTCTCAGCAGGTTTTCTTGGACAAAAGCAACAAATTACATTACATCTGTCCTGCTTCAAAAATGTTTTACAACTTTATTAAAGTTTGTTCATCTACAAGCACAAAGTGCTTAGACCACCCAAATATTTAGCACCAGTCTTTATAATGTGTTATTCCTTTTCACACCATATTTCTCCAATGTATTCAACAGTCATCCAGGCTAAGTCATGCTAAGCCAGAGAGAAAATCTAAACTACATATTACAGTTATTTTAAATGTACAAAATTTTGACGCAATAAGCGAAATCTTCTTCTTTTGTTTCTGATGTGGTTACAGATCGACTTCATCTCCAATAAAGAAGACAAGCTCTAGCCAAGGATGCCTTTATCTCCATGATAAAGGTGATATGTGCTGAACCACCTCCAGCTCAATGTGACAAAGACCAAGGAACTGGTGGTGGACCTGTGGAGGAGGACCAGGATGCCGATGGCCCCTGTTTCCATCCGGGGGTCTGTGTGGACATTGTGGAGAATTACAAACACTGATGCTCTGTACAGGAAGGACCTCAGTCACCTCTACTTTCTGAGGCAACTGAGGTCCTTCAACATCTGCTGGACCTTGCTCAGGATATTTTATTAGTCTGTAGTTGCGAGTGCTACCATGTAAGCTGCGGTGTCGTCCGCACCTGGAATATTAGGCCTAAAACCATCTCAATGCTGCCCTCTTTGGGCTGAACAGTGGCTGCTGCAGTTTAATTTTCTTATTTTTTACAACTACAAATGCTTGATTACTGCTTACGTCACTCAGCACCAGTTCGGGTATAAAACCGTTTCACTCTAGATACACTCAACACACTTACTGCAGCGTCATTGGTGCTTTTACATGTTGCCTACGTGAAAATCTCTAATAACAGAAAAAGGTCGCTTGTTGCCTTTTTTAAAAAGCTGCCAAACATGTCTGACATGTTGCTAAATGTAGAGATTGAGTTGCTAATGGCGGTTAACCCCCTCTGCTCATTCTGACTTAGCCACGCCCCTCAGCCTCCCGGCTCCGCCCACTATGGTGGAACCTTTTATGTATTGTCTGGGGGTGGAGTTATGCTTTCACGGGGTAAATTCCACTTTTGAAAAATCCAGCACATTTACTTGAGTAAATTTAAGAGGAAAAACAACTTAAAAATAGTTTTATTGCACCACACCTTTTGTTTTTAAATGAGTAATAGTATTATGAAGTACTCTTATTTGAGTAAAATTTCATTACACTCTAACAACAACAACAAGTAACTTGAATGAAGAACAAGTTTTAACCAAAATTGTACCAAACACAATCCTACAGTTTATGTCAAAGTGAGACCTCATGTTCATACACAAGCTTTGTCTTCTCTAATGCTAATTTCAATTTGGGCCTTTTGCTGAGTTATTTGGAAATTACGATACAGCAAACACCATACATTTTCCCTGAAAGTTCATATATATATTTACATATGTTACAAAAATTGATACACTGACTAAAAAGACACTGGGACAAGTATGTACCTCTGTCTGAAGTTAAATCAAAGGTTGTAAGTTAGATGCCAGAAAACATAGATTTGATCAGCATCAGGAATCTTTTTGAACCGTCTGACTTGGTTCACACCTGCAATACTGTCAGTATTGGTTTCATAAGTGTCATATATACTGAACAAAAATATAAACGCCCCATTTCAGATATTGTTCCCATGTGGTGTTAACAACTGTAAATGAGATTTTGCTGACATTTCATTGTACAAAGATCTTGATTTGTGTATAATTTTTAATCCAACTTGCTGTCAGTGAGCATTACTCAGTGAGTTGTTTCTTTACTCGGTGCATGTTTGGGGCATGTCCAGTAGGTGATCAGACAAAATGAGCAACAGCTGGACAATCCCTGGACTGGGGACAATAAAATACCCCAAAATGTCAAATTTTGTCACAAGTCATAATGCCTCAGATGTTTTATATTTGACATGGGGCATTTATGCAGGAGCGTTCCACTGCCGTGTTGGATGCAGGGATGTCCATCAGAGCAGCAGCTGCACTGCTCAATGTCCATTATCAGAGCACTGGCCGTTTAAGAGTTGGTTTTCAGCAGACTGGCTCTAGTGCAGATCCTCCTCATCCTCGTCAGTCACTCCAGCACAAGATCGCCACATCCGGCTCGTCCATCTGTGGGATCGGCTAAGACCAGCGGCACACACAGCTGATGAGACTTTTGGTCTGCACAACAGAAGCATCACACCTCAGACTGTCTGTAACCGCCTACAAGAAGCCAACTGGATCAAACTTACATTCCTCAACCTGAAACCTATCATGTTCAAAGGACTGTAATTCCAGTACAAATGACCATACCACCATGTTATCAATATCGATATGAAGATCAGTAACTAATGAAAATATAGTTTGAGTTTCTCTATATATTGCATATCCCAAATGTTCATAAAACTCTTATATTTGACGGGGCATTTATATTTTTGTTCAGTGTACATTTACATTTTGTCTGCCTGAATGTGTTATTTTGTAATTATTTAATTTATTTGTGTTATGTTTTGTTTGCTTGTTTTAGTCTTTGAAATGCACATAGCTTCATATTTGTGTCTGTTAAAATGTTATCACGGATTTTATAAGTTACTCAATACTTGAGTTACCATTTTGCTAAAAACTTTTCTTATTCTCATTTGGTTTTGTTGAAGAATAATTTTTACTTGTACTTGGTGCAACATGTTGAGATATGTGAGGTATCGGTGCTGAGAAGTGAGGTTACTTGAATCCTACCAGCGCATGCGCACAAGTAAAGTTATAACGTCATGTTACCTTGTCATGGTTACTAATAAACAAACCGTTGTAAACATCTACGCTGGTGTCCGTGTCGCTGTTAGATGAAAAGTGTTTTATTAACCCTTGACTCATTATTTATTTATTTCTTAAGGAATAAACCTTAAGGAAGTTCAGTGTAATAAAATAAACATCTAGTCCTGAATTTATGGAGGTTTGATTTTTAGACCAGAAAATGTACGGGAAGCCATTTGGACAAAAAGTCAGAAAAGAAAACATTGAATATTTACAAAGGTCTTACCGACTTATGAGTACAGAATCTTTTTAATGACCAAAGAAATGCTATAATCGTGTCAAACATTTTATTTATTTTTTTTTTTTTAGAAAAAAATGAACAAATTGTTGAAAGATGACAGACACTGAAACAAAATGTGACTTAATTATATTAAACAGATCGGATGGATTAAAAAATTGTACAACAAGGATTTTTTTCTTACAGCCAAGTTCGTTTCAGTCCAGGTTCTTTATTGTCCTGCTATGAAGCCAAGTTACGGTGTATAGATGGTTCAGACAATACTGCACACTTTGAGAGGTTTTAATTTCGGCTTTTGAAGCAGAGAAGAGTTTTATATTTGTATATGCGCGTGTGGGTATGTATTATATTAATATTTTAATCTGAGATTCATTTGTATTTTTTTTAAAACATCTCCAGAAATCTGTTAAATAAAGTATTTAACCGGCGTTCACCTTGACAAAACCATTTCTACTGCGTCATAATTTTGTATAGTTTCGCTTTCATTATTTATGGGCGAGGCTCTCAGAATCCACGGTTTTCTTCGACTCGATCTTTTCTCCTTTTTTAACTTAATTATTTCTCCCTCCACTCAACTCAAACAGTCCACATCTGCTGCTGACACATTTCCAGTGTTATTAGTCGAAGTTGTGTTTTTCGTTTCGGTATTTTTCATTTTAGGATCATGTCTGTTTTACAGGCATTCATCGTCGTTGGCCTCATCGTCTTTCTCACATCGGAGTTTAGCTTTGGTGAGTAAAAACATTGAACATGTTGTTTTATTTGGTTATTTTTCTGCTTGTTAAGCATAGCGCCGTGTAAATGTGTAATTACACGAGTTTTGGTGGCATTTTAGTTAACGCGAATGTACTTACTTTTTATAAGGGTTCAAAAAACGATTATCAGAAATATATGACTGATTTACAGTTACTTAAATTTATTGTTCTAGTTTTGTCCTAAAATGCAAACCAAAACACACATTTAACACAGTTTTTCAACGTTCTATTTAAGGTCAGATTTCAGTTTGTTACCATATCAATTTAAGATGCTTAGATATAAAATTATATCCACAATACCTGTTTAAATTAAGGTAAAATGGATGAAACAGGCCAGGCCTTTTTCTCACTCCGCCTGATTCACTTAAGGAGCATAAAGCAAATACTCAAAAAGTGAAAAAAATATAAAATTTTAGGAGATCGACGATAAATATTTCACGATTTCTGTGATTTAAATTTAAGTAACTATCTGTAAATCAGTCATATACTTCTGATCTACAATACCTGTTTAAATAAAGGTAAAATGGATGAACCAGAGCTGAAATCCAGTAGACCTATTACTAACTCCGCCAGCTCCACCTATATGTGAAGGAGCGTAAAGCATCCCGGAAACACTCAAAAAGTGGGGAAAAAATTACATTAGAAGATCGACGCCAATATTTCACGATTTCCGTGATTTAAATTTAAGTATAGTCTTTTAATGTATAGTTTGCCTTACATTACAAATAATTACTTTTTTGATTGTGTTGAAAACGTTAAAAGTAGTGATTACTATTCTAATACCTCAAATATGTTAAACATTTTAGTTTGTAAAAATGTTAAACAAATAATGAACAGAAAGATGAATGTAAAAGAATATATGTTAGAATATTTTCAAAGGATAATTTCATTTTTGTATACAACTTTAATAAATTACCGTATGTTTATTTCATTTTAGACATAAAATGTTTTACAAACTTTCAGAAAGTATTTAATGTATTTTTGACTGTTTTCAGTTCAAATTGGTAAAGTTAAAAGTAGTGCTAATAAAGTTAGGGGGACACTAACAATATTAATTTTCAGGAAAGTTCTTTAAAAACCTAGTATCCCGATTTAACTCATTATAGTAACAGTGTCTATAATGAGTCGTGTATGATTGTTTTGTACCTATTTCAAACTGGAATGTTCTCCATCTGGTGGTTAAAATTTATTATTTGAACGTTGAGTCAGTGAATCTGTTCAGCTCAACATTTTCAGCAACTGGTCTACAAACTAAATAAATAAAAAATGTAGTTTTCAAAGCCAGTCAGTCAAAATAGGATTTAGTATCTTCGTTTGAGTGAATTTGATGAAGTGATTTATAGTTGACTTCATTTTTTTTTAAAGCAGGAATTAAAAACTTTTGTAATGTAGCAGATTGAGAGTTAATTTATCAGCTTGTTATTGATAATATTTACAGATTAGCTTAGTTTATGAGTGAAAAGAAAAAACTAAAAGTAAGTTAGAGCTGGAAAGCAGGGATGATAGAAAGGGATCATTGTAAAGCTGCTCAGAAGTAAAAACATTTTTGTTTTTCATTCACAGCTGATCCAACGTATGGAAAAGTTGGTGACTCAGCTGTCCTGAAGCCAGATCAGACGTCTGGTCCCATCACTAGTGTAACCTGGAAGCATCAAACTGACCTCGCCTTGGAGTGGTTAGGAGGGGAAATTACTTACTACAGAACATTTAAAGGTAAGTTCACCTGTGACAGAGCCATACAGTTTTGTAAATTCCTTCAGATTCATTCATGGTTGATGTCTTTATTTGTATTTTGCCTCCAGGTCGATGTGATTTGGACAAAGCAACTGGAAGTTTCACCATCAGAAATCTGGCACAAGAGGACAGCGGAGAATACACACCTGAGATTAACCACAGGGTTCTTAGCAAGAAGGAACTTATACTTATCAGTGAGTTTATCAGGTTTGACTCAGGTTTGGTGGTTTTAATGTGAATCCAATTGATTGGAATCTGTTGGTGTTTCTGTCAGAACCGGTCCCAAAACCCGCAGTGTCTGTAGACTGCAACAATGAGAAGACTGTCTGTAATCTCACCTGTGAAGCTGTCATCACTTCTGAGTTTGAACCTGTCACTTATGAATGGAAAGCAGAAGACACAGTGTTGTCCACCAACGAGGAGCTGAGCTTAACAACGGTATGTTTTAAGATGGAGACAAATCTCTTTGTAGAAGAACTCAGGATGAATCCATGATTTATTTAAGTGGTTTAGAGCTGTTTTCCTTTTGCTTCTTAGAAAAACGAGGAGAGCTCCTTCTTCTGTATACTGAGAAACCCTGTTAGCAACTCGACCAGTGATGATTTCCCTAACCCTATTAGCAGAGGTGAGTTCAAAAGTATTTCTATCCATCCTTTCTCTTGGCAAAACATTCTTATTCACTTTTGGACATTCAGTCAAACTAGCACCACAAACGTCACTGTGATTTATTGGATTTTTTTTGTGATGCAGTCATTTGAAAAAGTATTTTCCCTCAACAGATTCGCTGTGTTGTAAAATTTTTTTGTCTGCCTAACATGGTAAATTCATCCAGAACAAACATACAACTCTCTTTAGTCGGCAAAAAAAGCTCCAATAAAACATGGTAACTGTGCTCATACTATAAGCTAACACTGTGGAACTAATGATGAGAGCAACTTCAAGACATAAGTCAAGTTCCTGTGCAGACCCTTCTCACTTTGGGTGTCTGGAGTACCAAAACCTTTTGAAATGACTCAATAAACATTTCCAAAGTGATGCCAGTTTTTCTTTTAAGCTGTGGATATTGAAACTGAACCCAAAACTCTGATTACTGACATGATTTAACAAGGGGGAGTGATTACTTTTTACATAGAGACCGCTAGATTTGAATAGATTTTTTCACTTAATGAATCAAATCATGAGTTGAAAACTGCATTTTGTATTTTTTCTTGTGTTTTTTTTTTTTTATATTAAAATGTGTTTGGTGATCTGGTATATGTTAATATATAGAGCAGTAGGTTCAGGTTGTGCTGGGCCCTTGCTCTAAAACTTTCTCTGTGATTGATTTGGCTTTAATAATTAACTCTATCTTTTCAGGGAATAGTGATACAACAGTGATTGTGCTCGTTCCACTACTCTTGGGTTTTGCTGTGATTGTGATTGGAGCCGTTTTTTTGAACAGAGCAGGTAAGATTGCACTAAAAGCATCACAGTTACAGTCCTGTGCTAAAGAGGGATTATTTGTTTGTAAACTCAGGAGATGCACATGCAACTTGACTGCACAAAAAATCGGACGGCCTTTGGTAAGGTAACCAGTGAACCGGATGCTCACTGGTTACCATGGTTACCTAAATTTATCTTGCTGTTTTAGAATTAACTAGCAAGTTGTCAGTCAGTACAAAACGTCTGTTTATCGCACCGTGATAAATTAAGTTATGCTACTAAACTGACATTAGTGAATGACATGCGTTAAGTGCAGGTGAATCAATAAATGACGAGAAAATGCGCCAAACATCAGATATTAAAAACTAATCAAGTCAAAGTTTTCTTATAAAGAAGATTTGCAACAAACTCAGCTGACCAAAGTAATTTACAACATCACAGGTAGATAAATGATAAACCACAAAATAAAATTAAGTTTGGGAAAAATAATGACAATTATAAAATTGGCAGAAAATACCACAAACTAATAATATGAATAAAAACAAAGAGCATCACCGATCCCCCGCACACCCAATATATATATCTATATATAATCATATTTATTGTGAGGGAAATGAAGATGTAGCATCCATCGAGGCAGGTGATAAACTAAGCCTTCAGAAATGAAAAATGCAGCAGGTTGAGCTGGAGGTAGAGTGAGGTACAGAAACACTGGGTTGAAAATAAAACCCCAAATCTACGTGTGGGAATCGGGCCGAGTGAAGAGAGGTAATCAGTCTAATTCTAAATACCGTATTTTGCGCACTATAAGGCGCACCTAAAAACCTTCAATTTCCTCAAAAGCTGACAGTGTGCCTTATAATCCGGTGTGCCTTATATATGGACCAATATTGAGCCACAACAGGTCTAGCAACTACTGTGGCGGGGGAAGACAGACAGAGGTTGCGGCGGCAGTGTCAGTTGGTCTGTGCTACCCAGAAAGCAGTTGGGCACAATATAGTAACACCAACACCGTGAGTGAAACAACTACTGGGGCAGACTACTATATAAAGTACTCGGGGTCCACTTCTTTACAAATGTGGGTGTGTAATAATAGAGTATGGAACAAATTGGCAACCCAAACTGAAGTGTCTATTCCGTGCGCCTTATAATGCGGTGCGCCTTATATGAGAAAATTTTTAAAACAGGCCATTTGTTGAAGGTGCGCCTTATAATCCGGTGTGGCTTATAGTGCCTAAATATGGTAGTTACATTAGTTAGAATGATGTATTCTTGCCTGTTTTCTGGAGGCGACTTGAACAGTAGAAGAATTGCTGATGGATCATGATGTTGCCTGATTATCTATCGACACAATACCTCACCCTGTTCCATTTCTTCCTCTTTTGATCAAAAACGGAAGAAAAGCCAGCAAGGCATTTATTAATACGTTGTCACTCACTTGGGATAAAGCAGGACTCGCCTGGGAACAGACTGTTTTACCAGTTTCACTTCATTCTGTCAGCAACCAAAAGGTTTAGGTTTGTTTATGTGCGGCCATATTGGAATGACACATACAGGAATGACTGTGGGACTTTGTTTTTCACAAATATGTTTTTTAAACATGAGCTAAACAACAGACATGAAGTATACTAATACTAATATCTTATTTATATTACAGGACATTTACCCTTTTTGGACAAAATATGTAAGTAACTAAACCTTCTCTAAATGATGCACAATAGTCATACAGCTAATCTTGAAAATCTAACAATTTATTTGTTTTCAATACAGTTCCTTGTAATGAAAAGGCACGAAGTAAGTTAAAAACCATTTTCTAATAACTATCTATTGTTTACACCTAAGTAGTCTTATTGGTTTAACACACCATTTAGACAGAAAATAGTAAATAATGATAGACCATTCATAATCTATGCATTAAATAACAATATATATTGCACAATAGTTTATTCATACCCTAAAGCTTTTTATATCAATCTCAACCTTCAGTGTAATTTACTGGAATTTTACAGTTAAAACCAGATGTTTACTTACAATATATAAAGAAAAACACACTGTCTGTCGTTAAGTAAGGCTAAATTTTCCAAAATTATTTCTATTTGGTAAATATCAGAATAATGAGTGGGAGATTTTTTAAATGTATTTTTTATGTTGTTTGTACAGAACATTGTTTATGTTTCAGTCATTTTACATAAGATTTAACCAGTTCTTGTTAAAAATGTGCATAGATTATTAGTAGTAATAATTATTACCACAACCATGGCCTTCATATTTACTTTATGATCATGGGTCACCACTTGGATGTTTTACCCTCTTTTTGTTTTTATAAATCAGTTATCTTCAATACAATTGCGCTTTATTGCCAAAATAATTACCAAAACTCTGTAATGCCAACATGAAAACTGAGATTAAATAACCATATTCAACTTGAAACAGGTGATTGCATAAATATGTGTATGAATCTAAATATTGAGTTTCACTTTCTGAAACCACTGTCAAAAACATTGAACTTTTTCACTATATTCCAGTTTATATAGAAATAAATGCATCACAAAACAGTTTGCTTTATTTGTTTTCTTTGTTTAAGAACAGCATATTTTAAAGCAAACTCCAAACCTACAGTTTAGTCATTTTTTTCATAGATGGTGCAGCAGACGCACGTCAAGATGGTGAGCAACACCTCATCAGATGTTTTTTCGTTTTGGTTGTTTTGTTTTTTATTTTATTTAAACAGCTAGTTAGCCACCTGGCGTATAAAAAAAATCAGTTTAACTTCAATAGTTTTCTCAGAATATTCTTAATTTTAGCAAAACAGATCAAGTCAGACTCTCAAGCATCGCTCTATAATTTAACATTTATTATCTTCTTTTCTAAAAAATGCAGTTAATGTAGAGGTGCCACTGCTCACAATTGAAAATGGTAAGTATGGTGATTTTTCCTTTTGCTTGTTTGAAAAGATCATATTTAATCACAACTGGGTGCAAGTTGTGTGACGATTACTGACTCAGACTCGGTGGAAATTGTACAAAAATTTGAGAGGACTTGTCAGGTAAAACTTTGTAATAACTGTTTATTGTTTATATCATCTGACAAAATCTTGAATTTTGTCAGATGTTTTTATTTTACTCTTGACTTTACTTAGTAGATATACTTATACAGATTCTTTAACACACCGTGATTTCTAAATGGGTCAGTCTGGGTCAGAGACCAGAGGACTGGTGGCTGCTCACATGTTCAGTAGACATTAGCACATCATCCAAGCATAGTAATAGAAAATTGAGTGGAAGGAAAAACTGGAAGGTCAAGAGATGAAATTAGGATGCAAGAATTCATGCAAAAACATCTCTGAATCCTTATGCTGTTCAGTACACAGACATGCTGTTTCATAGAAAGATATTTCTATTATAAAGTCTTGTTGTTGTTGTTTATTAGGTTATTGCAGAATATTTAATATAATTAGAATTATTATTTATTTTAGTCGGTTTTTCTTGGGCCACAAAGTATTTAATTATGATTTACCAACTGCAGTAAAAGTTGAAAAACAGCCATTTTCTTATCAGCTGACCAACTTTATCAGCAACCTCAGTCAAAAGCGATTTTTTAAATTAAAACATTAACTTATAAAGTTATAATAATAATAATCTTTTTTTCATTTTGATTGAAGAGATACTGTTATCATAACATTTCTATTTCTGCCCAATTTTACAGAGACAAACCAGGACCAGGCTGCTGAAACACCCAATGGGAGATTACATGAAGAAAATAGTGAGTAAAACTGTATTTCTATTTGATAAATATAATTAAATGACACTATTTTAGACAAAAGCACATGGTTCTCATGTTAGTCGCTCATAGCTCATGTCTAATTAACATAAACATTGGACGATGAGACAGCAGGTAAGAGTTAATTTGACGTAGTTTGGTTAATAAAAATTAAAGCCGACAATGGACTCATTGTTTTGATAGACAAGGATCAGAACTCAACAAAGGAACCAATCAGTGAGAGCCAATCAGGACAGGACTCCAAATCATGTGAAGAGTTCAGATGGGTTTTGCTAACGCTGACAATCACCAACCTAGAGATGCTGCTCATTAAAATGACCAGGAGGAACTCAGCTATTTGTTTCAGCAACACGCTTAACTCTTTCTAATTTTCTGGACCGTCATTGGATTTGACGAGTTAATCCGTCAAATCGACCAAAGAGATGTTTTGAGCTTTAGTTCTTATTTGAAAAGGAAAATGTTTAGAGTTCTTCATGCATTCTCAAAATGACCTAAAATTTTAACTGAATTGAGTTTACTGTAAATATAATACAAATATAAAATAAAAACGATATAAATATAAAATAATGTAATTTTTTTTATTTTAACTGATTAAATAACTATTTGTGATAAATCGATGCTATAAGAAGAAATTATCCAGTCTGCTATATAAGAAAGGTTAAAGGTCAAACATTAGTTAGTGTTGCCTGAACAAACCTGAGGTAAAAGATCAATCAATAAAATTTTATTTGTATAGCACATTTCAGCAGCAGGGCATTTCAAAGTGCTTTACATCATAAAAAACAAAAAACACAGAGTCATGTAACATTGAATAAACAATAATAAAAAAAAAGATCTAGAAAACTCCTACCAGTTTAGATGCTAAGCAAGGAGTGGGCAATCCTGGTCCTGGAGGGCCGGTGGCCTGCATGTTTTAGTTCTCTCCCCGGTCCGACACACTTGAATCCAACAGCTGAATCACCTCCTCAGTGCAGTCAGGTTCCCCAGAGTCCTGCTAACGACCTCATTATTTGACTCAGGTGTGTTGAAGTTGAGACACATCTAAAAGTTGCAGGAGACCGGCGGCCCTCGAGGCCTGGAGTTGCCCACCCCTGTGCTAACCACTTTATTAGCATCTAAACCAGGGGTGTCCAAAGTCAGTCCTTGAGGTCGGGCATCCTGAATGTTTTAGTTCTTTCCCTGGTTTAACGTCCCTGGATCAAATGATGGCTTGTTAGAAGGCCTAAGCAGAACACTGACTTGCTGGGGAGGTTGTTACAACCACTACAACCATTACAACTCCTCTGTTTTAATCTAATGTGAGGTTAGGACCGAGTTTGGACACCCCTGATCTAAACTGTCACAGTTACTGACTGAATTAGAATCATGTCCTGATTTTCACTCTTAAGCCAGAGATAAAAATGTATATTTATGATCTGTTGCAGCTCAATTTACTTGCATATCTTACCTGACTCCTCTGTTTTAATCTAATGTGAGGTTAAACTGAGATAACAGTTATTGGTTATTTTAACTAACAGTTATTAGTTAAAATGGCAACACACGTGTTTGTAATACAAGTGGACCCTGTATTATTATTATTATTATTATTATATAACCATCTGTAATTCTAATGTGTGTCACTCATGGTTTGTGTCTTATTGACAGGAATAAACAAAGTCTCTGAGTTGTAATTTTAGTTGTTTTATTAATAAAACTCTCAGGACATTCAGAGTTTAGTGAAAACTAACAATGCATTGGTAGATTCAATGAAGCAGCAGCAGGACGCACCAACAGATCAAGTCAGTGACGACAAAGGAGAACCAGAACAGAACTCCTACTCTGAGGAACCCGAACCGACCGCTGAAGAACCTGGTGAGACGCTTGTTTTGTCAATTTATCCACTTGAGTATAACGTCTTTATGTCCAGAGTTCAGATGGTTTATGCTAACGCTAACAATCACCAACCCAGACATGCTGTACACCAAAATGAAAAACTCAGCTATTTAACTCTTGGTGTGCCAACTCCCCATTGATGCATAAAAGCTTTAGAAAACGAGTTCAGAACACAGTTTATCCATCCATTTTCGAACACCCTTGTCCCTTAGTGGGGTTGGGAGGGTTGATGGTGCTGATCTCCAGCTGACGTTCCAGGTGAAAGGCAGGGTCACCCTGGACAGGTCGCCAGTCTGTACACAGTTTATGGATAAGTCAAATTACTTCTATGTGGTTCACGTGCGTCCACTCCACTCCCCAATGTCACCCTGGGTGACCACCCATATTTCCATTGTAAAAGTAGCTGCTACAAAGAGCTACATCTGTTTAACTTTGTAATTTTCTGGAGCATCATTGGTTGATAGACGTGTTGATTCATTGGATTGAGCTTAAGTCTTATTCAAATATAAAAATGTTTAAATTTCTTCATTTAATTTAATTGAATTTACTGTAAATACAATACAAATATAAAATACAAACGATATAAATATAAAATAATATAAAAATGTTTTGATTTTAATTGATTAAATAACTATTTGTGATAAATCAATGCTTAAAGTTGAAATTACCCAGTCTGGTATGTAATAAGGGTTAAAGGTCAAACATTAGTTAGCACTTTTTTAGCATCTAAACTGTCACAGTTACTGACTGAATTAGAATCATGTCCTGATTTTCACTCTTAAGCCAGAGATAAAAATTTAAATGTATGATCTGTTGCAGCTCAATTTACTTACATATCTTCCCTGACTCCTCTGTTTTAATCTAATGTGAGGTTAAACTGAGATATCAGAAGTTTTTTTTAATCTAATGTTAAAATATTTATCAGGAAAGCCAGATGACTCAACCTGTAATCCATCTGTTGACACTCAACCTGAACAAGGTGAGGAGATTAACATGAATTAATTACTGTATTATCTGTAAACTCTCACTTTTCTTTCACATAACAATATTTTTATATTTCAGAAATTTTAAATGTGTAGTTTTTAAGTTTTTTAATTAAAATGGGTAAATTCAAACTCAGATTTGTTCTGCAGATGTTAGAAAAAAATAATCCTCCTTTCACTGTGACTGAAGAAGAAGCATCATGGTCATTTCACTTTGATGTGAATGAGCAAAAATATTCAACTTTTTCACAATATTGTCATATTTTTATGTCTCTGCATTGCAGATGTTTTTGGTTTTGTTTATCAAAAACAAACAATTTTTCCCAATTTTACAGAGATTAATTCAAAGAGTAAAGAAGCGCTCAACGGACATCAGCTTGCTAACACGAACGAAGATGGTGAGTTAAGCTTGATAAGATTATTTCACTCAAAATAACTTGAAAAATAGAGATAACATAAGTTTTTTAAATTTATTTATTTAAATATAAATATTTAAATATAAATAAAGCCACTTCATTTCCAGCAGTCGATCCTAAAGACAACACAGCCTGAGAAAGAGAAAAAGTTATTGGATTTTAAGATTTGGTGAAAATTTATGACAGATGTCAATATTATAAGATACAATGTTCCGATATTATTATTATTATTATTATTATTATTATTATTATTATATAACCATCTGTAATTCTAATGTGTGTCACTCATGGTTTGTGTCTTATTGACAGGAATAAACAAAGCCTCTGAGTTGTAATTTTAGTTGTTTTATTAATAAAACTCTCAGGACATTCAGAGTTTAGTGAAAACTAACAATGCATTGGTAGATTCAATGAAGCAGCAGCAGGACGCACCAACAGATCAAGTCAGTGACGACAAAGGAGAACCAGAACAGAACTCCTACTCTGAGGAACCCGAACCGACCGCTGAAGAACCTGGTGAGACGCTTGTTTTGTCAATTTATCCACTTGAGTATAACGTCTTTATGTCCAGAGTTCAGATGGTTTATGCTAACGCTAACAATCACCAACCCAGACATGCTGTACACCAAAATGAAAAACTCAGCTATTTAACTCTTGGTGTGCCAACTCCCCATTGATGCATAAAAGCTTTAGAAAACGAGTTCAGAACACAGTTTATCCATCCATTTTCGAACACCCTTGTCCCTTAGTGGGGTTGGGAGGGTTGATGGTGCTGATCTCCAGCTGACGTTCCAGGTGAAAGGCAGGGTCACCCTGGACAGGTCGCCAGTCTGTACACAGTTTATGGATAAGTCAAATTACTTCTATGTGGTTCACGTGCGTCCACTCCACTCCCCAATGTCACCCTGGGTGACCACCCATATTTCCATTGTAAAAGTAGCTGCTACAAAGAGCTACATCTGTTTAACTTTGTAATTTTCTGGAGCATCATTGGTTGATAGACGTGTTGATTCATTGGATTGAGCTTAAGTCTTATTCAAATATAAAAATGTTTAAATTTCTTCATTTAATTTAATTGAATTTACTGTAAATACAATACAAATATAAAATACAAACGATATAAATATAAAATAATATAAAAATGTTTTGATTTTAATTGATTAAATAACTATTTGTGATAAATCAATGCTTAAAGTTGAAATTACCCAGTCTGGTATGTAATAAGGGTTAAAGGTCAAACATTAGTTAGCACTTTTTTAGCATCTAAACTGTCACAGTTACTGACTGAATTAGAATCATGTCCTGATTTTCACTCTTAAGCCAGAGATAAAAATTTAAATGTATGATCTGTTGCAGCTCAATTTACTTACATATCTTCCCTGACTCCTCTGTTTTAATCTAATGTGAGGTTAAACTGAGATATCAGAAGTTTTTTTTAATCTAATGTTAAAATATTTATCAGGAAAGCCAGATGACTCAACCTGTAATCCATCTGTTGACACTCAACCTGAACAAGGTGAGGAGATTAACATGAATTAATTACTGTATTATCTGTAAACTCTCACTTTTCTTTCACATAACAATATTTTTATATTTCAGAAATTTTAAATGTGTAGTTTTTAAGTTTTTTAATTAAAATGGGTAAATTCAAACTCAGATTTGTTCTGCAGATGTTAGAAAAAAATAATCCTCCTTTCACTGTGACTGAAGAAGAAGCATCATGGTCATTTCACTTTGATGTGAATGAGCAAAAATATTCAACTTTTTCACAATATTGTCATATTTTTATGTCTCTGCATTGCAGATGTTTTTGGTTTTGTTTATCAAAAACAAACAATTTTTCCCAATTTTACAGAGATTAATTCAAAGAGTAAAGAAGCGCTCAACGGACATCAGCTTGCTAACACGAACGAAGATGGTGAGTTAAGCTTGATAAGATTATTTCACTCAAAATAACTTGAAAAATAGAGATAACATAAGTTTTTTAAATTTATTTATTTAAATATAAATATTTAAATATAAATAAAGCCACTTCATTTCCAGCAGTCGATCCTAAAGACAACACAGCCTGAGAAAGAGAAAAAGTTATTGGATTTTAAGATTTGGTGAAAATTTATGACAGATGTCAATATTATAAGATACAATGTTCCGATATTATTTATTATTATTATTATTATTATTATTTTTATATATAACCATCTGTAATTCTAATGTGTGTCACTCATGGTTTGTGTCTTATTGACAGGAATAAACAAAGCCTCTGAGTTGTAATTTTAGTTGTTTTATTAATAAAACTCTCAGGACATTCAGAGTTTAGTGAAAACTAACAATGCATTGGTAGATTCAATGAAGCAGCAGCAGGACGCACCAACAGATCAAGTCAGTGACGACAAAGGAGAACCAGAACAGAACTCCTACTCTGAGGAACCCGAACCGACCGCTGAAGAACCTGGTGAGACGCTTGTTTTGTCAATTTATCCACTTGAGTATAACGTCTTTATGTCCAGAGTTCAGATGGTTTATGCTAACGCTAACAATCACCAACCCAGACATGCTGTACACCAAAATGAAAAACTCAGCTATTTAACTCTTGGTGTGCCAACTCCCCATTGATGCATAAAAGCTTTAGAAAACGAGTTCAGAACACAGTTTATCCATCCATTTTCGAACACCCTTGTCCCTTAGTGGGGTTGGGAGGGTTGATGGTGCTGATCTCCAGCTGACGTTCCAGGTGAAAGGCAGGGTCACCCTGGACAGGTCGCCAGTCTGTACACAGTTTATGGATAAGTCAAATTACTTCTATGTGGTTCACGTGCGTCCACTCCACTCCCCAATGTCACCCTGGGTGACCACCCATATTTCCATTGTAAAAGTAGCTGCTACAAAGAGCTACATCTGTTTAACTTTGTAATTTTCTGGAGCATCATTGGTTGATAGACGTGTTGATTCATTGGATTGAGCTTAAGTCTTATTCAAATATAAAAATGTTTAAATTTCTTCATTTAATTTAATTGAATTTACTGTAAATACAATACAAATATAAAATACAAACGATATAAATATAAAATAATATAAAAATGTTTTGATTTTAATTGATTAAATAACTATTTGTGATAAATCAATGCTTAAAGTTGAAATTACCCAGTCTGGTATGTAATAAGGGTTAAAGGTCAAACATTAGTTAGCACTTTTTTAGCATCTAAACTGTCACAGTTACTGACTGAATTAGAATCATGTCCTGATTTTCACTCTTAAGCCAGAGATAAAAATTTAAATGTATGATCTGTTGCAGCTCAATTTACTTACATATCTTCCCTGACTCCTCTGTTTTAATCTAATGTGAGGTTAAACTGAGATATCAGAAGTTTTTTTTAATCTAATGTTAAAATGTTTTATCAGGAAAGCCAGATGACTCAACCTGTAATCCATCTGTTGACACTCAACCTGAACAAGGTGAGGAGATTAACATGAATTAATTACTGTATTATCTGTAAACTCTCACTTTTCTTTCACATAACAATATTTTTATATTTCAGAAATTTTAAATGTGTAGTTTTTAAGTTTTTTAATTAAAATGGGTAAATTCAAACTCAGATTTGTTCTGCAGATGTTAGAAAAAAATAATCCTCCTTTCACTGTGACTGAAGAAGAAGCATCATGGTCATTTCACTTTGATGTGAATGAGCAAAAATATTCAACTTTTTCACAATATTGTCATATTTTTATGTCTCTGCATTGCAGATGTTTTTGGTTTTGTTTATCAAAAACAAACAATTTTTCCCAATTTTACAGAGATTAATTCAAAGAGTAAAGAAGCGCTCAACGGACATCAGCTTGCTAACACGAACGAAGATGGTGAGTTAAGCTTGATAAGATTATTTCACTCAAAATAACTTGAAAAATAGAGATAACATAAGTTTTTTAAATTTATTTATTTAAATATAAATATTTAAATATAAATAAAGCCACTTCATTTCCAGCAGTCGATCCTAAAGACAACACAGCCTGAGAAAGAGAAAAAGTTATTGGATTTTAAGATTTGGTGAAAATTTATGACAGATGTCAATATTATAAGATACAATGTTCCGATATTATTTATTATTATATTATTATATTATTATATAACCATCTGTAATTCTAATGTGTGTCACTCATGGTTTGTGTCTTATTGACAGGAATAAACAAAGTCTCTGAGTTGTAATTTTAGTTGTTTTATTAATAAAACTCTCAGGACATTCAGAGTTTAGTGAAAACTAACAATGCATTGGTAGATTCAATGAAGCAGCAGCAGGACGCACCAACAGATCAAGACAGTGACGACAAAGGAGAACCAGAACAGAACTCCTACTCTGAGGAACCCGAACCGACCGCTGAAGAACCTGGTGAGACGCTTGTTTTGTTTGTTACTTTATTTAGGCAGAAAGTTTATAATGTGGAAAAAAGTCAGTTTATCCACTTGAGTATAATGTCTTTATGTCCAGAGGAGTTCAGATGGTTTATGCTAACGCTAACAATCACCAACCCAGACATGCTGTACACCAAAATGAAAAACTCAGCTATTTAACTCTTGGTGTGCCAACTCCCCATTGATGCATAAAAACTACAGAAAATGAGTTCAGAACACAGTTTATGTATAAGTCAAATTATTTCTATGTGGTTCTTGTGCGCCCACTCCACTCTCCTATGCCACCCTGGGTGACCACCCATATCTCCATTGTAAAAGCAGCTGCTAGAAAGAGCTACATTTGTTTAACTTTCTTTGCATTTAGAAACATAGCAAAGGAAAAATAGCCTTGAGTTTCTTAGGTAGAAACAAAAATTCTCTTCTGCATCATTAAATATAAAATATCCACCCGTTTCTATCAATCGGATTTATTCTATTTTATTTAAATCAAATAAAAAGGACTGTTGACACGTGAGGAGAGCCTTATCAGGAAACTGATCGATTACATGCAGTACCTTATGAACCACTATAGGGCACCAGCTTGAGAAAGACTCGGACCAAGTATCTATGAAAATATAAGAGAAAAACCTGAAGGTGTTGAACAACACCTCGTTTTTTGTTCTTTATTTAAGTAGCAAGTCGATAATCAGAATGAATGTTGTGTTATTTCTGAGGTGTTGACAGGCAGACAGAGAGTAGTTTATAAGTTTTCTAACACTAATCTATTATTGTGTTATATTAATTTGTTAAAGTACAGTGTTGCACTCATTTGCGCGTCTTTCTTTCTGCAGAGACTTCACCACCAGAGTCAAGTAGAGAAGAAACTCCTGACACAGATCCTGCAGAAAGCTGAAAGTCTCTTCAACTGTGTGCATCTGCTGTGAGCTGGTCCCCTCTAGGAAGATGAGGACCTGAGTCAAACTCCTTAAGGCTGTTAGACTTGAATTTATTGAACAAGCAAACATTTCAAATGCTGAATCTGATTGACAGAAGTGATGGCAACAGGCTTCATCTGGTGGATAGTATGTCTGAGATTTGGAGGGATGAACTAGAATGCTAAGGGACCAAAGACTGCCTGACTCTAATCATGTTCAGCAGCAATAACTTATATGAGTTTTTTTATTATTTTTTGTAAGTTTTGTCTCTTCCAGATTTGGACCATTTTATCATGAGTGAAATATATCGGTGTTTTTTCTGCAAACCTGTCCTTTTGCTAAAGACTTTGATCAAAAACCTTTCCACAAAGCATGCAGATTATACAAACATGAACTTTTCATTAAGTTTTTATTGTTGTAGAGACTCTTTGGGTTTATTTTTCTGTACATTTGTCTGCTTAATTGTCTTTGTTGCATAGTTTTCCTCATTTTCATTCTAAAACACTGAGCTCCATTTCCAGTATGGATGTTGATGAGATATCAAGACAACTTCAGTGATAGGGCTGTTGTAAACGAATGGAGGATCTACCTCTTAACGTGGTGCTGCTGGGTTGGATTTGAGTTATTTTTAGTTTAGTTTAGCTTTTTTACTTTAGATTTATAAATGATGGCAAACGACCTGAGAGACACTTGAATTCCTACAGAATGTGTTTGACGCCCTTTGATTCAGTTTTACTCTAATTATTCAGCTGTGCCATCACAAACAATAAATGAAGATACAAAAGAGACAATCAAACATGCTGTAAAACTACATATGAAGATTTCTATATTTAAATCTATTTATGAACTTCTTTCTTCAGGATGTTTTTGCAGTATGGCAGCTGAATTCAATGTATTACCACTAGAGGGCAGCACTCCACTTGTTACAACTAAAGTCTAGTTTTAATAGGAAAAAAGGTGTTAGAATGAAATAAAAGGGCTTACTGTAAATATGTACAGTTTGGTTAAATAAAACTATTTATTTACCACCACAATGCTTTTTCTTTTAGAAGGTGATAATTTTGTGACTTAAATTAGTTAAAATGGCAACACACGTGTTTGTATCCTGGTAAAGCAGGTATATGTTACCTTTTCTGGTAATATATTTAAGAGACAGACTGAGGCAATTTTACAATTTTTTTAAGTCGTGTTATATTATGAGCAGGGCCTGATTAACACTTAGCTGTACCCTGGGCAGCAGTATTCAAGAGCCACATCATCATGATCCAAGGATCACCACAATTTGGCAAAAATACAGAATTCCAAAAATATCAGAAATATATTCAATACTTAAAATTCTAATGGTCATCAAGTGTGTTTTCATGTACAAATGACCAATTGCACTACTGTGTTCTCTTGTCAAGGACATTCACTCAAATATGACGAAAACAAAACACATCAGAATCAGTATCATCTGGTAAACATTCTTTCCAAAATTCTACTGTGAAATGACAATTCCTGGATGTTCCACTGCATTCATCCTTTTAATTAATTTAAGAGATGCATGCTCCATGTCCACTAGAGGGCAGCACTTGTAAGTTTCTGATATTTCAGAACAGCAATGGTAGAGGAAGTCGCCATAATGAACATTTTGCCAGAAAGAGACAGAAAACCAGGCAGTCGATTAAATATATCAAGGGATGTAAAACTGCTGTGCTTCAGCTCAGGTATTTGTAGGTCAGAGGAAGGGCATGCTCTGATGTTTGTGGAAAAAAATGACGTGTTTACCTAAGTGCTGCCTTTGGGATGAGTCTACCTGAGCCTTGACATGTGGGAGGAAGATGGATGGAGTTTAAATTCATTCAGGATAAAGTTGAGAAAGAGGAGGAAATGATGAAAGAAGGACTTTGGAAAGTGGACGTATCTTAACATGTGCAGACAGGAATCCCAGTGAAATGATGAGCATCGATTGCATACATAGATTTTCCTTTGTAGATGTATCGCTCAGCGCTAGGGCTGTTGTAAACAAATATTTTAGTAATCGAGTAATCTATCGATTATTCTTACGATTAATCGAGTAATCTGATATAAAAAAAAATATTGGTAAATCTGGCATAACACCGGCGTTACTATCAGATATCAGTATCAGTACAATTTTTCATATTTGAGGATCCATAACAGTGACTTTTTGTAGTTTACAAAACTAACCTCTAACAATAATAGCTCAGGCGAATGAACAAACGCAAGATGGAGAGGATGTAGACCAGGGGACAAATGTAAGAACGGGGGAAGCAATACCGGATATTTACGGCACCGTCGTTCATCACACTCTGAAACTCATCTACCAGCCATGTACCGCCAAGATGGGCTCCGCCACTAGCGAAATTGCCGGGCCCCTAACTATAATCAGACATTCGAGCGACTTGAATCCATTCCTCCCTCCCTGGCTCCTCCAGACCAGGGTCCCCATCGGCCCGGTTCGGGGGGGCAGCCGCCTCCCAGCCCCCCCTATATCTCCGCCCCTGGGCTCCGCCATCCATTTGTTGAGACTGGAAAGATATGTAATTTATTGTGCGGTTCGTCGGTAAAGCTACACTTACTCTGTAAGTATGAACTACTCAGCCGCCCACCGTGTTCAGTCTATCCGTTTACCTGTGTAAATACTCCTGCAGTGCTCTTCCTGCCGCTCGCTCTGAACCAGCAGCTCCCAGAGGAGAAAGGCTGTCGTATCCAGGCATCACGCCAGTCGTTTTAAGGATGCTTACTGGATCCCCAAAAAATTCTGAATCAATCAATAATTTTCTTGATTATCATCAATCAAGAAAATTCCCACGGGCCGAACTTGAAAATTGGACGTTATGCCGCTAAAATTTAGCTTTTGTCAACAGCTCAGAGGTGGAAGTGAGAGCTACATATAACACAAATAATGTCCTGGTCGGAACACGGTGCGCTAAATAATAAAGCATAAATTCCTTGAGGAATTTTAGTAATCGAGGTACTCGAATCATTCGAGGAATAGCTTCAGCCCTATTCAGCGCTGACAAACTCACTCTCCAGGCATAGCTATACAGAATTATAACTTTATATGGAAAATTTGTGCTTGAAATCAAGAGTAACAATGTAAGTTTGGCACTAAATGACAAACTAAATGCCCTTGCAGTGATATTCAAGAGTAATTTGCACAATCACTCTATGTGTTTTGTTGACTTGGAGAGTCAATAGCTGTATTCCTTATGGGATCTTTTGGAGGATTGTCTGAATAGAGTAGAAGATTGGTTTAACTGCTAATAAAATCAGGTTTGTTGACAAGTCAGTTTTGATTGGTATTTTAAAAAATATATTTTTATATATTTGCTGAGGCAAGTTAAGGTGCTGCAACTAGTGTAGCATGTTGTGAAATCTCAGGCAAGTTAGCATAGATTGAGATGATTTTTCTGTAACGGTAAGTTTTTTTTTTTTTTTTTTTTTGCCATTAGCTCATTTAGCACATGAGGATGATTTACAGCGCTAAGATCTGCCTCCTGGCTCTGATTGGTTGTTTTCATGCATTTCTTCAGATGGCAATAGTAGCTATGGGAGGAGGTGGAGAAGATCAAACTTTTCACAGATTATCATGACAAACTGTTGATAATTTAAAGAAATATTTAAAAATTATATTCTTTATATAATTTACACACTTCAGCTTTAAATATAGAATGCAAATATTGTAATATGTTTTTTCATCACAATAAGGTGTTTTTGAGAAAACATTTTTTAAACATGGAACAAATGAATGTCAGTGAGTATATTTAAAACATATTTATCATTTTTAGAATGATATCAGTATGTTTTCATGCAAGACCTGAAGTACAGGGCTTGTTTTTTTTTTTTTATCACGGAGGTATTTTAACTTAAGTAAAAGTTCTGAATACTTAGTTATTGGTGGAGTTGGAAGCTTTGGAACATCTATCATCATGCAAAGCTTTTCTTTCTGCAGCTGGAATGCAGTTTTTAAGTAAAGACTCGAGACAGATGTCAAACTGCAGCCTAACATGTCTGAACAGAGACTCAGACATTAAGGTTTCCTTCATGTTGGTGTTTAATCAACCCCATAATCTGACATTTACGTCCAAATATTTGGGTGTTAGAGAAGCCTCTCCAGCGTGGGTACATTTTGTTATATCAGGTGCTCGTTCAAGATTAATGCTTGTTAATTCACACATTTTTAATCCTCTGATTTCCTAACAGTTGCAGACATAGCAACTTTTCGCAAACCTGTGGTAATATAACCCACAGGCCAATTTCTGTTGTCTCTGCTAAAAAGCAGAAGTGTTAGGTTTTCATACCGATAGCTTTACGTCAGATGTGAGAGTTTTATCTTCCTCTTTCTCTCCCTAAGTAAACCCAGATAGTTACTTTTCAATTTCAGATTGCAGGCAATGTTTTTGACTTGCAGCTGGTGGCCTTGACCAAACTGAGAAATAGAAGAATGTGTTGGGAATCAAGACAGTTTAACCATTTGGATCAT
Source organism: Poecilia picta (assembly GCA_033032245.1). Lineage (NCBI taxonomy): Eukaryota > Metazoa > Chordata > Actinopteri > Cyprinodontiformes > Poeciliidae > Poecilia > Poecilia picta. Next base: position 11,809,081 of record CM065354.1, read on the forward strand.
TGTAGATATTTTTGGTTACAAGTGAAAAAATGAGTAAAACAATGGATGATGGAGATTTAGATGTTTTGCAGCTAGCATAGCACAGAACTGTGCAGATTCAAACTGTGAATGCTCAGTTTAGTTAGCATAGCTACCAACGACGGCAGATAAAGTTTTCCTGTAACAATAAGTTGTTTCTCCACCATGAGCACATTTAGCAGTGAGTGAATGAAGTTGAAGTTAGTCATCTACTGCAGCTTGAATAAAATGCAACTACATAGCATTTTTTGACAAATTTTGGAAGGTTTTATGTATATTTTGCAGGTTGTCTGTGACTGTTGCTAGTGAGAGGAGACATTTCAGTGAGATAAAACTAAAAATAAAAATTTAAGCAACCTATTTGCTGTATTGTATGCAGACTGTTGCATGTAAAATGTATTAACAGTAATTATTGTGCTAGTATCAGTACTGTGTTGCACTCTTAATAATTAATCAGTGTGGTTTTGCGCAGGTTCTTTTTTTTAATGAATGCTGTTGAGACATGAGAGCGACAGTGATCGCCTTCGATGACCAGCCAGCCGTGATTGTGCTTAATTGCCGTTGGCTCGCTCACAAACAAATATTTACAACATGAGTCAAAGAACAAACATTTACAATACAAGTCAAAGAACTGTTGACTAAAAAGCTTCCACACTTATAATATTAATAGTAATAAGTTAACACTTATATACCTTGACACTCCGCTCCAGCCCACCTCCCCGACAAGAGACACAACAGCAGCGCTAATTGACATTTACCTGTTGAGACATGAGGAGCGACAGTGAACGCTGCCTGCACTTAATTGCGGTTGGCTCACTGAGTCAGGAGTGGTCACTGTGCTCTATGTGCTCACTGGTGGCGAACCATTGTAACTGCAGGACAGCGCATCTCAGCAGGAAAAGTGCAGCTTAAGAGCACAACCAGCACGAGAAAAATGAAAGCAAGTAAACAAAAAAAGAAAAGGGAGGGAGTGTAATTATTTCTGATGTCCATTCTGTCACAGTTAGTGACACAGTTAGTTTAAAACAATTGTTTTGCAGTTCGGTTTGTCTACGATTATCCTCAAGAGATGTCAGGATGAAGAGTGCAACCTGACGGGCTTCCCGCACGGGACGCTCCCCAGCAGCAAGAGCCAGACAGCCCGATCCCCTGGGTGCCACTCCGCAAAGTAGGCCAGCACAGCCAGGCACAGCCAGGCACCCCAGGACTCCGGGCACAGCCCTCTCCAGCCGCAGGGCCCAACAGACCACCAGATGCGGCCGCGAACTTGTCCAACCGATTGAGAGACATGAAGGTTCTCGGTCTACCCCAACAAAATGGCGGTAACACGGGTGGTCAACCTCGGGATGGGGCCAGTGTCAGACAGGGAAACGGGCACAACCAAATCCACAGTCACAGAGGGGCCGGAGACAACCCAGAAGTATTCAGCGTGCTCATCCGGGGTGGTGGAGTACTCCTGTGTATATTCCAGTACCTCAATCTTGGTGAATTCACCTTAGAATGAATGTAGGGCCAAAGGTTCCATGTAGAGCATTTGGCTCTAATTGGGGTGATTTCGGTCCTACGAATGGATAGAGACCATGGGGCAGCCGCTTGGCAACAGATAATTGCTGAAGCACTAGCACCCAACTTCCCTCTCCAGCTGTGTCTTGGCATCAAGGAGACGAGAGAAGAACCGGCAAGAGTGTTGGCTAATGTTCAATGGTTACGACATGCCGGATAGTTCCTGGATGGAGTGAACCGAATGACAGACATGGATGGTGTAGTTGGAGAAGTATATAACAGAAATACCGGCCAGTGGATGCCCGACACATCAACCGTGTAGAGTCTTGCCTTAATCTTCTTGATAATTACAAGTCCTGAGGGTTGTGAAAGGGATAGATGCCTGTACGGCATGTTTATTCTGTTAATCTCATTCGCCACATGGGGAAATTTGAGCCCACTGAAGGGCGACAGAATCATGAACGAGCTGAGAGCTCTCATGCCAGTGCTGACACAGATGTACAGGCATGAAGACGTGGCTCTGACCTACCAGAACTTCGGCCACTTCATAAACGATGAGAATGCCCATATTGTGATGGCACGCTGGATGGCCCAGGTGCCTGAGGGTGCAATAAGACTTCGTGTCCTGCTGGCACAGGCTGCGGGATCTGGGCTAATCACGCTCGATCTCATTCCACAAGCCATACGCAGTCATCCCCACTTCCCATGGCCCATTGTGGCTCGATTATATCCTGGGGAGTGGGACAATATGTGTAGCGCCCTGGTAGCAGTTGACGAGAGATTTTACTATGGATTTAGAAATGACTTCGGACCTGTACCGGCCACACTGTTCAAACCAATTACGTGGATCGCACATACACTGTTGGTTTCACTCGGAGATGCAGCTCTCGCGAATTACAAAGGCATTCTTCCTGATCCTCGGAATAAGGATGTTGTCCTCCGGGTGATTGAAGAGTACGTTAAGTCCCTAGGCAACCACGATGACCATCTTTTCGATGCGTTTACTGAGGATGAAGTCAACTTCTACAAGCACGTCCAGGATGCTGTGGTCCGTCATCCGAGCCTGGCTACAGAGCTTGCTCGGATGGATGGGCATCGAGGGGCCCGCGTAGGGGAAGAGGACCCCCGGGAGGATGAGGAGGACGACTACAACTGTACCAAAGAAAGCAAGGCAGTTGCAAGCCTTTAAAATTGTGACGCTTTATAAGAGTCAGACAGACTCAAGAAAATCTAACAGTAGTTGCGCAGGGTGGGGTGCAATTGAATTTTTTGTCATGGGGCCCAAGATTCCTGGTGGTGCCCTGTTGACAATGCTCCCATCTTTGACAATCTGCCGCTAGGAGGGGGCGACGTCTCCAAAGAAGAGAGGAAAATGTTTGAGGACGACATTAGGAACCTGTACAAGCAGCTTGATGACAAGGTGAGGCTGACAAAGAAGAAATTTATCATAGACGTAAATTAATTTACTGTTTCCTTTCTCCAGGATGATGAAATCAACCAACACTGCTGAGAAGCTTAAAAAGCAAATGTTGGATCAGGAAGAGGTTAATTTCACATTTTTGTCTGATTTACATTATAAAAATAAACTTGGGGTCATTTTGGAAGTGTACTTTTTACAGTTTTTTTTTACGAAATAAATATTTTGGTGTTCAGTCCAACTGTACAGTATTTTTAAAAATCAAGATTTTCTTTTATTTTAAAAACAAAATTCTCCATTGTAGCTCACATTTGTTTTCTTTAACTCATAAATCTTGTAAGTCTAATGTTAAATCGCTGAGGTTTGTTTTATTTATGATACAGGATAACAGGAAATATTGACCTCTACACTGCAAAAACACAATTACTTTGTTCTGATTTTAGTGAAAAAGTTAATATCTGATTTTTTTTTGTATTTTTTCGTGACAGCTGCTGGCGTCTTACGCAGCGGGATTATGAGAAGATCCAGGAGGAACCATGCAGGCTGCAGAGGAAGAAGAAGAGAGAAGCAGCTTCAACCTGAGGAAACCTCATTGGTGTCATCAGTGTGACAGGAGTTTTTCTGCCACCGGGATTCTGAAACATCAATGTGTCCATGCAGGAGAGAAACCAGTCCTACCAGTTGTGATAAATGGCAATAAGTACATCACTCAGAAGTCTTTGAGTGATGTACTTTGCAATCAATAGTAAATGGTAATTTGCTAGAATTTGGACTGATAAAAAGACATCTATTTAGTTGATTCGACACTATTGTTTGGAATACCAACCTTTTCAAACTGTACAATATGATAGAAATATCATGGCAAATCAAGTTGAAGTCCCACACCTTGCACAGGCTACTGAATTAATTGATGCAGAAAAACTGGTGGATTTTATCCCTTATTGCACAATCAGTAACAAGAGCCAAACCTTTGTACTGGTAAAACACTATCTTAGACATAATTGAATTGTACAACAATGAAATATAATCCAGTGTGTGTTAATAAGATAAGACAAACTTCACATTTATAATATGGTACACATCAAATGTATTTATAGTTTTATTTTGAAACTGAAAATATTGTGATACTGAGTAACAACAGCGATAACTGCGGGACAATATTTTTCCAGGGGAAGAAAAAGTCCCCAGGAATAAAAAGAAACCACGGAGATTCCTGGACAATTTTGAGTTTGGATTAGCCGATTCAGTTTTTGATCGATGAAATAACGTTTTGAATTTTATTTCTGAATGGGATGGGTGCTCGGAACCAGGCAGAACCTTAGCTGGACTCCCCCTGGTCCTGGAGGAACCAGGGATGGACCCAGGGGCCTGGCTGGAAAAACATCTGTACATAGTTTGAATTATTAGGCTGTTTTTAATTTGCACAAATATGTGAGAATGAAAAAAAAATTTCTATAATGTTGAAATTGTTCATTCGTGATGCAAAATCTGTTCATGTTGAGGGTAGGGTTTTTAGCTGTAGATTGTTGATCCACTTTTTTGGTAATTTTTTAAAAAAAAATAAACTCCCATGTGACCTACTACCTCCAGAATCCAAAAATAATGTTTATCTTTCTATCAGAATTGCTGGAGCAACTGTACAGGACGCAGACTTTAGGTATTTTGATGCTGGATCAAGAGAAACAAATGGGCTGCATTTACTTCCTGCCATCCATCTGTATTGAGTGACATCAGTGCTACATCATCTTAAAACTAGTTAACATTTTCTCTGTCTTACTAATGGTTTGTTTTCTTGTTTTTTAAAAACCTGTTTGAACTTAATAAATTAAAAAAATACATTTCATTAATGTATTTTTATTTTCTGTAAATCACAAAATTTCACCAAGTATTTTAGGTCTAATTTGTTGTACAAATTTCTTAATGCACTGGAAATAAGACACAACTAACTTAAAAGTAACTTTTCAGCAAAATATAGGAACTTGTTTTAGAAATAGGAAAGAAATACTGGTTCCATTTGTAACAGATCCGGTTACGGGACTACAAAACACTTGAGCCGCGATAGACAACAAGTCATTGTTTCTTCTGTATTTATTTAATATGGAGAAGTCAAGATTTTGAGTTGTCTTCTATGGCTGTACAAAAACAACTTTTACAAAGAAAGAAATAATGTCTGACTAACTTATCACAAGAGGGCTTGAAACAGCAACTCTTGAATATATTAAAGTTGTATTTACAGACAAAATTGTTCTGTTTTCCTTAGTTATTTCTGAATCTCCACCACCTGTGTGTGATTTCCGTAGCTGTTTTGAGTTTCCGATTGTGTTGTCACCAGCATATTTAAGTTCACCTGTGTTTCTTTCCGTTTGTAGAATCCTTTGCGTTCACTTAGCTGCAATCTCAGCTTAGTGTTGATTGACTGTCATCTGGCTAGGTTCCCGGTTGAAAATAAAGCTTCTGTTAATGCTTTTTATGCTCTGCTGGACTACCTTCATTCACCAAAATGCACAAACCTGAAAAACCATTATATTAGCATTTAAGAATAAAAAACATCTTCCAAAAAAATCAGAAATAAAGGGACAAACAGTCAGTTACCGGTTGCTATTGTAACCACCGAGAACAACCCTACCATACTCGGGTAGGGGATTTCTCAGGTACAAAACGGAGTAAAATTGATCATGAATACATTAATACCCTAAATAGGCTTGATCAGACAAGGCATCTAAAAAAAAAAAGATGCCTTGTCTTGTAAATATATATACGGATCATATATTTAGATTATGATCCGCATTATCTTGGTAAAAAGACTTCTTTTATCTTGAGGATTTACCCTGCATCCAGCTGATCCACTTAACTAACACTACTAGCAGAGAGTTTTTATTTTAACCCTTGTAGAAATGGGTCCAACTGACCCCACACACGTAAAACTTGTATCATTTGCCATAGTCCTATACGTTTGCCTTACTCCTCACACACACAAGGGTTAAGTAGTCTATGATAACAATGCTATCGCTGACCACAAAGTAACCCTTGTTATTTCTATGAGTTTGCATCTCCTGGCAAATTTATTAAGCTTCTGTAAACCCAAATTCCTGCTGGAGTTGTACATCAATTTTGAGTCGTTGTAGGACGCTGGATTCAGATCCAACGTAGGCCAACCATTCGCAGCGACCTACAAGAAACCCCATCGTCTGACCACGAATATACTTCGTAGCCAGACAAATCATTTGGGGGTACATATGTTCTCTGTCCTTCTGATTGCTTCTTAACTTGTTTTGAAAAACCTATTTGAAATAAATAAAATTCATGTTATTGTATTTAAAACTTTAAGTTCCTCTAACAAAGAAAGCTTTGGTGTTGCTCCGACACGGCTGTTGGAAAAAAAAAAGATGAAGAAGGGGTAGGAATAGGGCACAATTTGTCAAGTAAATTAAATTTGTAGCGATTCGAGTTTTCTGTGTTTATTTTAGGATCTGTGTTCTTTTGAGTCCCTGTGATGTCCTGTCCCTTTCCCCTTGATTGTCCCCCAGGTGTATCTCATTTCCTGTGATTACCTTCGTGTATTTAGTCCACCTGTTGTCTTTGTCCCTTGTCAGGTCCTTGTTATTGTCATAGTGAGTCTGTCACAGTCAGTCCTAGTCTGTTGTAGTCAATCCTAGTCAGTTTGTAGTCAATCCTAGTCAGTTTGTAGTAAGTCACATGTCATTTGTCTCTACAGTAGAACTGTAGAGTCCTGTGTTGACATTAGCTCTCATTTTTCAGATCTGTGATTCAGTTGCTACTGGTGCTCAGCCTGGCCCCTCACTCTGAGGTGCTGCTGCCTCCTGGACTGTGTTGAGCTGTTCATCTATCATTAAATCATCGTTTTCATCTAAAACCTGGGTCTGCCTGCATTCTCCCTCACTTCCACAACATCACTTCATGACAAAATTTAATTAAATATAACCTCAATATTTGTTTGTAACTTAGCTCAATCAAATGTTTAAAATTGATTGAGGTTTAATAGAAAAGCTAGTTGACCGTCTGTCCCCTGATTTTTTTTTGCGGGCATGGTTCGTTCAAACACCAGCAGTAATGGTGGAGGAGAGCGAGCAAGTCTGGACATTTCAGTTGTGCTAAATGCTTTTACAGGATTATTTGAATCAGACATTGTGGCATGTTAAATTGATTTTCCAATATTACACAAGAAAGCAGAATCGCATAAAACACATCTTCAAATTTGCCACTAATTACATAAATATTAATTACTGCATCAGAAAATCAAAATCCCTTGACGTAATTTCATTATCTTTCATTTTTCAAACTGTTCTTGTCATTTCTTATTGTTTTTTAGGAATTGTATCTTGTTTTTGTAAACTTTTGCCTTCAAAGGAAATGCATCTCTAATTTCTGTAGCGCAAATACAAGACTGTCCCTTTAAGAGTTTGATCAGAGTTCTCAAGGCTAACACACGTTTTAACGTATATTTTATGCATAGTTTGCAAACATTGCCAAGTTTGTCTTCTGTTTTAATTTAGATGACAAAAAATGATTTCCTTTCTTGATCAGAAAAGCCTTTAATTTGAAAACCTCCACAGGAAGTGTAGCGTTCAGAGCGGCGCGTCTCCTGCTCAGCGCTGTGCGTAAAGGCGCACAGACTCTGCGCTGGTTAGCAGGAGGATTTTCTGCTGTTTATTTCTCTGCTTCCTGCGGCTGAGATGAGAAGTGACTCTCCAAACATCTGAGAGGATTTTATTTGTTTTGTTTGTTTGTTTGTTTTTATTTCTGTCAGATTCGTGAAGGACTCAGGATGCCTGAACGCTGCAGGTGGTTGATAACGACCTGCATCTGTCTGCTGCTGGTGGTCGCACAGATAAAATCTCAGCACAGAGGTAAGAGGATTTGAAGACATTTTAGGCAACTAATCATTGAAATTCTGAAGAAGATGCTAAAGTATTGAGGAAATCTCATTAAAAGGAATGTGTTGGGCTTCTTTTCTAATAAGTTTCATGGATACAAAGAGAAGCTTTCCTAGAAGGAACGTGTCTGAGCTTGATGAAAGTGTCCAGGCTTGCTTTTTGGGAATTAAGGACACATCTTCTCCTCGGCTGTCAGAGACGCTGCCTGCTGAGTTTGAGTTGGATTTCTGCCTAAAGGATGTTACCTGGGCGCATCACATCCAACACTGACTGGTGCTGCTGATTTGATTCTCTGTGTTCATTTTGTTTTTATTTTACATCACTTTGGGTCCTTATTTTGTCTTTATGTGGCAGGTTTCTATCTTTTTGGAGGCTTTTCTGTGAATTCCCATTTAAGTTGGGAATTCATATCTTTATATGGTCATTTTGCCTCTTTTTGTTTGTGTGCCTTTTATGGATTGGTATTTGCGTGGGCACATTTAACTCCATTTTCTATCTGCCTTGAATTTTTGTTGCATATGAACATGTAGCTGCCAGAAAATCTTGAAGCGTCATTTCTTTGCATACTTTTCATATAAATATACAGTATCTAATATCCTGTTTTTTTTTTTTTTTGCTTGATCCTGCCTGACAAAACTAAACTTAAAATTAAAATATGAATCCACAAGCTACCATGAATTAGATTTAATTTAATGTTTGTCATTGTACACATGTCCAACAGTACAAAATATGTTGGAAATATCTATAATATAACCATAAATTTGGTGATATTTACAATATTAATCAGTTGAATTTATGTACACATACAGATATAACTACCATATTAGTGCATGTGAGTATTCAGGGTGGTAATTGCTTTTGGGAAAAAGCTGTTTTTGAGTTTGTTTTTGTTTATATGCAACTGTAGCGCCACATTTAAACTGTGACTTTATACAGTTGTATATAAACTTTAAACTCACTACAGATGCACCTGCATCGGATGCAGGAAAGTAGGAGTGCACTGATTTATCGGTTGGACGATTTCCTACATTTTATTTAGAGATTGGTGATTGGCTGATGCGTACATGTGAAGCCAATCTTACTCCTTGACCGACCCACCAGACCCCATCATGTTTGCATGTTTAAAATTAGCTCTGTTGCCAAATCTGTGACCTTCTTGCTATATTTAGCATCATTCCAGATTTAAAAAATTGGTATCAATCAAAATCAGAATCGACAGATCAGGCTTTTTAAAGATTGGCCAAAAAACTGCAATCGGTGCAGATAAACAAAAATCATGGATTAAGGTAGACACAAGCCAACAGATTGGAAAACTCACCACCACATGGTGTGTGTGGATGCACATTAATGTATTTGTGGTTGTTTTGGAACAATGTGGTATCAATTAGAGGTAAGTGCAATGCCAACTCTCCCCAATCGCCTGGCAACTCCTGCCCAAAACTACCCGCCTCCAGGGTCTCCTTGGTATTCACTAGATAAGCACACACAGCACCAACAAAACTTTATTTCTATTTCTCTTTTTCTTTCTTAAGCTTTTTCCTCTTCCTGTGGTTCTGTAATGTTCTGTTAAAATATGCAAAGCTTCGTCATTTGTTTCTGAGCGTGCATCTGCTCAATTGTTTGGCTAATTTTTGCATGTTTGCTCAGTTATAGTTTGGCTTGTAACATATTTCTGTGCAGTTCTGCAGTTCCAGCAAAGGCCAAGAGATTTTTCCCCCATGCAAACTCACTGCTTTAGTTTAAAGATCGCAACGTTTAATGACTATTGTTTCTCTGCAGCTTTCACCCAAAAAAGTATATTTGTTTCTTTGTAGCTATTGTGTCTTTGTGGTTAATTTCCAACTTTTGCCAGAAGTAGTTAATGTTTTAAGCACAATTGTATGTGTTGTGGTTGATTTGATCTTTTTTTTAAATATTCAGGTCTCTCCTCCTAACATAGATGCTTTTTTGATCATTTTATAACTATTGTTGTTGTTCCTTTATGTTTCCTTTGTTATTTTGCAGATATTTAGACTAAGTTTTAGCATTTTGTGTTGCGGTTTTTCTTTTGCATTTTTCTGTTTAATTCTATTGATCTATTCAAAGAAAAACAAGTTAAGCTAATCAAAAGTCCTTGAAGAATCAGTGTAATTTTGATATGTTAACATCATCTGAGAATTATGCTTTCATTTTTAAGAGAAAGGTGAATTTGCTCTTCTTTATTAAAATTTAAAGTTCAGATTTTCCTTTCTCCAGGGCTCGTCAGACCCTCCCAGTAACACAGACACTCATCTTCATGGCCTAATTTTACCTGGCGGCTTGTCTCTTCTGCAGATTACACACACACACACATACACACAAATGTTATGCTGACATCCAGGCATGCCCACATGTTCATGTAGAGACAAAGCCTCTCAATATGCAGAAGTGCTTTGCAAGCTTTACAGGAATTCACACAAGTCAAACATTTCATTGCATAAAAATGCAGGTTTTTTGCAGAGTTTACAAGTTCTTATGAAGGTAAATAATCTACACAAAAAGATAAATGCAAGCATGATTGTTAAAATCCTCCAAATAAGGGAATGTTTTACCTCTAGTCACATAAAAAAGCCTCATAAAATGGTAATTTGCCATCTGGATCTGTAGACAATGGATCTCTACATCCTTCTTGTTTACATTTTTTCCATTTAACTCCAGATTTACAGTTCTTAGCACATAACGAGCAGAAGATGTTTCTCTTGGGTGGCCCAACACCATGTTTTATGTTATATTAGAGCTTATATATTATCAAAGCAGACGCAAGTGGGAGTAATAAAACTCTAAGCTCCATGGTGTGTCTTAAGGGTGTAAAGAAAATACAGGGGGGTTGTGGGATAATTGGAGCTGAGAATAGTAGTTTATTTATCCCGACTGGAGAGTATATTACCTGCCTGAACACGAAGACCCAATTTTCCGTCTTGGATTTATGGTAGAAAATTTCTTGGCTCAGACTGAGCTTTTAAAGCCTGAAAACAAAGAGAAGGGAGATTTCATGATGGAAGTGAGGACTATGCAGAGTTAAGTTATACAGGATATAATTGGTTATATACAAACTTTAAATTCACTACAGATGAAAGAATTATAATCCATGTGTGACATGTTTTCTTAGGTTTAATCTGTAAAGGTAATCATATCCTACAATCCTGATAAGATTAGATGAGATGTTTATGCAAACAATGTTATTTTAAGTCTTTGCTGAGTTTTATGAAACCATTTCTGTAGTCAAGATTGCATTTAATATTTTACTTTTTTTGGTCATATAATCTGATCCCACATTTTTATTGGCTGTATAAAGTTTTGAAAATTTTCAGTTGATTTGAAGATGAGTACTTTTGAGCAGTCTTACCTCCAGTCAGTTACCTCACAATTAAAATCAAATTTTGATTCTTTGGATCACAATTCAATTTGATATCAGTTCGATTCAATAAAAAACTGATTTAATAATAAGTAGCATAAAAATTAATTGGATATATATTAGCAATTTTATGTATTATGTTTTTTAATTAAAGAGTCAGATTACTTTAACTGTATAGCAGTAAAAACTAGAAGAGTAACATTCTATGTAAACATAAATTATTTCTTGGAAACATTTTTGAATAATCATTTTCAAGCATATTTGCACAATAATGCAACTTTGACCCAAACTCCTTGCTAGTAGATGGTAAAGTAGACTAAATAGATGTTTAACAAAACTGATAGTAAGCTTAAAAAGAAAAAGAACTTCAAGTCAAAGTATTTTATATTCAACAAAAAGCTGATGTACTGGTTTAAACTGCTCTAGTGGATAAATGACTTTATGCTAACAACTCATATTTTAGCTAATAGAAACAGAGCTAAAAACCGCTCAGAGAAAAGCTAACAAAAATGCTAACAACTACTAAACCAGAGCTAAGAGCCAAATAAATAAAATGTATTTAAGAGTATTTTACTTTTACATTTAATGAGAATAATTCCTGAAAACGGCTTGATTTGTATAGAGGTAAATTCACCTCATTATTATTCAAACAAAGTCTAATTTCAATTTTAAAAAAAATTATCAAAACGTTTACAATAGACAATTGTAGACATATTTTGTCTATAATGCAAAGTTTTTTATTCAAATCACTTCCTTTTTCTCATAAAGAGAATTTAATTTTTATTTGCAGTCACAATGAAATTGTCCCAGAAGTTATTGTTATAAACAATGTTGTTTTGAGACAATTTTCAAGTAATATTATGCTAATGGAATAACACATTTTGAAAAATCAGTCAACTTTAAATTCTAATAAACCTTTAGAAAGATGCGTTAAATATCCAAAATAAATAGACAAAATGACACATAAAATGAATTAAGTCTATGTAAACAAAAATAGTGCGTCAAAAACACCGGTAAGTTGAAACAAAAGCAATGAGAAGAGAAAACTAATAAACCACAATTCAATAATTTACTGATTATTTGCTTGATTGGCAAACTTAGTTTTGATGCTCCCTCTTTCTTCATGTAGTGTCAAAAATATATATTTGAAAAGTTCAAGAAGATGATTTGACTTATAGTTTTTATGTGTAGATATGCTTGTGTGTGCAGCAACGTCTGGACAGGTTGAGTAAATAGTGAAAACTTGGCCTCTTAAAACAAACTCGCGGCGTCTTGTGCTCCACATCACCTCAGGGACTTTTCGCATCTGCAGTTAACTCCCATTTTTGTGTAATTACCACTTTTATCCCAAGCGTGTCTCGCATGCAGCTTCGTTTGCCTCCTGCAGGTGATTAGCCCTGCAGACTGCAACCAGTGAAACTTCAAAGTCTCCCCAATGCAGCTGGGGGTGTTTTCTACCTGCTGCAAGATGTTAAAGTGTTGCAACAGAGGTGTGACCTCATGCAGAGGAGGTGACAGGATGTTTGGTTTTACATCTTTCATCTTTCCATGTACAGTCCGTGTGAATGTCCGCCTGGCCGTTCTGATCTCAGCTAATGGGGGGAATGTTGTTTTTCCAGCTGCAGGACTCGTGACGATGGTGGCTGTGGTTTCTGCTCTCACCTGCTTCGCTCCTTCAGATCTAATCATCAGAAATCCACAGACAGCATACGGCGTCATGCTAAATTTAGCTTAATTCAATAGCGGGGACACCTGGGCAGAGATTTAAATGTTTGGACTTCGCAGATGTTTCAAACTGTCTGAAATCTGGCACAATTGGTTTCGGGCTTGTAACCAAAATATAATCCAGAATTATTAGAAATTAGTGTGGTTTCAATCTAAAACAATCAAAGATGCAAAACAGTGAAAAACAGCTGTTTTAGTAAGACAAAACTGAAACTGTGATGACAGGCAAAGTTCTGGATATGTTCTTAGTCTGATAACAATCTCTTTTATTTGTTCTCCTCATGTTTTTTTATTTGAGGACAAAAATCTGGCTTCAATCTTCCGTACATGAAACGGCTCCTTTACTGCATGCGTGTCTTTTTGCTACAGATCAAACTTTCTGAACGAAAATGTTCTTGCGTCTGTAGTTTTTCTGTTTTATGATTCAGCGTTACCATCATCATAATCAGTCCTAAACCTACAAGAGTTTAAACCTGCAGCAGCAGCAAGGCCTCAAGCTCACGTCGCCTGAAGCTGAAATGCTGCTGAGTTCAGATAACAGTTTCACTTCTAACCACCAAAACAAGCTTCAAAGTTGCTTTTCATTTTCCTCTGTCACTCATTTCATTAAGAACTTTTAATTTATTTCCTGAAAACTGAGCACTTTCTAAAACAGACGTCCTCATTCAGCGACTCAAACAAGGAGCTGACTGTCTTCAGTCGGCTGTGAATGCGGCGCCCGCGGCTGGATGAAGGAATTAAAACGTTTTGCAGCCTCTTGTTGCCTTTGTTCATGCCAACATCCTACAGGATTGTTATGGGTGTTTATTTCTGAGTTTCTGCCAAAGTAGCCTTGAGAAAAACTTTCTTCTACTTTGCCTGTTTGGCTTTGAAGATGTTATCTGATAGTGGGAAAGCACCTGTGGATCAAATGGAAGCCTAGCTAAACTTGGAGGTAAAGAAAGGAGGGGATTCATCAGAAATGCAGGCAATTGTAACTCTGGAGGAGCTGCAGAGTCATCAAACCAATAGGCCACATCACTTTACTGTTATAAAAAAACAAAATAATCACCAAATACTACATTTCTACCAATGTTTCTGCCAAAATTTCAATGACAAATAGAAACTATAATGTTAAAATCTGATTTCCGTTCCTCTAGTGCTTTTATTTTGACATTAAATCAGTAAAAAATGGAGTTTAACAGTGAGGTAAGTCTCTGCTGCCATCTGCTGGTTCTTGTGGTGTATGGATGCATCAGCATGTGTGAAAAATATAAATCTTTTTGCTTGAATTTTGACTATATGACTTATTCTTTGCATATAATAATAAATGTTTTATGCATTTCCACACTGTAGTAGCTTTAGCTTCCTTATTAAGTTCATTGTAAAGATTTTAAAGGTTCTGCTGCAGTTTCTCAGCTCTATCAGCTTCATGACATGTCAAGTTTCAGACACGGTATTGTCCAACACTCGTTATGAAACACATCTGCTCCTGTGCAAAGAATAGAGGGAAAAAACCCAGCAGAGTAAAAAACTGAACTTTTTATGGCTTAGTGGCCTGGAGCAACAGCAGACTTTGATCAGAACTGGTGGTTGGTGATGTTCCGGGTCATAAATTGGGAACGTTAAGTCAGCATTTGGGATCATGTTATCAGACAGAAATGGATGGTGATGTTGTTTTACTAGTTTCTGATGCTTTTGATGTTTGTTCTGCCTCACAGAGAGGAGGAGAATAATGAGAAGGGAATGAGAGAGACGGCTGGAAGCTGCTGTGACTTGAAATAATTGCTGCAAAACTCTAATATTGAGTCACTTCATGTTTAGTTAATATTCAGTTGTGGGTAATGCAGCACAACAAATAAAAAGACGTAGCTTTTTTTGACACTGAAGTTAAATCCAACCAAACTTTTCATGTTTTAGGTCAGATTGCTAAATACCACCATAATACTTACTTTCTTTACTTACTTTAAATAATTAATATTGATGAGTTCCATTGGCATAAAAATGTTTTGTAAATGAAAGGTTACTGGTTTGTTAGTTTTGTCTTATTTCAAATGTGCCAAGAAACCAAAGTGACTTGGTAAGATGTGTTTTTGCAGTGACTGCGTTCTGCACATCTGCTAACAGCAGCAGCGTTGTCTGAATAAACAAATGTGCCACGCAGCTTTGGGTGTGGGATGTCCGGCAGCTGGAATGTGGAACAGCTGGACGTCCCGCTTGGCAGACGACATGGACTCTATGACGATGAGGAGGAAGAGGAAAATGTCTCCTTCTCTTATCTGTGAGAACCTGGAAGTCTGGGGATTTTCACAGTGAGATGTCAGCTGCTGCCTCTCATTCATCACTCCGTGTTGCTGCTGTGTTTCTGTCCAGCTGTGCTGCTCATCACATTTCAACCAGAACAACACAAACTGACTTCTTCTGCGTTCGTTGTCCTGGTGGAACAAGGAGTAGCGAAGCACACGTCAGGGCGGTTTAGCCAAACCACCCCCTCTTACTTGCTATGGAACCTGATTCACTTCTCGTCGGCTGCAGCTCATTTGTTTTCTGTAGCAACACGTGGAGAGTTTTCTCACGTCATCTAATTTGTCAGCTGCGGCGCTCATTTCTCCACAGGCTTTTCCTGCTTTTTCCCACAGTCTGGTGGCAAAAGAAATTCCCTTTTAAAGCAATAATACTTAAAAAAAATTTTTTTTTAGAAACCACAATAACTATTATTTTCTGAACGAATACTCCTAAAATGTTACTAATACGTTGCATATTTGTATATATTTTTGGTTGAATCGTTGCATGTTTGGACAATTATTCCCTCTGGCATCGGTGGCTGTGCAGTTATGATGTGTAACCATGGCAACAAGGTGTTGTTTTTACACCTGATTAGCATCTCAAAAGCACCTCGGAAAACCAGAGGAAGTTCAAACCATCACCTGAATTAATCATAATGGACAAACATTGTATCCCCTACTCCAACATCTTTCAAATTTCCAGCTCTACCTCCATATGTATCAATCTCTTTATGCAAAGAGATTGATTTACATAAAGAGATTGATTTGTTTCATGTTTTGAACGTGGGATAAAATGTTTAATTTGATTTCATCTGAGCAATTTACCTTTCTCAGAAACTGCAGAATGGATTTTTTTAAAATGTTTTTCTTCTTGCTACTCTTCAATAAAAGTCACAAATGTCAAATTCACAACTAATAATTGTCCTGTTAATAGAGTTATGACATGTCACTTTACTGCTTGTTTTATTATTGCTGTAGAAGTATTAGGTGACTTCTACAGTCAGTTGTTTTTGGAGGATTTTACTGAAAAACATCAAATTGAAACTAGAAAAACATGCTACACGCTTTAGATATTTGTAGAAAGTTCTTTCTTTTGTTGGCTTATGTCAAATCCCAACAAAATACATCAAGGTTTATAGACAGAATTTGGAGAAATATCAAAAGTTTTTGCAAAAATGTTAGGTTTATGAGAAGTTATTTCTCTTTCACAAACATTTCCCCTGCCCTGGTTTTACTTGCCAGTTTAGAACGAACACAAATAATACGGCAAATTGAGTTTTGGATTTGAAAATATTAACTTAATCTGAATATTTCAAGCTATTTCTGCAGATTGTGGGAGCCAGCTGTTTAGTCATTCAGGGAGGAGTTTCAGTGTGTTGGGGAAACTTTCTGTCATCACATCTCGGTTCTCCCACTTTGGCCTGTTCACTGGGAGGGTCTGTGAGCGGCTTATGTCTGAGCTGCCATTCAGTGGATGCTCAGTGGGCCCCGATCAGCGTGGATTTAACTGCTGAGCGGCTGGCTAACAGGTGGCGGCGGTCAGGGGAAACAGTGGAGCTCTCTGCTGACGGGAAACAGCAGCATGTCGGGGATCCAGACATTGTCACTTCTCCTGGTTCTCTGTGCTGGCAGCTTGGAGGCTTGGTGGTTTTCCAAAGAACCTGAACCTACAACAGGAATCCCAACCACAGAAGGAGCCACCACTCCCAGTGGGGTGTTGGTGACAGAAGGGACGGAGGATGGCAAAATATCGCAGGTTGGGGAGGAAATCCTTAAAGTGGCAACTGGAATACGTCAGGTTGTCGACGACTGGGATGCGACTACAACCGCCTGGACTACCAGTGGAGGCCTGACAGGGACGGTGGAGGCAGCAAAGCCCAACATTACAGATGAAAAAGGCAGGTTGAGCGGGGCGAGGGTGGAGCAGGAGGTTGGGGAAGGGGATCGGATTTGGTCCGGTGCAGAGATTTCTAGCGTTGACACCACTTCCACATCACCTTGCTTCCCCGTCCCCTCTGATTGGCCGATATGCAAACAGCCAAAGGTTTTCTCGCTGCCAAACATTTTCAACCACACTTCTGTGGAGGAGGTGGAGGCTGTCCTGCGGGAGTGGGTGTGGCTTGTGAGGGCGGGGTGTCACAGTGGTGCAGAGTGGTTCCTCTGCCTCCTGCTGGCACCCTGGTGCCCGATTCCCGCTGCACCCCTTCCCTGTCGCGGCTTCTGCCAGTTGCTGCAGGACAATTGCTGGGCGGCCCTGGAAAACGGGCGTCTCCCAGTAGACTGTCACTTCCTGCCGGAAATAGAGCAGGAGTACAAGAGTCCTGGGTGTGCAGCTGTTAGTAGCAGGAAAGGTAACCCAGTGGATTGAAATGTATCCTGAGTGCCGATACATTTCAGATCTGGTCAACGTTGTTTGTGTTTGTTGTAAATGTTTACACGTTTTGGCTAGATGTGTCCATCATGAAGCAACTTAAGTTAATATCTTATATTTTAAATCAGGGATGTCAAATTAATTTTTATTTGGAGCCAATGTGTCGATAAAACCCATTAACTAACTGTTCAAATATTAATAAATAGCTGTCCGAGCATTCTAACATTTAAAAACAATTGAATTTTACAATATTTGGTACTCGCCATATCAATCACTTGACCTCAAGTAAGGCTGAGGCAGCAGTATCATAAAAGTAAGAAATCCTGCCACCTGCAGGTCGGAGTTAGTAGTCACTTAAATTCAATGTTTTTGACCATTTTTGTGTAAAATTTGCAATAAGCTGAGTTATACATTAAACTGGAGGGGCTGATTTATGCCATTTGGAGTCTGGAGTCTAGAGGGCCGCATAAAAAGCTACTGAGGATCAGATTTGGCCCCCAGGCCCTGAGTTTGACACATTTTAAATCATGTCAGATTTTCCTAATTGATATTTTCTCTTTTTTTCTGCAGCAAAATATCCAAAACAGCAACATATTAATGAAACTGTAATGTAATTACACCTAAAATGTTAAAAAACCGAGAGGATTTATTTTTATGACAAATTCCAATTAATCTTTCAAAAAACTAAATTGTCCATATTGTCAGGATTATTTCTACTATTTTAGCATCGACACATATCAATAAATCGGTAAATGTAGTTACTGGTTGCAGTTTAGTGATACAAATCACTTTTTTTATTTTTGTCCAAAAGAATGAAAAATAATGAAATAGTACAATAGTATGAAATTGTTTGACATTTTTTAGTTACCTAACATCTAACATCATTTCATTTCATTTCATCTCATTTGCTCCGATTCTGTTTACTTAAGATAAACAAAATACCTATTTATGCTTAAAATCAGTTGTATTGTAAAGAAATAATTTAAAAGCTTTTCTTCTTTTCTGTAAAATCCAAAGGGATGTAATGCATAAAAACCTCTTTTTTGTGTTTTAGTGTTTTCATAAATTTAGCAGTGCAGGGTTGTCAGCTAATTTTCAGTGTTAACCTTTGAACTGCGCTCCATAAAACTGTCAGTATGTTTTCCCATAGGAACAGTTTGTACAAATGCCCCATGTTTAATGGACAGATGTTCCAGGTTCATGTTTAGATATTTTTTTCTATCTTGTAAAAAATAAAAAATAATGTATAAGTAAAAAATAATTGGGACATTTTGCTCCAGAAAGCAAACAGGCTTGTAAATTTACGCAAGGAAAGGTGTTTTGGATGTTTTGCATTGTGCGGAAAGGGAACAGAAATCAGTTTAGTTTTATGGGTTTAAACTCAACACATGCAAAGAATCAACTTAAATTGATCAAAATGTGGAAGAAATCTAGGAGTTCAGGTCTTCCTCTTTTCCTTCTCGTTTTAATGATCAAATTTTGCTTGATTTGTCCCCAAACCACCTCAAAGTTTTTCTCAGATTTCTAAACCTGAACTGTCCATTGTCTCACTCTTAGTGAAAACTCTACATCTTCAGCTCATCCTCCAGTCTTAATGATATATAGCTGTGAATATATACGGCTGTATATCATGGCAGGCCCCACTGCCAACTTGTAAACTTTCTCCTTCTCTTGCAGCCTCATGTGACAAATCATTCCTGACACTTCCCGATTGCTTTGGATAGTTGACCCCAAGTACTTAAATTCATTCATCTTCCAACCATTTACTCCTTGGAGTTTGTTCACACACTATCATCCATTTTCATTCTTTTCTCCTCATGTCTCCTGACCTTCTTACTCCTGATCCATAAAAATCACAATGTCATCCGCAAACATCGTAATTCATGAGTGCATGTTCATCAGAGCTGATCCTTGATCGTTTTACCATCAGTGGGTGAATATTTCCAGAGAAATGGTGCATTGATCATTACATTTGTGTGCTGAATGCTTCACCACTGTCTTCCAGTCAAACATAATTAAGGAGGGTTGCAAAGACTTTTATCAAATCAAACATGAAGATAATCTGATTACCATTGTTTCCCAGAACATATTTAATCTTCAAAAAAACTCCCAGACAAAGGAACAATTAATCAGCTGACTTTCTGGATTTTTATACCACATTGGCCTTAAATAGTGTCTGACATTTACCAAATGCAGTTTTGTACATCTGAGATTTTGTACCAACTCGCCTTCAGGATGTTCAGTAATCACCATGCACTAGTTCATTCCAGCCTTTGGGATATTTCATAGCATCATGCATTAATTAGACAATTCGGACCAGCATGCAGCACATTCTATACTTATTTTCCTCCTTTGAAGAGTAGTAAAGGAATTATCAGATAATGTGGCTAATAAAAATATGAGTAAAGTTTAACAGTTGATGGGCTCAGACCAAAACTAATAATTTGAGTAATAACCATTTAGAACCAGTAGAAACCAGCGACTCCAGTTGATTACCAAAGAAAATATGCAAAGTTACCAAAATCTCAGAATCTGAACAGGTTACCTGGAGATTGGAGCTGCTTAATTGCTCTGGCAGATTTAACAAAGACCATGGATGCTATAGCTGCTGCGGTAGTGGAAAGACGTTTCCAGTGTGTGAGTTAATGCAACATCTTCATTAGGGATTGAAACTATTAAAGTTAAATAGGGAATGAAAACAAAACATTGTTGCAACCCATTAGAATCAGTACAGGATTTGTTTTGGCACATATTCAGGTTTTTCAATCTTTTTTGTGCAATAATTTAGATTTTCATTGGATTAGAAGTAATAAACTTGTGTTTGTTTTTTCTGCTCCGTGTCAGTTGACTCAGACGGGTTTTCCCCCATCCCAGTCCTCCGTTTCTGTTCTGATTTTTATCTCTTCTTCATTGTGGTGACTTCTAATCAGTTGCTGGGATCTGCTTCTTTCCATAATCCCAGAGAGGGAAAGTCAGTGAGGTCATCTGCTGTGGGAGAACCTTTTTTGGGTAGGGGTGGGAGCTGTAGATGACTTTTATGATGGATGCTGTGGGTGGGAAATCGTTTTTTTCTTGGGGAAGACTGCCTATATTGTATAGGCAGTTTGGGAGAGGGCAACAATGTCGAGGTTGGAAAAAAGAGAAGCCTTGTAGCTGGTGTGACACAAGGCAGTTTGTGGTTTCTGCCACAGGTCAAAGGGCAGCGCCAGTCGCCTACCATCTGAACCCAGCAATGCTTGCAGTAAATGAGTGTCGGGCAGATAACTAAGATGAGCAGACTGATAGTGGGATGCTGTCTGAAAAAGGCTGAAACACTTTGTTATTACACAATTTAAAGTCTCCAAAAATGACTAACTTATTTCTATCCAAAACGGAACTACTTAGAGCTGGAGATTAAAGGAGGTAGTAAATCCAATCTTTCAGAAATTAACCCAATTTCCTGAACATGCTTACACTTTTCAACAAGGCTGGTTTCAGAAGATAGTACACCAAAGTCAATTATTTTCTCTTTTCTGCTTCTTATATTACTAATTAAGTTTATTGCTAAGATGATGATAAGACTGTGTTCTGCTGGATCATGACTGGGTTTGTCACATTCTTATTATGTTACTGTATTTTTTTAATACTAAATTAATTATTGATAATCTGGGAGGGAAATGGCAGTACTCTTTACAAGCTTCTAAAAAAATCTTGGCATTCTGATTTATGTTGTGGTCAAATAGTTTTTCTTCCAAGGGTTTTGTGAATCTTGTTGGCAATGCATGTTTAGATACAGGTATATTTTTTGAAATACAACTACTTCTGAAAAATAAATCTGATGGGCTCTGTCATCATTGGGTTTTGGAGCAGGATGGTGATTCAAAATGTACAGTCAAGTTGGCACAAACTTCAATATCCATCTCAGTCTACAGACTTAATTTCACCTTTGAGGTGAGCTGAAGAGAAAAGAGCATCAGAGGATTGGTCAAAGATTGCTCCTTACTCTACACTAGCGGTCTCAAACTACATTCCTCCAAGGCTGGTCTGCTGCAACGTTTAGATGTCGCTCTGCTTCAGCACACCTGGCTCTAATATTACCTCATATGTTGAACTCTGGAGGTCCTGACTGCATGCCAGTGAGGCCGTTTCGTTCAAATGTGGACTCTTGCCCTCAAGCAGTTTGAGCCCTTTGCGTACCGTATTAAAGGTGAAGGCAAAGAGTTGTCCTATTGGAAACAGTAAGAACTTTTTTATTAACTACATACTTCAACGTCTCGTTTCTCTGCTCGGACCAAATTCTTGGCTTAAAAGTATGTTTTCAATCCATGAAACTTCACAGTGACTGCCTATCAGGCGGCGTCAAATAGCTCTGATCTCTCAGGGTAGGATTAAGGTCCTGGCTGTGGATCAGAGGTCAATCGAAGGTGCAGCAGCTGCCTCGCCTCTGTTAGTTAACAGGTTGGTCCCCAGAGGACAGAACTACAGCTGAGTGGCAGCTTAGCGAAAATATTTGTCTCTCTCACTGATTGTGCGAACGCCAGTATTTGGTTTCAGGTTATTTGAGGATAAAGGGTTTGATTCAGCACAGTGTATCATTATGTGGTCAGATTAGCATGCCTCCGCTGGGCTTGTTTGGCCTAATAAGGCAGGCAGCACTTAAAATTAGGTGAAATTCAGTCCTGGCTGGAAATAGTACTTATAAAGATTGTTCACAATGAAACATTTTTCTTTTTCTTTTCTTTTTTTTTTTAGCAATTAAGACATTTCAGGTCAAGAAGAAAGTTAACTTGTGTTTCTGAAGCCATTTATGTTTTTGCCTTTTTAACAACATGGAAGTTTAAGTAGTAAATCTTTGCTTATTAAATATTGGTTATTTTTGTATTTTCTGCAAAAAAAAATCTATACGTCTCCCCTGGGGAGGATATAAGTCCCTCTTCAACCTCTGGAGGAATCCTGTTTGCTCCATAATGACCTTCTGGCATGTTTCTACCAGTGTTTTCTGTCAGTCTTATTCTTTTGGGGCTGTGTGCTTCATCTATCCAAGGGTCCCTCATGATCCACTTTCCCATGGATATCTGACACGTATTTCCTTCCTCCTCCTGTTTGCCCATCTGTCCATCTGAGCCTCTTACTACTACTGAAATCTGAAAATGACACGGCAGTAATCATGTGAAACTGAATATCTACAAGTCCTAGACGGAGGGATGGTCAGCCCTGATGATTCTATCTGGAGACCTGAAACCAAACAGGACAGACTGAATAAATAGCAGATAAAATTGTTTCTCTAGAAGATTGTGCAACTTAAAGTTGCAGGAAGTCCAGTCTCTGTTGGGCAACATATATCTCAAGTCCAGAGAAATTGTGTTTTAGGAACCAGGAGTGTAGAAATAGTGTTGCTGAGGATGGTGAAGGGAGGGAGTCTGAGAGATGGTTTCTAAAACTCCACCATTATCTTCACTGTCTTGAAAGGTTTAAGCTCCATGTGGTTCTGACCACACCGGTGGACCAACCGATCCAATGTTTTAAAGGTTTATAAACTAAAATGAAGAAAAGAAATACATCTACTTTCTGTCTAATAATTTAGATTATTTAAAAAATGTAAGATTCTAGGATGTAGGATGAATAAATCTGTTTTCTGAAGCCAAATTCTCAGGAAAACCTTAAGAAACAGATTGCAAGTCTGATAAAATTCAAACTGTACGTCTGATTTTTAGGCAGACATTTTCAGTGGAGGTTCATTTCATTACTTCTAGGTTTATGTTTGTGGAGAAACTGTGGTGGGTTTAAACAGCTTCCAGAAGGGGACATTTATTCAATTAGAGCAGAACTTGAGGGTCTTAATTAAAAGCAAGTTACCCCGCTGAAGTGAACTTTCTCTGCACACATGAGCTGCAGCAGCTGCAGCAGCTGCATTAATGGCAGATGAACTGATAGCAGGTGCCCTCAGTGGGAAGAAGACCACCCTGTCCCACCCCAGATTCAGCTGGATCAAAATCCCACAAGGGTCCATCCACGCTAAACTAAACACACGAGAAACAATAATAATGCTGCACAGTTTTGCAATAAAATATTTACATCGGCATCTCCTTGGTTAGGTTTAAAGCTGCGTTCTTTAAATTTACATCTAAAGTAAGAGGAAACAATATGGAGTTCTTTTAAATGACTAATTATCAAGGCCGTTTATTACAGTTTAGTTTGTCAAAAAAATATTGTAGTGTTCCATGTGCTTAATGGTAAAATCCTTGTACCATTTCTGTTGGAACCTATCCAATTAACCAGGAGCAAAACCAAACATTGTTTTCCTTATTAGGTATCCAAAGACATCCCAAAGCGTTTCCAGTGCTGAAATGTTTCTAGTTCCTTCAGTGAATAACGCTGCTTCAAAGACACTGACATCCCATATAAACCCCATGTCGCCCATGAATCCACACAAGGCCAAAATTCATTCTCCCTTGTGATTGTTGGTGTATCAGAATGTGTTATTTCTCTCAAAGCTGCTACTTGTTTATCTTTGGCATATTACAGTCTGTGGGAACTGGATTATCAGCAAGTTTTTGCGCCCACTCTCTGTCTCATAAATGTAGCTCATAATTCTGTGTCTCATGTTTCTGTATCTAAATGTGTCTCAAATGTGTTGCTCAAGGAATCTGCTAGATGAAATTTCAGGGTTCTTTTTAACCTTCAGCTTTATTTGTTTTTCCTCTGGTGCTCATTGCTCTGTTTGACTCTTCGCCTGGATTTGTTTAAAACTCCAACATAAGATTTCCTGACTCATAATTGGACTGTTTGTTACAGAGTCATCCCTCGTCCCCGACAGAAGATGTCTTGTTCTGATTCAACACATTTTAATGAATCGGTTATTCACAGGACTGCAGAATTTGAAGACATGGTTGATACGTTTATGCAACCAATCAGTTGTGTTGGAGCAGACCTGTAGGTCTCCAGCATCTTAGATTTGGTGTTAGACTCCAGGAGGATGCATTTTTATTTTAGGTTCAGAAATGCTTCAAAGGTTTAATCCACGCTTTAAAATTTTATTCTGTCTTGGTCTGTCTTGCAGAAAAAAGCAGTGTCTTTTTGCACCAGCTGGTTGGAGATCCTCCACCGGATTCAATAGCCAAAGTTACAGTGGCCAGAGGACCTGCCTACAGGTTTACCTCAGCATCAACATCAGGACAACTGGCCAAGGACTTTGTCCCCAGTCCATTCTACAGGGACTTCACCATCATTTTCCACTTCAAAGCTTCCTCTCCTGCTGCATCTGTCCTCTTCTCCATCACAGACAGCGCCCAGAAACTCATGTACATCGGTGTGAAGCTCAGCGCAGTGCAGTCTGACCGTCAACAGATCCAGTTCTTCTACACTGAGCCCGATTCTGAGTCTTCGTATGAGGCAGCCAGTTTTGACGTTCCAAGGCTTGATGTCCACTGGAACGTTTTAGCTCTGTCCGTTCATGACGAGCAGGTCACTTTTTACTCAGATTGTGACAGGGATCCAGAAGTGGTGAGGTTTGAGCGCTTCGCCCGACCCGATGGACCTGGACGCAGGAAGTATGATCTTTGTGGGTCAAGCAGGAAGAGCTGATCCAGACAAGTTTAAGGTAATAAATAAGTAACTCTTACAATTTCCTTGGTACCACAAGTTTTATCTTCTTAGTCAAATGCATCAGACCTTACTCTGTACTCCTTACTCTGTTCACCTTGTTTCTAGTTGTGTAAGATTTCCTTTTTTATTGAACCTTTAATTGCCGTCCTCTAGTGGCTGTCTGCATCTTGGCTTCACCTCTGCCACACACTTCTTGACAGAAGAATCCATCCAAATTATGGGCCAAGCACACCGTCCCCATAGGGATCCTGCAGAGAAGGACTAGTGGGTTTAAGCGGATGCTGGCTTCACCTGGAGTTGGTCCAAGGAGCTTCCAGAGGATGTTACACCCTACAATATAGTGTATAACATCCTATAGGGCCTATAGCCTGTAATCTTCCACCACTTGTATCAGCACCTTCTGCTTCCTCTGCCTCCCACAAAAAAATAGCTTTCTTGTTGAGGTGCCTCCACTTCTGTGCTACAGGCCTGACAGGAGCCTCAACTACTGGTCAGGAGGGTCTGGCTGATGCCTTCTCTACATCATCTTCTTATAGGACCAAAGTTTACCTCCCATCTTTTCAGAGGACCTCCCCAAGCATAAGAATACTACTTAATGCTTGGAGCTAAAGCAACAGGACCTGCTCAACGCCTCCTTAGCACACCCAAGGCCAGTGTTCATATTGGCATTCAAGAGTGTTGGTTTCTCTACTGATGCAGCAGCA
Organism: Poecilia picta; assembly: GCA_033032245.1. Classification (NCBI taxonomy): domain Eukaryota; kingdom Metazoa; phylum Chordata; class Actinopteri; order Cyprinodontiformes; family Poeciliidae; genus Poecilia; species Poecilia picta. Next base: position 11,834,935 of record CM065354.1, read on the forward strand.
GATCCTTTGTCTGGAATAGCAGCAGCTGTTGCAAAGGTTTCCAACTCCACAGCAGCAGCAGAGCTGTGTCTGTGGAGCTCTCAGAAAATCCTTCATCGTCTTCATCCCCTGTTCTATGATCAATCTTTCCCGCACTGTTCTCAGGAACCACTTCTCAGCCTTTTGGAGGTCCACCTCAGACTCGTGTTACATAATTTCTCAGAGTTCTTTGGAGAGGGCCCCCAGGTGGACTTGCCTCGTGTTCCTGGAACCAAGATCTCTGATGAAGGTTTCCATGGAGACGCACCTTGTCCCCAAATCCACAGCTTTCCAACAAGCGAGTCCACATCTTTTTGCCTCCGTCTCCCGTTTCTGTGCTCTGTTGAGAGTTCGTCCAGTCTCTATGGCACTCTCTTCATAAATTTAACTAAACCTTTTCGAATTCATGCTTCTATTGTCATACTCGATTGCTTACAAGTTGTTTGTGTCTTTATAGGGTGAAATTGGAGAGTTAAGACTCGTGGGAAACCCTCAGGAATTTCACAACTTCTGTGACTATAACGATTACGCAGATGAAGTGAGTTTTTCTGTAATCATCTCCATTAAAGTCAATCAACACTTTTGTTTAACACATTCCTTGTCATGTCTCAGAGTTCTGGAGATGGTGGCAGCAGAAAGGCCGATAGAACGCAGACAGGAACGATGGTAGGTTTGTAGATTGTCCAGTTAGAATATGGCATCGCTGTTATAGCTGCGCTGAGGATTTTGTGCATATTTATATCTAATATAAAATAACTTTTAGTTTCACTCTTTTGTCCCCCCAGGTCTCCTCTACATCCTTACATTCTTTTCCAATTTCACCCCAAAAAGGATCTCGAATCGGAACATCAGGTGAAACAAAACCTAAACTAAATCAATAAATATAGTTAAAAGTTACAGAACAAGTTGGAAAAGGAAAGCAGAAGTGATAGCTCAGAATCCAGAAGCCCCTGCCAAAGATTACTAATGTTGGTCGAAGTCTAGTCAGCTGAAATATGTACTTGACACTAATTGTCTGGAACTGAGCATGAAGTTTTACCCCGACGGCCAATTTTGTCCATTTTAATCTGTAACTGGAGCATTAAATATGACTCATAAGGCATAAGGTTGGAAAGGTCCATATAAACATCACTCTTATGTTTAAAAATTAACCAACAGCTTTGCTATTTGGCTCAGCTCTCCTTCACCATTATATGAGACTACAATCCATTTAGCCGACAATCTAGATACCTCAGATTACCGTAATCTACTTTTAGTTATTGACTAAAATTATGCATTAAAATAAGGGAAAACAACCACTGACCAAAAACATCATCAGATCCACCAGAAGAACCAACAATCCATTAGAAAATAATCCATACTGCATCACCAAAGTAGGCAGTTCTCTAGGAGTTGAAACAGCCTTAAGGAATTATATTCATTGTGTTTATTGCACATTAGATTTATTAGAAAAGTTTTTCCAAACTCAAGTTATAGTCTGCCAAAATGTACAGAAATAAAAGTTGCAGACATGCTAGATTATAATTTCCCATTAAATAGGCTATGTTAGGGTTGTAATTTACTGCTAAATTATTTCCACAGAAACAAGACACTGTATACTCTGGGGTAAATCCCACATCTTTCAAGAATTAGCAAAAGACCAAAACTCGTTCCCCCTTTGTGATTGTCGGTGTATGAAAATGTAATTATTGCTTTAAAAAGCAGATGCTTGTTTATTTTTGGCCTGTTGTGGTCTGTGGGAACTGGATTAACAGCAACTTTTTGTTCATCTGGTCCACATTATAACTTCCTGTTCTATTCTCTGTCTCGGTTTCTCTTGCAGAAAAAAGCGGTCTTTTTGCACCAGCTGGTTGGAGATCCTCCACCGGATTCAATAGCCAAAGTTACAGTGGCCAGAGGACCTGCCTACAGGTTTACCTCAGCATCAACATCAGGACAACTGGCCAAGGACTTTGTCCCCAGTCCATTCTACAGGGACTTCACCATCATTTTCCACTTCAAAGCTTCCTCTCCTGCTGCATCTGTCCTCTTCTCCATCACAGACAGCGCCCAGAAACTCATGTACATCGGTGTGAAGCTCAGCGCAGTGCAGTCTGACCGTCAACAGATCCAGTTCTTCTACACTGAGCCCGATTCTGAGTCTTCGTATGAGGCAGCCAGTTTTGACGTTCCAAGGCTTGATGTCCACTGGAACGTTTTAGCTCTGTCCGTTCATGACGAGCAGGTCACTTTTTATTCAGATTGTGACAGGGATCCAGAAGTGGTGAGGTTTGAGCGCTCGCCCGACCCGATGGACCTGGACACAGGAAGTATGATCTTTGTGGGTCAAGCAGGAAGAGCTGATCCAGACAAGTTTAAGGTAATAAATAAGTAACTCTTACAATTTCCTTGGTACCACAAATTTTATCTTCTTGGATATTGTTGGATGCAAATCCAGAGCAAGCAACCAGTTGAAAACTCTATACAACCTCTTTTGTTTCTTTTTCTCCATAATTTACTCCATTCTAGTTTATTCCCTCGGTTGGTTCAAGTATTTCAGATGAATTCAGATTTTGTACTGTGTTTAGGTTGAATTTTTATAAATCCTAAATTATAACAATTCAGATTTCTTCGAGAAGTTAGAATATAGTTTTGAACCAAAATCTGTAATTATTTGTTATATTTGGAATTGCCTGGATCACTTTGGTAACTTTTGCATCCTCCCATTATTTTAAGAGATTGAGAACACACCATCGGGTGTGATGGATGTTTGTCAAATGTCCAGTGTGATGATGGGAGTTTTTTTTTTAACCACTTTTTGAACTTGTGGCATCAAATTAAGTCAACTGTTGTCGCAAGAGTTTTCTAGTTATTCTTTTGTCCATATTATTGCTGGAAATAAAAGGTTTTTTTAAAACAATGAAGTAGAAAGTGGGTTCAGGAAACAAACAACCTGTTGCCACCCATGGGACCTAGGAAGCCACGACTGCGATATATAACACTAGAGTATTAAATAAATAAATCTAAATATATATAAATAAATATATTTTTAAAAAGCATAACATTAACCAGAAAGGAACTCATAAGAATACATTACATTCTGTAATTATTTTAGACCTCAAACTACTTCTTAGTTCTAGTTAACTAGATTTTTACATATGTATGCTTCTCTTGTCTTACTTGATTGCTTATCAGTTGTTTGTGTTATTTCAGGGTGACATTGGAGAGCTAAGACTTGTTGGAAACCCTCAGGCATTTCAGGGTTTCTGTGACTATGAGGATTACCCCGATGAAGTGAGTGTTTCTTTAAAAATCTTAATTTAAGTGAAGAAACACATGTCTGTTTGACACATTTCTTTTCATGTCAGGGTTCTGGTGACGGTGGCAACAAAGAAGCTGACAGGAGACAGAAAGAAAACACTGAGACGGTTGGTTTGCAGATTTCTTTACAGATTTATTAGCTGGAATAATAAATATCTGATGTAGTTGCAATGATGTTTTTCTGCATATATGTAGTATAAAGTAACTTCTAGTTTGGCACTGTTTTTGCTTTTCTCAGACCACTTTTCCACCCCTCCGTCCAGTACCTGTACCCCCGATTTCATCCCAATCAGGAGGCAGAAGAGGAACCTCAGGTGAAAAGAATAAAATCTCAACTTGGAAATAGTTTTTCCAAGTTTTTGAACGGTTTGAAAATGTTAAAAAGAAATGCTTCCTCAGAGTACAGTGTCTTCTGCCAGATTACTCATGTAACGACAAAGTCTCATCAGCTGAAATATGCACTGACACAACTTGTCTAAACCTGAGAATGACGTTTTGCTCCAAACGCCAAGTTTGTCAGTTGTAATCAGTAAGTGGAGCATTAAATATGCCACTCATAACAAGCCATAGAGCTGAAAAGGTAAACTTCTGTGTTTCAAAGTTAGCTTAGCATATATTTACTCTGGCTTGTCAAATATAGTGATTATCCCTTTTGCATTACACCAATGCTTGGTTGTTAATTCTGAATGAATAATATTTGATTCCTTTGTGCGTTCTCCGTAAAAGTGAGATACAGGCAATTTTTGTAGGTCGGCCATTCTGGGAAGGTTCTCTTATACTTCATATTTCAGATAATGTTTCTTACTGTCGTCCACTCGAGTCTCAAAGCCTTAGAAATGTCTTTGTAAGCCTTTCTGGACAAATGAATATTAATGAGTGTTTCTAGCCTTACATTTCTTCAGATTGGGGCATCATGAGTTGCATTTTGGGATTTTAAAACTTATTTGAACCCATCTGAACCCATTTTAATGCAAATATGTATTTTCTGGATTAGCTTTTTTCTGCTAGCTTAAGTGGCTAAGTTAGCTTTATTAGCTGCTAGCTGCTACTATTAGCTCATGATTTATAGCCAGCGTTGGTAGATTTAGTATGTGTAAATGTTAGCAGTCTTGATTCTCAGCTTGAGTTATGGTTAGTTTGGGTAACATGTTAGCTTTATAGTTACTTTATTTAGCTTTTATACCCATTAGTTGACTTAGCTAGATGCTAGCTTTCCTAGTTATTAGCTTGAATAGTCAAATATTTTAGCAGGAAGATGGTGCAGCTGTTAGCTTGAGTAGAAATCAACTTTATAAAGTTGTTACCTTGTTAAAAGCCTAGCCTTAATTTAGGATTATTTAGGATTTAGGATTTAGCATTTAGGATTATTCACTGCTAACTTTGCTAGCAGCTAGCTTTGTAAGTTGATACCTTGATTAGTTAATTAGCCATTATGTTAAGTGAAAAATATTTTTTGGAAATGAGATTTTTGAGGTTCAGGGTTTCATTTGAAACGATTTGATGAAAAAGCATTACATTACATTTACATCCTGCACAACCGTGCTCCAAACAGGCTAAATTGTTGCTCTTCTTCAGGTGAGAAGGGCGACAGAGGAGAGAAAGGCCTGAAAGGGGACCGAGGCCCTGCAGGGCCAAAGGGGGATTCAGGCAGCAGCTCAGGTTCAAGTTTTTCCTCTCAGGGTAGCAAGCAAGGAGACAAAGTAAGAAATCTTTCATTTCTGAAAGATTATTTGTGTCAAATTGATATTTGACACAAATAACCAGTTTTCTTTTTTTTCCTTCTAGGGAGAAAAAGGTAAAAAGGTATGTGGACTGCATTTATTGGATTTTGGGGTAGTGGGTTATTAGTTTTTCTTATGCTACATCAGAAATTTACGTGAATTAGGAACCACAGTCACCATAAATAACTGGAATTTGCATACACATGAGACCCCTCCTAAAAATTGTATTTTAATAGTTAAAACACCAAATACACCTTCATATCCATCAGTACTCACAATGGAAACTGTCTTAGCACTACAGCTAACGTCCACAGTCTTCCTTATCTCTGGTCTTGAGCTTTGCAGCCAAGCAGCTTTGTGTCTGGGTGTTTCAGCCTCCCAACTTGCATTTTCTGTTAAATATTTTACAGATGGTATAAAACTTTTCCAAATACCTGTAGATGTGAAACAATAAGGAAAACATATATGAAGAGAGGCAGAACAGTGAAGTTTTGGGAGTAGAGGTACTAATAGTGGATGACTTACTGTAATTTTCAAAGTGAAGGTTTAGAGAAGAAGCGAATGCTGGCATGGTGGAGGTTGATTGGTAACAGAAAGAGAACTGTGACGGTGAAAGGGGAGTTATCAGCGGAACCATCAGTGATGTAGATCTAAACAAAGTAAAACCAAACATCTGAAAGCTTGCCTGCCAGTTATTCTCTTTCTATTCCAGGGTGATACTGGTTCTGTATACCTGGCAAAAAGGGTGAACGTGGCGTTCAGGGGCCTCCAGGTCCTCCTGGTCCTCCAGGACCTGCAGCCGAGGTTGTCCGACTTGGCGACGGCTCTCTTGTGCAGCCGTTGGCTGGTCCAGCTGGACCACCTGGGCCACCAGGGCTGGACGGGGCTGAAGGACCTCAAGGGGTTGATGGACAGCCTGTAAGTGCAAGAAATTAAGAAAGGTTAAATAAAAATATTAGTTGTGACCATTTATTTTTCCTTTAGGGTGATCCAGGAGAGGATGGAAAAGCTGTAAGTGTCGTTGTAGCAGAACTTTTCACTGAATCGACTGATTATTTATCCATCTACGTCTTTAATTTTATGATTTTTAGGGTCCTGCTGGACCGCAGGGTCTTCCAGGAATTCCAGGAACGGCTGGTATGAAAGGCCAAAAGGTGCGATACATGAAGCCATTATGCTAATCATGCTATGTCTCTATTTACGGTAATAATTTGTCATTTCCGAATCATTCCAGGGTGAACCTGGAGAGGGTTCCCCTGGACCAAGAGGTCCTCCAGGTCTTCCAGGATCTCCAGGACCCAGCACTGGTGATCGTCCAGTATGTGAAAATATCCGCCTTTATAGCCAATACTTGTAAAAACATATAAATCTAACCACAGTGAATGTTTCTGTAGACATTTGTTGACATGGAGGGTTCAGGATTCCCAGACCTGGAAACTTTCCGGGTAAGTTGTTCAACATTAGGAAAGGAGTTCAAAAATATCTCAGAATGACAATTCTGAAATGTGATGGGCAGGGTGCACCTGGTCCTCCTGGCCCCCCTGGTCCGCCCGGCCGTCCTGGGACACCTGGTACTTCAGTAGCCATCGGACCTGATGGTCCGGTAGCCTTTGGGCCTCCTGGGCCGCCTGGACAAGACGGAGTGCCTGGCCTACCAGTGAGAAGCCAATTTTATTTCATTGTATTGTGTTTGATTACTTAGTAGCTAAAGGGTGTAAATCTACGTTTCTGTTCTTTTCAGGGCCCACCTGGACCTCCTGGCCTCCCTGGTAGACCCGGGTTCAGAGGAGAAAAGGTAAAACTGATTATCATCTACATTTGTGCCAGAAATTAGCACAAAAGTCTGTTGTTGTTTTCTACGTCAGACTAAAGGGGTTCCACAAGAAATGGCTGCTTTAGTTTTATTTAGGCCTGACCAACATTAAAATGATTTAAAAAGAAACTCATATTTCTGATAAACAACACACCAGAACTTTACATGTCCTGGATAAAAAGATGGGCTGGAGCTTTAACTTCCTGGCTGATGTTTTTAGAAGTTGCGCCAATATTTCCACTTCCTCATGGTGCTATCTACTTTATGAAGCAAAACAGACCCACAACATGATACTGCCACCCCCATCCTTCACAGTTAGGATGGTTAGGATGGTTCAATGTCCCAGTTCTTCCTGCAAATGTAGTGATGGTCATACTGGTCAAACAGGTCCACTTCAGGCCATAAGATGACTCCAGAAATGATTTTTTGTGCATTTGCAAACCACAGTTAGGCTTTTTATGTTTTTTTTTTGGAGTAATGGCTTCTTCGTCACTGAGTGGCCTTTCAGCTCTTGTCGGTACAGAACATGTTTCGCTGTGGATGATGACACTGTGCAGCTTCTGCAGGATCTTCACAGGGTCTTTGGCTTTTGTTCAGGCATCAATTTGCACTTTTTGGACCAGAACCAGTCTACTTCCTGAACAGTGTGATTGAAAAGCCACATCATTGTTTTACGTTTCCAAAGCCATGACGTCTGACACATCCTCTTATTAATGAGACAGATGTACCCAATTTAGGTCATTGTAAATGACGTAAAACAAGACTAATTTGGTCTGCTTTTACTTCGGACATTGAAAAAGTCTGATTTTTCTTTTTATTCAGGAAACTTCTGATTTGAACTGTCAGTGTTGGTATGTTCTCATCCCCAAATCTCAGTCATAAAAATGTGAGTTTACATTATCCTGTAAGGCATCGTTTAACCAGACACAAACCAGTACTTCTTACTGGTGGTTGTGGGATGAATGTAGTTCATTTTCAATGTTATGGTTTGACAACAGCGCCTCCTGCTGTCTGTAGCCATGTCAGTGTTTTCATTTTCTGCCTTCTAATAAAACCTCCTGCTTTTATGATGCATTTCGACTTTAGCAATAATGTTTTAATTTCTATTATTTAGGGTGACGGTGGTGATCTTGGTCTTCCAGGTCCAGCTGGGGAAAAGGTTAGTTAAAATAGTTAAAAATATAACACATAAAGATTTGTTTACCTTTTAAAGATAATAGAAAATACTGCTGCAAAACCACATAGATTCTCTGTTGCTTTCTTCTAGCAAGACACAACGGACTCCAACCCTTTCAATTACCTCTTCTCTTTCTTTGCTCCGTCCTCTACGGTGTGTAATGGGTAGCAGGTACTGGGTTGGGTTTCTTCTCTGCTGGTCTGCTTTGCTTTTTAACGTTTTCTATTTCCATAAAAATGGCAATGTTTAAAACAAAGCTCTATTTCTTCTTCGTTTGTCTAGATATTATGAAATCTGCCTCCACTTTTCCACTTTTTGAATGTCTTCTTTCTGTTTTACTCTAAGTTTTCTCCTTTCTGTGGCAAGTGTTAATTGTCTAACATAACTTTCCAAGACACAAAACCACATTACTGCTTGTAATCCTGACTCAGGGTGGTCAGGGCGATGCGGGAAGGACGGGTACACCTGGACAGTCTGGTTTGGCAGGACTTCCAGGTCCCATGGGACCAGTTGGGCCTCCAGGGCCTCCGGGACCACCAGGGCCACCGTACCTCGCTGGCAGTGTGAGTAACGGTTTCAAATTTAATCCTTTTTTAAAGCAAGATTAAAAAATCTTAATCACAAAAGAGTAAAACTGTTCTAATATTCCTTTTAAATTACATTTTCTCCATGCAGGGGAACCAAAATGAGGTGCTAAATGCTCTGCCTGGCCTCAGAGGTCCACCTGGACCACAGGTAGCCATATTGGACACAGTTGGCTCTCTGATTACATCATCCAAACCTTATACTACCTGATCTGAACTGTATTGTGCTTTCAGGGTCCACCTGGCATTGCTGGTCTACCTGTAAGTAATGGAAATTAATTCCTGTGGTGCATTTTCTTTAGCTGCTCTTGTAAGGACGTCAGATTGAGTTTTTGAAGCTCGTAGGATAAGAAAACATGATAAAGTTTGTAAAGTACAACCAAAAGGTCACTTTCTGGAAATTGTAGTGTTGTCAAAAATATATTTGTAGTTAATAAAAATATTTAAAAACTACTGTTTTTAGCAGAACTGAAAATCAACCAGACTGCTTTTGATACGTTGCTTTTGTTTTAAGTGTTGCTATGGCAACTATAAGGAATAATTGTTTTTATTAAATGTTTTATTTCTGGTTTCAACCTGGCTTATTTGATTGGTTATGTTTCCAAAGGATTTTTACATAAAACTGCATGTTTCCATCAATTAATATTTCTCTCATTAATGTTGTATGTTTCATCACTACATCTTTTTTTAAAATTAATTGAAGTGAAAAAATATGGGGATTTTCATCTTCAAATTTATCTTGTAAACAAAACTGATTTTTTTTGTGACAAATTTTCCAGAAAAACCTTCACAAACTCAAACTAAAAAGAAACACCAGATTGATTTTTACAAGATTTGCCTGAGTGCTGTGGTGTTAAAAATATTATCTAATTGTTATAGACAAGCAATTTACTTCCATTTATTTATTTAAACTCTTTGTGTTCAACTATTTAACTATCCTAAATGCAAAACGTTTTTACATAAATGTTGAAAAATGTTTTTCCGCATTAGTGCTGTTGTGTTTTACTGTCCGTTAGCATCAGTGCTAACCATACAATGCAGGAATAATTGGTCCAGCTAAGTTCCCTGAAAAGCCACCCATGCCCTACTTTATTTATTTGATCTATTAGTTAAAAATAAATGTAAAAAATGTTTGATTATGGTTTGTAGGGTAAGCCAGGTTTTCCAGGGGACCATGGAGCTAAAGGTGCAGAGGGACCAAGGGGACCTCCTGGGATTCCAGGCATTGATGGATATCCTGGAACACCAGTACTGAGCATCTTCATCACGCAATATTTCCAGACACATAATAGTTTAATATGTCATTTCAGATACTAATTTCTACTTGTGCTGATTTTTTTTAGGGTAAACAGGGAGAGAAAGGGGAGAAGGGAGAGACGGTGAGTTTCCTTTATTTCCTAAATAACAGCTGTGGTTTCTGAAGGGCTATTGATAGAAGGAGGTTAATTTGATTGGTGAGACCAAATGGTTTAAATGTTTGCTGTAAGCGTGTAGGTGAAAAGTCTATGGCTCTAGAGAAAATTTGACAGGTTCAGAGAAGCCGCAGTACAGTATGAAGAAGGGAGTGACGGTGGTTTGTTGATATTTGCAATAGCAGCAAGAAGGTGGTGAGGTGTGCGGGCGAAGTAACCAATAGGTTAAGATCAGCACAATAACATTTGTTTCCAAATGGTTAAATCTGTTGAGAAATGTCTAGAAGTTTTTACTGAAAAACGTTTGGGAATCCTGTCTTTGTCCTGTCTAACTTTATCGTTATCTGCAAGGAAAACACCTTCCTGTTAAATTTTGTTCTACATTCAGACCTCTTTTGTTTTCTTTTTTGTGTGTTAATTGTTTGTTCAAACACTGATGCTAAAATGCCATTTCAGAATCTTTATTTTTAATTTAAGTTTGACATTTTGTAGGTCCCAATGTGCTTTAATCTTAAACTACAACACATTCAGTAAACGTTAACTCAAGTTCACATGAAAAAATATTTTTAAATTTGTGTGTTTATTCTGAACTCAGGGTCGTCCAGGTCGAGATGGTGGACCACCTGGACCACCCGGACCGCCTGGACAACCAGGACAGGTTCTCTACCAGTCAGGGTCAAGAGATGTGAGTCAGAGCTCCAACTGTAAATATGTACATTAATTGGAAAATGAAATTAACCCTTCAACTTTTGATCATCCTCTCCCTCCTTCACTGCACGGTCACTGCCTGCCTCACTGCTCGTTACTAACTAACCTAACTTTGTCTTGCTAGTTTAACGAGGTTTATTGGAACGATTTGGGACAGGTGAGTTGATGCTCCCCAGTTCCCTGAACTAAACTAAAACTCACTGACTTTTAACTTCGTTTGCCAAGTAAGAGCCAGGCTGTTCTGTCTTTAATGAGCCGTCTCTCCTCCTCCTTTAGAGCGGATCAGGGCGCGCAGGATTCCCAGTACGTATCAATGCATCTACCAACCTCATTTTATTGAGACAAGCATTCAACTTAAAGTAATGGAGGTATGTCTTTTGATTTAGGGACCAGCAGGGCCTAAAGGAGACAAAGGGGACACTGGTGCTCCAGGATACGCTCCTAAGGTGGGACAGTTGTTGTAGTTAAAATCTATCCACATCCCTCCATTAGTAACGCAGACAAACAGATAAAACTGGATCTGACCAACCGTCACTAATGTGGTGGTCAATCTGAATAACTTCTAACCAGTGATGGAGATTGCTGTCAGGCTTTTGCTCTTATTTTAAAATGTTTTGAGAGAAAATGTGTTCTTTTTATCTTACAGGGACAGAAAGGAGAGCCTGGCATTATCATGGGACCTGATGGGAGACCGTTATATCTGGGAGGCCTGTCAGGACAGCCGGTACACCAATGCAAAACATCTTCTGTTTTTCTTGGCTTTCTTCGATCTGTAGTATCAGAAATTGACCCATTGGGGCAAATTGGATATAATTAAGAATTAAAGTGACTGTTGATGTTGATTCGCAGGGTGAGAGAGGAAGTCCTGGTCCAGTGGGACCTCCTGTATGTACTGATTTAATACTTTTTCATCTGTTTGACAAGATGCCAGCATTGTGCAAGTATGACAAGAGTAACTATTTCTCCAGGGTCCTCAGGGTCCTTCTGGACCAAAAGGAGAGATTGGTATCCCTGGGAGATCAGTATGTTTCTGTTGTATTAAGGAACATTTTTAAACTATTGTTTTTATTAAAATAAGAAAATGTCTGAAGTGTGACTAATGTTTCAGGGTCGACCAGGATTAAACGGGGTCAAAGGAGAGAAGGGAGACTCTGGCGGTGGGTCTGGATACGGTTACCCTGTAAGTGCTTTGAAAAGCTTTGGTGTCTAGAACAAGTGAGTCATGAAGACGTTAATCATTGCTTGGTATTTCCCAGGGCACCCCAGGACCTCCGGGGCCCCCCGGACCTCCCGGACCTCCAGGAGTGAGTTGGGTCGAGACATCTGCTTTCCATTTAGATCAAGGAACAATGACTTTGTCTCTGACTGCTTCCTCTCTTTGTTTCAGGGTTATGACGAGTACTCAAGGAATCACGCAGGTAAGGTTTCAGACTTTCTTTCATGCAAATCACAGTTTCAAAATCTGCTGCTATTTATGTTGTCGTTACTCCTTTTTTGCACAGTTAAAGGAGAGAAAGGCGATCCCGGACCACCAGGAATACTTGAAATTCAAGGTAACATTACTTGATGTTCGTATATATGGAGCAAATACAACGGGAGGTAAATATTTACAGTGTGCTTCTCTGTTCTTCAGGTCTGGGAACAGGCTTTGACTTTTACACTTTAAAGGTAAAATTACCCACTATCTACATAATTCTAACTGCGTTGCAGATTAAATCAGTTCGTTTTTAAGTGAAAATCGTTTTGGTTTTGTCCAGAATGAGTTGAAAGGTGAGGTGGGTTTTAAAGGAGAGAAAGGAGAACCAGGCGGCGGTTATTATGACCCCCGATACGGAGGAGGAGCTGGCTCACCAGGACCGCCTGGACCACAAGTAAGACCACCGTTTACATCCATTTTGTATTTGGTAGCATTGCCTTGGAACGGTGTGACTTGGGTCAAATGTTTTGGATTTCTGTCCTCAAGCTTCTCACAATAGTTGCTGGAGTTTCACTTCAAACTTTGCCAGTTTGGCTGAATGATGAGTATGATCATCATCGTCCATTTGGAAAAATGTTCTTTCCTCTTGATGCCATCAATTTATGAAGTGCACCAGTTCATCCTATAGCAAAAGAGCCCCACAACATGATGCTGCCACGACCATTCTTCACAGTTAGGGTGGTACAAGCATCACTTTAGTTTCATCAGATCAAAGGAAATGTCTCCAAAATGAAGGTCTTTGTTCTTGTGGACATTTGCAAACTGCAAGTTGGAGTAATGGCTTCTTCCTCGCTGAGCGGCCTTTAGTACAGGACAAATTTGACCATGGCTGTCTTATCAGCTTCAACAGCATCTTCACAAGGCCTTTGGCTTTTGTTCTGGAGTCAGTTTACACATTTTGAATTGAAACCTGTCTCCTATCTGAACTGTATGATGGTCAGACATTCTCATTATCTCTAAATTTATGTATAATTGCTTGAACTGCTGAATTTGGCCAGAACTTTTTTTACAGGATCTATCCCTACTTTAGTGGGACACTTGAGCACTAATTAAATGTTACACATGTGATTGGTTTGGTGAAAAAATATGTATTTTAAATAAATGTGAAACTTGAAAATTAATTCACAACATAGAAGCATGATATTTTCTGCTAACACTTATGCTCTGAAAACATACAGTATATATATTTTACAGCCATAAGTTACACAAAGACCAGATGTCTGGCATTTCCTACATACAAGCATTTAAAAAAAACTAGAAGTTATTAATTCTGAATGGGTGACATTCCAGTATAAAGTTGTCTCTCTGACCAGGGTCCGAAAGGAGAATCAGTTGTTGGTCCACCGGGCCCCCAGGGGCCTCCTGGAGCCCCAGGAAGAGGTTATGATGGTCGACCTGGACCACCAGGGCCACCCGGACCTCCAGGTCCATCCTTGTCTGGGCCCTATGGAGGAACACAGAGTGAGTCCAGTTACAAAAACAAATTCTCTCTCCTCATCTAAAGGTACCTACTGCTTCATAATAAAACCTTTAATATGGTTATTATGTTTTTTTGGGAGTATTTCATTTGTACTCTGGATGTCGAAATTTAAATGAGTAACTCCACAAACAAATTTATGGGAAATCAAAGAACTTACCTGTTTATTCACATCTGTCTAAAATAATAATGAGTCACACAGTATGATAAAACAGCTGCAAAACTGCCATAAATTCATTATTACTTTTTATTAAGAATTATGACAATGACAAACTCTTAACAATGATGTTAATAACCCCCCAAAAAACTAAAAGTAGAGCTGGTAGCATTACCATTTTTTCCTTTTGTCAACTGGTAGTTCCATGAGAGCATAAATACATAAATAAAAATAATAAAAAAAATAAATAATATATATATATATATATATATATATATATATATATATATATATATATATATATATATATATATATATATATATATATATGTGTGTGTGTGTGTGTGTGTGTATGTATTAAAAAAACATTTTTAAGTAATCATGAGTAATTTTCTCTTTCCTCATACTTTTAACAGTATGTCAATTTTATTCTTAAAATTTATATTTTTGTAAACTTTTTTAGACATGCCTGCAGAAGTAGGATGGATATATTTTTATTATTTATTGGACAAACCGAGGTTTTAAAAAAGTGTAGAAGAAAAAGAAAAAAAAACAAAAATAAAGAATAAAATTAAAAAGATGTTTTAATGGTTTTTCTTTTTCTGTGCTTTATTGCAGCTATCAGTATTCCTGGACCCCCAGGACCTCCTGGAACTCCAGGTCTTCCAGGACTCTCATCAGGAGTGAGTTTTTGTTCACCTAGATATTTTTAGATTGATGCATACGATTTTTAATCTCAAATATTATGAAACGTATACCAAAGATGAGGTTAATTATGTAAATACTTGAAAACCATAAAACTGAACAATCTTCATGGATTTGCAGTTGTTTATTCTCCTTCTGGATCCATTATAGCATAAAGAATCGAACAAATTAATAAAGTAGTCTAAGAAGATGCTGAGTCATCGTTTTGTGTTTTCAGGTGATGGTCTTTAGGTCTTATGACACCATGGCGGCCACAGCTAGAAGGCAGCCTGAAGGATCTCTGGTGTACGTTATCGACCAAACGAATCTCTACATTCGAGTCCGGGATGGAGTCCGACAAGTTCAGGTGAAACTTGTTTCTGAGTAATGATCCAAAATTTGCCATAAAAACTTTTTAAAACTACAAATTTCTTTATTTTCAGCTTGGGAACTACATTTCTTTACCAAGTGAATCGGTGAGTGTGGTTTCCTATTTTATGTTTTTAAACCACACGACTCTTTCTGTTTTTTAACCCATTAAACATTATTTTCAGGGCTTCGCAGTCGAGGCGTCGCGCCCCGTCATCCAGTCCCCATCACAGTCAAACCCAGACTCTGATCCCCGGTACCCACCCGACCCTCGGTACCAGACAGATCTGGTTTACCCACAGCCGTCAAATCCCAGATACCCGAGTTACACGGACCGCTTCCACCAGCCAGACA
Source organism: Poecilia picta (assembly GCA_033032245.1). NCBI lineage: Eukaryota > Metazoa > Chordata > Actinopteri > Cyprinodontiformes > Poeciliidae > Poecilia > Poecilia picta. Next base: position 11,850,186 of record CM065354.1, read on the forward strand.
GTCAATATTTGGACCCCCGCTACCCGGTCACCCGTCCTCAGAGACCGCCGCCTCCAGTTCCCCAGGCTCCCATCCACAGACACACCTCAGGACCAGGGGTAAGACAAGACGGAAGTATATGTACAATGAAATGAAGATCAAGTCTTGGTAAAAATAAGATTTTGAGTACACTGTTGGATTTTGGTTGTAATCCAAAAACGTCACTTCTGGATTTTTACATGGATTTGTCCAACAGGACATCTTCTTCTTGCCACTCCTCCTTAACATCCAGATATATTGTGTGGACAACTTGAACAATTATAAGAATCCCCTTCTTCTTCTTTGTTGTTTTCTGAAGAATTTAGTCAAAATCCTCTCAATCTGTGCGAGTATTCTTTGAGATGTGTGGTTTGTTTCCTCAGCTCCACCTGATTGCGCTGAACAGCCCTCAGAAGGGCGGCATGCGAGGCATCTCCGGCGCAGACTTCCTGTGCTTCAGCCAGGCCCAGGCCATCGGGATGAAGGGAACTTTCCGAGCCTTCCTGTCCTCCAAACTGGAAGATCTCAACAGCATCGTTTACAGCTCCAACAGGGAGAACGTGCCAATAGTCAACCTGAAGGTACTGAAACTAATCTGCTTGATAAAATAAAACCCTAAATTTGTATAAGCTAATTCTGATGCATGTTTGTTTGCAGGATGAGGTTCTGTTCGACAACTGGAACCGCATTTTCAGTGACAGCAGAATGAGGGACAACGTTTCGATTTACTCCTTCGACGGCAAAGATGTTCTCCAAGACAACACATGGTGAGGCAACACTTCACACAAAACTAAAATCTGAAAGTAAAGAGTCGCTACAGCCGCTTTGTTTGCTGCTCCAAGGCCAGAGAAGATGATGTGGCACGGGTCGACAAGCAGGGGTCAGCGGGACGTCGACAACTACTGCGAGGCGTGGCGCGTCGGAGAACGGGCGCTGACAGGCATGGCGTCGCCGCTGCAGAGTCGCAGCCTGTTGCAGCAGAGCTCCAGCAGCTGCTCCAGCTCCTACATCGTGCTGTGTGTCGAGAACAGCTACATCAGTGACAGCAGGCAAAGATAGATCTAGTCCAAGCTTTAATTTGTCCATACACCGTTTGTGTTGCATTGTATATATGTTTTTATCATGAAATATCACTTTATGTTTGTTTAGCCTGGATTTATGGTGCTAGAGAGAATCATCCTACACATCAGGTTAAACTCAGGTGACTCAGTCTTATGTTGGAGGAATATCATTGTTTTCTTGCTTACCTTTGGTTTCAAATTGCTTCACTACTCTAAAGTTGAGGCAGGCCAGGAATTAATCTTCTTTTATTGTAGTCCATTCATCCATCCATTCATCCATCCTTCCTTTGTTCTCCAACTTTCTGAGATTAAGTCACATGGGTAACAAGTTCAGGAGGGAAACCTGTTCCAAGTGATTCTCTGTAGCTATGTTAGGAGATTTCAGGGCATTTGGAAGATAATACAGTCCCCCAAGTGGATTCTGGGTGTCTTCAGTGCAAAATGCCTGGAGAAAACCCTGAAGAGCCCCCAATGAGGCATCCAAAGCACCTTGATTTACTTCAATGTGGATGAGCAGTGGCTCTACCAATAGAGCTACTAGTGGCTTGTAGATGCAAACAGAATCATATAGTCTGCAAAAATCAAAGATGAGTTGCTGAGGTTCTCAAGCAAGCTGCAACTACACATCGAGACCTTGGTGACCAAGGTTTACCCTAGAGAAGACCAACTTTTGCCAAGAATGCAAATGGCGATCGTAACTCTTGGATTGGATCTTTAAGGACTAGCTACTCCAACAAAATGCATTGGTGAACAAGGTCATAAGCTTTCTCCACATCCACAAAATCAATTTGGATTGGATAATTAATGGTAAAGACCTCATTATGATGCTCTTACTCAATATAATGGTCCAACAACTGGTCTGGATCATTCCCTCCTACACCCAGAAAGACAGTTTTCCAAAAAGGCCCAGAAGAGTGACTCCTCCATAATCCCATTTCTTAAAGATTGTAACTACCACCTTCTGCCCTATTTGGGACATAACAGTAATGATGTGCAAAGATGATCAAGTTGCCAGAAACTCTTAAGTCAGTAGTTTTAACCTTTTATTTGAGGTACCTAACCCCCTAGTTTCATATGCGCATTTACCGAACCCTTCTTATTCCTCTCCCCCCGATCCCCCGGCCAAAAAGCAGGGCGCGTCATCATGACTTTACATAAGTGTGTCTTTACCTCCGCGGCAGAGGCTCTGCCGAACCCCTGAGACCGACTCATCGAACCCCTGGGGATCGATCGAACCCAGGTTAAGAACCACTGTCTTAAGTTATCCTGGTTGTTTAGAGGAGAAACAGTTTCTGTTTTTTTGCCATATGAAGACTTAACAGATCTGCTTTGCTCCAATGTTATGTTCACTTTTCTTTTCCATGTTGGAGAGTGGCTTAGAAGAATAGACTTTCAAATTAAAAGGTGGATTTTTCAATTTCTCCAGGAATGATGATGGTACTGTAATAAAAAGAGGCTTTTTACAAATTTTTATCTGGACATGGGGACCATAGCTGTCCGCTAAAATAAAATTATAACTGACTATTTTAATAGTTCTGAGCAAAAATATTCTTCAATATGTATTATTACGCAGAGTGGAAACCATCTTAGCGCTACCACAGAAGCTAACATCTACAGTCTATGCTTTTGGGTGTTCAGCCAATCAGCTGCTAGGAAAATAAATTTTGAAACCCCAGCCAATAGCATCTTTGTGTTTAGGTATTTCAGCTTCCCCAGCTGCCTTTTTTTTTTTTTTTTTAGATATGCTCATCCAAAAATATGCAAATAACTTGAAATCACATTCCACAGAAAAAACAGGTGAGTAGGCGTGTGAATCCAGTAAACCCAACTGACTGAACAAACCAAAGATTAGATGATTCTTCTCTGTGAAATGTATATTTTTCACTTCTGTACACTGACTGCAACCCACGGCACATGAGTATTATTCATTTATCACTTTTCTACAAGATGGAGAATATTTTAAAACTATATTTTATATCAATAACAAAGGGATATTTATTAGGTTTTTTTGTTAAAATCAACTGCTATTTTTACTCCAAATGTAACGTGTGATGTGAGATTTGCTTTCAAAGTTTGGGAGCACAGATATAAAATGTATGAACAGATACGCAAGGATTCAGCCATTAATCTGCTGTGCACTGTTTGTATTCTAACTTCAGCTGGAGATTGTTTCTCTGTCATCCTGGGAAGAGATGTCATCATTGAATAAAGTCGTGTGGGAAAACGTGATGGTGCATTTTTTAAATTACTTTGGGAGGTTCAGCTCCTCCTAAAAAAAACATCGTCCTCATTTGTTTGTCTGTGGGAACAAATTTACTCAAGGAGAGTTGAAGACATAATGCAACCAGTTTTATTCGATATAAAATGGTTTTTTGGTCGTAATTTATTAAGGAAATCAAATAATTTAGACATTTTCCAATTCTCTGGTACTTGGTAATTTAGTAGATATGTCTGATTTGTGTGCTGACATATAGACAGAATGAGTAATAAGTAATGGTGAATATTTAAATTAAAATATTTTAGCATAAAACTGAAATAAAAAAGACCCTTAAACTGATTTGTTTGAGCCCAACCAACTGTATTGAGTTCATTCAGTCATACAAAAATATTTGATTTCACAGAAGAAAACACTGATTTAAATTACTTTTTACACATATATACAGATGATTTATCAAACTAGATTTGCTACTCAGAAATGTGCTTAAAAGTGTAACAGTTTGCAGTTAAATTGATTGAAATTTGATCAATAATAATTGTGAACCAAAGGTTCACAATTATGAATTAATTGATAATAAACATGAAGAACAAATTAATTGCAGTTGAGATTGTACACAACAGCGTGGAGATTCTGGTAACTTGCTCCAAATGTTTCCAGATGTTTTTCTGTAACACTGAGCGCTAATGTTCCCAACTAAACCAGTGGAACCAGTTCAAGTGGTTCATCCCAGAGGTAACTGGGAACCAGAGGAAGTCCTGGCTGCAGCTTTCAGCAGCTTGAAGTTCAGGCCGATCACGATCGAACAGAACTGACTGAAACCTACAAAGTCGCAGCACACGATGTTGACTCCACCCATTCCCGGGCCGGGGCGCTGCTCTGCGGTCCAATGGAGCAGCGGCGAGAGCGCCTCCACCGTCATCATCCTCAGGTTCTGGAGGGGGTGAGGAGGATGTAGCGAGCGTCTTCAGTCAGGTTCAGACCGCTGACGTAAAAACTACCTGGAAACACAAAACACTTTAAGTCTGTTTGGTCTGTCAGTCCACATTCCTTCCTGATTCTCCGTTTACTCCAGGTAAGATACTGACTACTGACACGCTACCCTACAGTGAAACTTGCAGAAACATTTCTTTAAGGTTTTAATGTGACTCAACTTGTTTTACAGGTTTAAAACTGAAGTACCTGGTCTTCCATGGCTTTTCTTTTCTTCCAGATAAGCGATTACTTCCTTTGGATCTGGGCTGTCAGCGTACCTGCAGACACAGCGCCCACAAGAGGCCAGATAGTAATATATTTGTGAGTTGTTGGGTTTTTTTTGTGGAAGGAAATATGGCTTCTAAATGTGTGCTACCAGTAAGGTATCTTTGGCCACAGCTGGCGGTGCTGACACTCCATCTGCAGGTCATCATAGGAGAGAATGACCTGCTGACCTCCAGACCAACAGGAACGCAACGTGGGAGTGTCCTGCACACACAGCACATGCACATAAAGTTCACCGATAACGTGTGTGTCTTCAGGAGATGCTTTGATTCTTAACCTGTGACAAACAGAGCTTCTTGCTGAAGAGCGAGAGGATGAAGTCCACCAGCTGGACGTGATCTTCATCAGTCAGAGACTCAAAGTGAGAGCAGGAGATGATGATGACCTCTTTGGGATGAGCGTCCAGCCATGACGCCAGCTCCTCCAGAGCCTCCTACACACACAGAAACACATGAACCCAGCTTTTATTCTGTCCTTAATAGTTGCTCAATTACATTTACGCGAGTAACTTTTTTGAGAAAATTTTTTACTTTTACTTGAGTAATTTTATTATGAAGTATTAAAACTCTTACTCGAGTAAAATTTCTGGATTCTTTACCCACTGAATGAAAAACGTGTTTTAACCAAAACTTCCCCAGATAGCGACACATACCTATAAGTTTTTTTCTTTTTATTAATGTCATTTGGAAAAGTTTTCTTCTGCCTGATGTTATTTTTTGTTACTTCATATAAATTATTGTCATTTTGGTTCTTAAAATACCAAAATGTCCACTTAACTTTACATTTTGGTCCGTTTGAGTATGTAATTTTTAACTATGAAATTATTTTGGTAAGGATCAGTTACTAAGTACTTGCGTAGACATTTTACCAAATATTTTTTTACCTTTGAATAATTTCTTGGATGGCTACTTTTTGCTTTTACTTGAGTAAAAATATGTTGAAGTATAGCTTCTCTTACGCCTCTTCTTCTGTCTCCTTCACACACCTTGACGCTCATCAGCGTGTAGATCCCGTGGGCGAAGAACAAACTGCTGCCCCCTGCTGGCTTCCTGGCGATCCGCAGGTCCAAGTAGCGAATACCGAGCTCACACTGATACCGAGGACAGAATGCTGCAAGAAAAAATATCATAAAGATGACCACTAAAAGACACGAAACAAAGATTTACATCAGATCCCGGTACCTGTGTGGTGGACCAGCGGTAAATACAGGGTCGGATGAAGCAGGGGAAGAGTCGGTCCGTCAGCCGGAGAAGCCAGGGCTCCGACTTGAGCACCGGGGAGGACATGTCCAGGCAGAAGGACATGCTGTCATGACTCCCTGTTGCACACAGACGGTTAGTATTAACATTTAAAACAACGTTTTTGTATTTCCTGAGCTGTTCAGGTGTTACCAGGAATAGCCAGGTTCCAAAGCGGGACGTCGAGGAGCTGCTCCGGCAGACGGGACATCCAGTCCGAGTTTCCTCCTCCGACATCCTCCCGCTGGTTGTCCGCCATCTCCGACTCTCTGCTACATTTCTCTCATTTCATCAAAAAGAGAGAAAAAAATGTGTAAGAATACTGCTTAACCCCGTTTGGTGTCCGTTTAGTATTTGTTTACAAACACTTCCTGTTTTCAACTTTTTCTTCTTCTTGGCTACAGTAACCAAAATAACGCAGCGCCACCAATAGATGTGGAATGATATTGCAGCGCACCAAAGGAAAAACACTCAATTTATCGAAGTTTTCCTTGAAAATACATAAATAAAATTCTTAATTATTTAATCACATTATGAAAATTTAACTATTTTTGCTTTTTATTGGTATTACGGAGTATTAAGACCAGACTATGATTTTTTTTAATTATGAGAATAATATTGTGGCGTTCTGACTATCAGAACACCCCGTCTAAGTTAATTTAATTTGGCTTAACGTCCCAATATTTTTTATTTATTTATTTTACTCATTTTAAATTAGTTTTGCTATTTTCCCAGGGCCTTGGTGACCTAATTTAAAAAGTTATAAATACTTATAACAGTTTAAAAAGATTATTTTAGGATTTGTAGTTTGGGAGAGGTTTCAAAAGACTTTCTAAACGTGTGTTCATCTATAATTTTGTGGTTTTAACCACTAGGGGGCAGGAATTGACTCAACAGTTATCAGTTTTCATTCTTGTGACTTTTTGAAATGTAATAATAAAAGAGGTAAAGCTGGAGGACTTGATCCTGATCGTGAAAGAGGAAGCTCCAGGAAACTTTCAGGACTAATAAGGAAGATCAAGAAGCACATGATGCCTGCTTCTCCTGGCATTTGATTATCCTATCACATGCACCTTGTGTTTTTGTGAAAGACTTTTAAAAACAAAGATTTAAAATAAGTATTATTTTTTACCTACTATTTCCTCCTTCTTCCTTTTTCTTTTTTTTTTGTTTTTACTTTTTCTAAACAAATATTTCCACATGTGAATTTATTTAGGCTTTTAGAGAACTTTTGCTGACTGGAATCAGCAAAAATATAATCCCAGAGATTCACAACAACATATATAAAATCCCTCTCAGACCCCAAAGATGAACAAAAAGGTTTTAACTAAGCTGAACTTTTAAAATTATCATTAAAAAAATTATATTATTCAAAAATAGCATGTACAAAATTATATAAAATGAGACTTCACACAACTACAAGCATACAGAGACAATACATAAAGGCATTGAGGAGCACAACAGCAATACTATTTACAAAACTTAATATTTAATATTTAACCTAATTTAGGTTTTATCATATGACGAGCAGTTAAGTCCTTATTGATTAAACTAGTTTACATCAGAAATGCAGCAGCTAATAAAAGTGATTGTAGAGTTACAGTCTTGACTTGAAGACCAAATGAACAACATATGGTCTTTAACTAGACTCCTCTGTGTGTGAATGGGCCTGGAGAGGCTAATCAGATCAGGCCACAGTTCATAAAACTTCCCAGAATTCCCCTCTCTTAGGAAGCAGATGGTAAAACTAATTATGCAAGTGCTTCGCCTGGGTTCCTTCTAGAAGTGTTTACTCTAAAAGAAAGGAAACAGGAAAACCTTAATATTAAGTCAAGTAGCTAAACATGAAACACAAAAATTAAATTAAGCAAGGATATTTTTTCACATTCTATTCCATTTTTCTGCTTTTAAAAGGTTTAATCATGCATGAAACAATATCTGAAACTATTTTGGATTTATTTACTATTTTGGACAGTAGTGAATAAAAAGGAAAAGAAATAAACCACTGACAGACTCCTTAACACTATTACATATCAAATTTGATCAAGTTTTGTCCCAGTTCAGTGTCTAATTCACAAAGCAAATAGCTCTAATTAGCTCTGGGTGTAAACAAGTTCTAAACATTTAGCAGGAGTTGGTGTCAGGTTGCTTTGTTTTCTTTTCAATTTTTGTATAACTACTTTCCGTTGTAACCAGATTAATGTATTTGCTGTATACACACACACATTTAATATTTTTTCCATGTCAAAAATAAAATCTAATTATTCCTGTTTTTGTACATTTAGGATTACAAAAATATTTCTCAGACAGTGCTAATGTTTTTAAAATGTATTTAGCATCTAAATACACTAAAATTATTGAAACTTTATGCAAACATAAGTGAGTGCCTTGTACTTTCCTGGGCTGAAATGCCATTTCTCCAAAAGCAGCATAGATATACATAGATCAAAATCTTAAGACCAGTTAAAAAACTGCAAGAATTTGCATTTTGCACTATTGGATCTTAAGAAGAGCTGCACAGTGGTGCAGTTGGTAGAGCTGTTGCCTTGCAGCAAGAAGGTTCTGGGTTCGATTCCCGGCCCCGGCCTTTCTGCACGGAGTTTGCATGTTCTCCCTGTGCATGGTGGGTTTTCTCCGGGTACTCCGGTTTCCTCCCACAGTCCAAAAACATGACTGTCAGGTTAATTGGTCTGTCTAAATTGCCCCTAGGTGTGAGTGTGTGTGTGCATGGTTGTTTGTCCTGTGTGTCTCTTGTGTTGCCCTGCGACAGATTGGCGACCCGTCCAGGGCGTACCCCGCCTCTCGCCCGGAACGCCAGCTGGAGGTAGGCACCAGCACCTCCCGACCCCATCAAGGGACAAGGGTGTAGGAAAATGGATGGATGGATGGATCTTAAGAAGGTTCTAAGTAGAGTTTCACAATGTTAAAAGAAGAAATCAGCATAAGAGACAAAAACTTTTGAACGGGGAATTAATTGAAAACTGTATTTACACTCAAACATCACTTTTCAGCTGATCAAAAGTTTAAGACCGTAGCTCAAAAAAACCCGAAAATGCCCCAAAACAGAAGTGTCTAAAAAAAGGACTCAGTAATGAGTAGCTCCACCATCTTGTTGATGACTTCAAACAACCGTTTAGGCTTGATGCCAGTGTTTCCAGGAGGCTAGTGGGAACGTTGCTCCAAGTGTTGAAGATGGCTTCAAGAAGGGCATCCACTGTCTGGAACTGATGTCCATTTTTGTAAACCTTCCTTGAACACAAATGTTCTCAATTGGGTTTAGATCCGGGGAACACGCAGGATGGCCCAAAAGAGTGATGTTATTCTTTTGGAAGAACTCCTTTGTCAGGCGAACATTGTGAACTGCAGCGTTGTCCTGTTGAAAAACCCAATCATGACCACAGAGACGAGGCCCTCAGTCATGAGGGATGCTGCCTGCTGCAACATCTCCACATATCCAGCTGCTGTTGACGCCCCTTCACAACCTGAAGCTCCATTGTTCCATTGAAGGAAAACGCAGCCCAAATCATGATGGCGCCCCACCACTATGCCGTGTAGAAAACATCTCCTTGTGCTGCCAGTAACTTTGGAAGCCATCAGGACCATCAAGGTTAAATTTTTCCTCATCAGAGAAGACAACTTTCTTCCACCTTTCAATGTCACATGTTTAATTCACCCTTACAAAGTCCAAACGGGCAATTTTGTGGCATTGAAGAAGACGTGGCTTTGAAGACGTTTCTTGTTTCTGAAGCCCTTCTCTCACAGATGATGGTTATTGGGCTGCAGTCAGCACCAGTAATGGCCTTAATTCGGGTAAAGGATTGTCCTGTGTCTTGACAGACAGTCAATTGGATCCTGCAGCTCAGAGCAGGTGACATTTTTTTGGGTCTACCGCTTGACTTTTTTGTTCCATAACCCTCAGGATCATTTAAAAAATGCTAAATGACTGTCTTACTGCGTCCAACCTCAGCAGCGATGGCACGTTGTGAGAAGCCTTGCTTATGCAGCTCAACAATCCTACCACGTTCAAAGTCAGTGAGCTTTTTGCTTTTGCAATCAGGAGGTATTGACTATGTAAAGACTTGACACAAAATGACATGGAATCCAGATTTTTGCACAGACTATGGTCTTAAACTTTTGATCAGCTGAAAAAAATCATGTTTGAGTGTAAGTGCAGTTTTCATAAAATTCCCTGCTCAAACGTTTTTGTCTCTTGCACTGATTTTTTCCTTTAACATTGTGAAGCTCTACTTAGAACCTCCTTAAAATCCAATAGTGCAAAATGCAAATTTTTGCAATTTTTTGACTGGTCTTAAGATTTTGATCAGGAGTGCATATTATGTGTTATTTTTATTTTACTCAATATATCATGTATGCAGATAAAACAATCAAAGAGGTTAAAATAGCAAAATTAAAAATGTTCTTGGTTATTTACTGCTCATTTTTCTCTAAATGAAATCATGATTTCTAAATTAACATTAAGTTGAAGAAAGGAAGTGGACAGATTTAGCAGTAAAGTAATTAGAAAGACATGACTTTAAAAAAAGTCAAGTGATAAGCGGAGTTGTTTAACAGATTTTGTTATAAAGTTTGTTCCAGTTACTGCTGGAGGAGTCTGGAAATAATGTGGTTTTAAGTTGATTTATTAAATCTGAAAACCTGCAATGTTTTTATCCAGAGAAGGTTTGTTACCTGATGTTGCCCAGGAAAACGTCCAGCTTATTGTTTCTTCTCAAGGAACAACATAATGTGTTATTTTGGTGATTAGGTACAGATAATTATGCTATTTCTCTGCTAAATGTTTCAGCAGTCAAATGAAGTCGAAAAACAAATTGATTTTTGTCGCTAATCTAACTTTAAGATTTAAGATCTTCCTTCCTGTCTAACACCATGATACACATCCCTGTCATTTAGTCTGCAGAATACAGACCCTCGCTTGTTTCTCTATGGGAAATCAGGAACAGGAAAGAGGGTAAATGAAACATCTGATTGATAATTTGACCATTGTCCTAATTATGCACTTTTTAAACTGAGCTCAGATGTATGACCTGCTTCTGCTTTCTTGTAATGTGGAAATAAAAATCAGCTTGGACAGAAAGACAGACGACTACCAGCGTCGACAAATAGTTTATCTGGAAAGTATTCACATTTTCCACATTTTGGTTTGTTGCAGCCTCTTTCCAAATTGTACTCAATTAACTGCTGATGTTTGTCACATGTAGCTACAAAAATTCACCCAAATTTAAATCAGGTTTTCGGCAGTAAGTAAAAGTGAAATCCTCTGATATGGATCCTAAAGCATAGTTCCCACAAGAACCGCCATCTTGGAAGGCTGCATGTAGCTAGCAGATAGAAGCTACATTAGCTAAGCTAATTTAAGGGCTGCACAATATTTTAAAACATTACAAAGTTCATGCCTTTGTTTATGTTTAACTATATTTATATTTAAACCTTGCGACTTGTTTTGGATTTGTCTGTTTACCTGGATATTGCTAATCTGCTGACCTCCAGGACAATAGGCCCTTTCACAGGTTAAATCTCATTCTACTTTTATCTTATTTATTGTTGTCCCTTTTTCTTTTGTTTGGGTTGTCTGGTGTCATTTCATTATTTAATGTGTCAGCCATGATATATCAAAATAGATTCCTCACATGGGTTAAATTAGATGGTCTAAGGCTAAACGAATACCAGACACAGAAGTGGATAATTTGGCAAAAATACATTTAGTCTGTGACTCAAAACCAAAATGTAGCTGAATACATTTGTTGTAACTGTTTATGTAGGATATATTATGTTAAATTTAGATCAATATAAATTATTTGTTTTGTCCGTGTGTGAAAAAATACCTGAGCAATTTTGTTTCCTGGAAACTCTGCGATGCTACGTAATGATGTTAAACACTGTAGGAGCTATTTTCCCATTGTTTGTTTAAATCTTAAAATTTAAATTGTTTAGTTTATTCTTAGCATTTGTTTGTTTTCTTAGTTGATTTATCATTAGAATTTTTATTATTTAGAATAAGTTTTTTGGTTAGTAATTCACTTAATAAGTTAATTGATTTCAGGTTGGGATGTGGGTATTTCACGGTATAAATAGGTGGGTCTTGGGTAGCTTATTATGCACGTAGGTGGTCACAAGGTTTTTTACCAGCCTGATAGTCACAGCGGTTTTTTGTTAGTCAGCGAACAGGTACAGGAATGGGACCACAAGCCTGTAGCCTTTTATTGCCTGAACTAAAAACCACATAATTATATTTTGATTTTGACTCTTTTTGCTGCGTAAACCAGAATCCACGGCGCATCAAGTGAGTATTTGAGTTTGATTCACCTTTTGTTTCGATCACTTTTGAGTTTTGAATTTTTTGATTTTTTGAATTTAAGTGTGGGACAAATGGTCACTACAAACACCTTTATTAGATTTGGAGTAAACAAAGCCTTCTTACCACAGAGTAGCAGCTTCACAGCAGGCCAAGCCTCTTACAGCTTCTCATTGTCTTGTGATGTGAAGAAAATTTTATTCATAAAAATTTGATGTGGCGCTGACAGGTTAGAGGAAAGATATTCACAGCTTCCAGTCATATGCTTACAAGTTAATTACATTAACAACCCATGTGGTTGTCAGTTCTGATTTACATTGTAGGTGAGGTGTTTACTTCTACTTATTATGGCGTAATCATTTTGAGATTTTGATGTTTATCTAATTGTGTAATTATTATTCAACACACAACTAAAATTATGTTGAAAAAAACAAATTTGGTGCTCAAATTTGATGTTTTTGTGGATTTTTTTCAATCCTTATACCCTCAAAGGCATACATGCAACTCTACAAATATTTAATTAAATGTCTCAACAACTTTCACTTAATTTTTGTACTATTACATGTAAAGAGAAGTGGAATAATTCTGGATATTTAACCCCTCATCTTGGCAGAAGTTGATTCAGTTTTGTTGGTTAAATTTATTCACTTTGGGAGATTTTTTAATCCAATCTGAAACCAGATCTGATGTTTGTTTTGAACCATTTTCTGATCACAACCTTTAACTGTGTCAAAGTATTAACATTACGTTGAAAAAATCCTTCACTTTATGCAATATAATGATTCCACTGGAAATAAAACACACACCCAAATGTAAAGTAGAGCTGCTTCCACTGTGGACGGATGGTCGCACTCATGTTTCGGTACTCACCAGTTATTATGGGATGGTTCCTGAACCGCCCAACCAATCCCCTTTCATCTTGAAATAAATACTTAGTTTAGACGGTTAATCAGAACTAGTTTTGGAATAAAAAAAGCAAACTAAACTTTACTGAAAATGTGACTTTTAAGTCTAATTCTGCCAGGAAAATGTTCAGATAATACTTCAGATACTAATATATGGATGTGTTATAACATTCTGAAAAAAAAAACTGCTTTCAATGCAGCGGTGTAGTAAACGGTGTTGTGCAGAACAGGTAGTGTTAAAATTGCATCACTTTATCTTCAGTAAAATGTGTTTTCATTCTTCTGTTTTGCAAACGTAATCAGTTTGCTGTGATTTTTATAGCGGCTGAGTGTAGACCAGCCTGTCTCCTCGGCTCAGGCCGCCTGTCTCCACCCTCCTGCCTGTCACGGGTCTCGTTTTGGACTGATTTAATAAGATACACCAAGTACTCCGTACAGTAGACACCTCCGGTCTCAGACGGCAACCAAGCCGGGCAGGTAAGACCTTCATGGTTTCTTTTAACTTTATTTTCTCTGTGTCATAAATTTTTCAGCACTGGTGGTGTTTATTTATTGGTTTTGTTGAAGTTTGTACAAATAGCTGAGCCACAAGTTACAGGGATTTAGAAGGGATGATAATAAGGACAAGAAGAGAGGATGGAGTTCATTGTAAAACAAAGGGAGTAAATCTGGTTTACAGAAGTCTACCACTCATTTTCTATAGAAATAGAGGTATTTAATATCGATATGGAAAATTAAACTGGTTTCAGAGAAGTAACTGGTGTCACAGAAAGTAGAAAGACTTCATAAGGGATTCTGCATTTGCTTTTCTGAAACTTAGAAACTAAAGATACTTGGATTTGTTTTAGAGTTTCCAGGTTGACACAAATATACTCTGGTATTCACTGAGGCTGGAGGTAAAACCACCTGCAAATTTCTGAAATTGAATATTTTAGATGTGCTCTATGAAAAAAATCTGTAAACAGGACAATATTCTTCTAATAATTTGGAGTTAAGCTCCACTATACAATCAATAAATACCGTAAAACACAACTGGATTGTAAGAACTAATGATTGTATTTTATCTCAAATCTGGAACATATTGGGACATCAAATTGAGTTTAGAAGGATTGCTAATTGCAAGTTAAGGAATTGTTTTATTCAATCTTTATTTTTAAAGAAGGTTATAGCGAAAGGAACGGGAATTTTTGGTGCAAAATGTTGTCTTTGATATAAAGGAATAAGTTTGGGGATCCTGAAGAAGTGTGATGAGGACATATGAAGGAGTTTCAAAGGTTCTGGAAGGAGTATTGGTGAATGTACTGTTTACTGTGTAACACAATGGGTAAACTTCAGGTTGGAAATGATGAAAAGTAAATAAACAAATGTTAAGTGAGGTTTAAACTTTACTGCTGTGTACAAACTAGACTTAAAATCATGTAATTTCCATTAATAAAGTGGAATTTACTCCAGAGTTTGTGGCATTTCTCTGCTAATTTGTTGAATGTAGTATTTCATTAAATGGTCGTCGAGGCTTAAATGCTTTGAGGACTGGGTCTGGTGCAGGTTAATGCAATCAATTGATTTTACGACCACATGATCTTGAAGGCATACAATTTTCCTTTGTAAAACAAAAAATCTCTAGGATTCCAGGAACTCAATCTGATCTTTCTATTCTTCGTCGCAAATCATTTTGTGATATGTAATTATGGCGGTTGTCTTTTAAACTAATTTCATTTTATTTTGCAGAGAAGACTCCGCGAGGAGATCCGAGTCAAAATGTCTGAGCGCTACGACTGCACAGAGTGCAAAGACTCTTTGTACGGGCAGAAGTACATCCTGAGGGAGGAATATCCGTACTGCATCAAGTGCTATGAGGCACTTTTCTCTAGCAACTGTGAAAAGTGCAAGAAGCTCATTAGCTGCACCAGCAAGGTGATGCATCCATGTTTCTATTGCTTTAACCCCAATGTAGAGCCAACGTTTTATTGCTGGTCAACTGCTGTGACTTTTTAACTTGGTCTTGTTTAAATGAAAAACCACAATTAGCTTTGAATTCAAATGTTTCTCCATCATTTTAATTTTATAAGATTAAAATAAATACATTAAGTGTGAATTTTTTCTGTGGGACAAATCAAAATAGCGGCTGTTTGTTGTAATTAATAATCAATAAGAAGTTATTGATTACAATAATTGAAGTCCCAAAATCTTAAAATTGAAGGTTCATGAAGGTGTAAGAGTCTATTTTATTCAATTCCTGTAACATCTTGCTAGCTAGTAGAAGTGCAGAGTTGTCTTCTTTGTTTTTCTTTCAATTTTTAGAACAGAAGATGATAAAATCCTATCATTTTTGGAGTTAATTTTAGGGCTACTGGCTACATTACAAAGTCTCTGTAGTATGTAAGTCTCTGTAGTAAGTCTCATCACAATGCTTATGCTAGCCAGTACATAAAATAAGGAAAACAAGTGTAGATTCAGCTTCAGCTCTGCTACTTTCTATTTCATTTTTACTCTATATCAGATATGGGTTCACAGACAGTGTTGTAAACTGGTTGTTTTCTCACTTCCTGTAGCAGCTAGCTGTGCTGCAATGCTAACAAATACTGGTGTGTAAAGAGGAATAACAAACTGAGATTCAGTTCCAGCTGTTTTACTGTCTTATAATAAAAAAATACAAAATATATAATATAATATCACTGCTAGCATTTTAATATTATACATCCATCGATTTTCTTTACACCCTTGTCCCTACTGGGGTCAGGAGGTCCTAGTTCCGATCTCCAGCTATCGTTCTGGGCGAGAGACGGGGTCACCCTGGACAGATCGCCAGTCAGTTGCAGGGCAACACAGAGACACACAGGACAAATAACCACACAGACACACACACCTAGGGGGCCAATTAACCTGCCAGTCATGTTTTTGGACTGTGGGAGGAAACCGGAGTACCCTGAGAAAACCCACGCATGCACAGGGACAACATGCAAACTCCATGCAGAAAGACCGGGGCCTGGAATCAAACCCAGAATCTTCTTGCTGCAAGGGAACAGCTCTACCAACTGTGCCACTGTGCAGCCCTAATATTATACATTTAAAATATTATATCATTTTTGTTTCTAGACATTTTTCGTATGTTCTGCAACCAGCTTTGCTGCAGTGCTAACACTAAACATGTAGTAACTTTCATTCTTTTAAAATATCTATTTAAATTTGTTGCTGATGGAATATTTAGGTCACAATAAAAATTGTGAACTTCTTAATTTAATTTTATTTTTTGAAGGATCTGTCCTTCAAGGACCGTCACTGGCACAGCGAATGCTTCCTCTGCAACGACTGCAGCCGCTCTCTGGTCGACAAACCGTTTGCCACCAAAAACGACCTCCTGATGTGTACCGACTGCTACTGCCTGGAGTATTCCTCTAAGTGCCACGCCTGCCTGAAGACCATCATGCCAGGTGCAAGAAAGACTCTTTATACTGTTGCTAAAATGGTTTAGTGCACAGGTGTCCAAAGTGCCGGTCATTTATGACCCTGTGAAGGATTTTAGTCGGCCCCCAGACCACAAATGCATAATTGACAAACTTGTCTGCAAGCACAGTTGGTTAATGCGGATTTACACTTTTTTAGTTTTAGGGTAATTTTTTTAATAGATCATTTTTATGTGCAAAAAAAAAAAAATTACAATGTTTTTGCATCTTTCTTAATTCTGGAGCAACCAGAATCACAGTTATTGACTTAATTTTACTTAAAGCAAATCTTGCAGTCCAAATAAGAAAAACATCATCTTATATACTAATGCAATCTTTCAAGATTGTTTTAATGTATCTATAATCCATTCTCTATGAAAAAATATAGATTTTGATTTCAATAGAATTGAAATGTTTTAATTTATTATTGAGCAAATACAAAATGCATAAAAGGTGTGTTTCTGTGGCCCCACAGCGTAACCGTTTTGTCCCTCAGGGGAAAAGGTTTGAACATCACCGGCTTGGTATGAAAGAAGATTAATATAAAATCAAATAAATCTGCAATTCAGTATTCTCATTCCAGGCACCAAGAAGATGGAGCATAAGGGGAACAGTTGGCATGAGAAGTGTTTCATCTGCAAATTCTGCCAGCAGACTATTGGCACGAAGAGCTTCGTCAAGAAGGACGGGAACAACTACTGTCTGGCCTGCTATGAGAAACTGTTTGCCCTGCAGTGTGTCCACTGCAAGAAGGTAAATATCCTCACAATGTCCCATTACGATTTCTGCCATCAAAGCCTGTTACAATGTTCTGCAAATATATGGTCATGTAGGTTTTTTTCTGTGCTTAGAGGAGCTGAAAGTTGGTGCTACATAGACTCACATGTAGGATACATAACGCATATAATATGAGCAACAAGCAGATGATCAGGCAGCAGTCGTCTGTTTCACTTGAGAAAATTCAGCAGCAAACAACCAAGATGGCTGCAAAGTCTCATGTCAGAGAGTGAGGCAGAAAAATTTTAACTCTACTAAATGAGGAGAACGTTTGCTGAGAATATGTGTTTCTGTTCAAACTTGAACTCAGTAGTTATGCAACATAATGTGTTTTAACATGAACTATAACAGATTTTAAATTATTAATATTGTTAGCAGTTTGATCTCTTTCAGACTCTGTTTTTTATTATTTTACTCATTTATTTGTTTTATTTTTTTCAGAAAAAATTAAGAGTTAATTGTAAAAAAATCTAAGAGTTGCTATATAAACAAGTCAGCTAATCGCCTTGCTAATTTTTCATTCAGTACGAGAAGGTCCGGACAGTGGTTAATTTGTTAGTGTTTGAAATTTATTTAATTGTAAAACAAAATCTGAATGTCATGTCTCTTTGAGAGTTAGCATTTACCTTAAATTATTTTTTTATTTTTTGTTTTATTTTACAATATAATGAAATATGACCCAAGGATTTTTTCGATAATGTGACTTAATGGCAACAAATCTGCAGCTCACTAATGTCCTATGTTTTTATTTTCACTTCTGTCCCTGAATAACATTGCCCTAGCCACAGTGTTTTTGTCATAAAATCAAAAGATTCAATGGCAAACTGGAATTTTAATTTCTAATAATAATAATTTCTGATTTGTTCGTTTTGCTTTGCTTTCTTTCGATCTTTCAGCCTATTTTGACTGGAGGAGTGAGCTACCATGACCAGCCGTGGCATAAGGAATGCTTTGTTTGTGCTGGATGCAAAATGCAGCTGGCTGGGCAGAGATTCACCTCTCGAGACGACGCCACCTACTGCCTCGAGTGTTTCTGCAACCTGTTTGCAAAGAAATGTGCCCACTGCACCAACCCAATCAGTGGTAAAAAGACCTGGCACAAATCTTCAGATCCTATTTTAGAGTTTGAAAAAAGTCACAGCTTCAGATCCTTGGTCATGAAATCAAGCTGGAAAGATTCACTAAACTGTAATTGGTTTGATTTTAACAATGTAAGCGACACCTTCAATCCAACTTCAACATTCTCAAGATCATATGCTTAACTTGGGATCTGGTGTGTCCAATCACCATCAATTACAGAGTTATTGCATTAAAAAAATCATGGGACACTTCTCTGCTGTTTTTACCTCAGGTCTCGGGGGCAGCAAGTACATTTCATTTGAGGATCGGCAGTGGCACAACAACTGCTTCAACTGCAAGAAATGCAGCGTGTCGATGGTTGGTCGAGGCTTCCTGACGTTCAGAAACGACATCCTCTGTCCTGACTGTGGCAAAGACCTCTGAGGGGTCACCAGAACCAAGGAGTCGAACCAGTCTGACGGCCAATCGGGACAACTCAGCAACAAATTCAAACTATGATTATTTTCCAGTTTAATAAATATTAACCAGCATGATGTCTTTCTTTGGTTCTAATTGAGAAACTGGAAACAGTTTTAAGCAAAAGTTTGTCTTAAAGATCACATGGAAAAACTATAAAAATATCAGTTTGAAGTGGAAACCTTTGCTGTCTAATTTCTTCTGTGTATAACAGCATTTGAGCATTTTTATTAAGTAGCAATGTCATATAGGTTTTCCTACTAATTTGTCTCTTTCTAATCCTTTTGGATGATTCATCTGTAGGTATTCCTGGATGTCAGCAGAATTAAAAGTATATTATACTCAATTATTTGTCAACCAAAAGAAATTTAGTTTTTTATTTAGGTTGGTGTAAATTCTTAATGTTCTTTTTATTTGTTCAAGCACTGAATGTTTTAATCACTGACATCTATTTTAAATGCTAACAATTTTTCCCAATATGTTTTGTTTTCATTTCCTGTAGTCTTGTAATATTATCTAAATAAACTAAATAGTTTAAAATAAATAAAAAGCCTGAAATACTCCGAGTGAAATCTCATCCCAGCTATTTATTTATGTATACGTTTGAAAAGTCTGAATAACTTGATTCTATTTCTTACTTGTCTTTTTCCTAAGTGGATCTGGACTCATGATGAGGTTCTTATGGGAACCACTACGTTTAACTAAATACCACCAAAACAATATGATTGTTGGTTATTAGTTGTGCCTTGAACAAGTTTTCTATTGTTTGTTTGCGTTTTTGGTCAATAAGAAGTGGGCATCCTCCCATGGTCATAAACAAGACAATATAGCTGCCGAAATTCAGTGTCACAACTTCAGATTTGATGCTAAGGTAAAGGAATATTTAATTATTTTTAAGGAATATGCACAAAAAAATACGTAGACTGATTAATCTTATAAATGGCATTACAATTTAAGATATGAAGACACAAGTTTTTAGTTTAGGATAACATTACTGAAGTCTGAAACTACAATAAATGTAAACTATACTTTATCTGGAGATTGTTTCAAACACATTTGGGCGTTAGGGTTTCATTCATTCAAGAATCTCCTTTTGCAAACATTCTATAAACGTCCCTATTGGGACCAGAAAAGTATTTTAGAACTTTAAATTCGATATTTTTCTGTGCTTTATTTGACCGCAGAACAGAGATCATCTATCTATGTATCCAACAGAGTTGCGTAACACAGAAATCTCACTCTTACCGCATTTTCATGCATCATAAACCAACAGTCCTTTCGGAAAGAAAACTCACGCAAGTGTAGGGCGTCGTTTTACATACACGATCTTTGATTTGTGAACAGGAAGCGAGCAGCAGGTGCCACAGGAAGCTGTTAGCTCTGTGAGGAGTAAAGAAGAAGCTATCGGCTTTTACCTGCAGCGACCCAACTAATCAAATACAAAAAAGCACACAGCAACATTAGAGTAAGAAATATTTATGTTTTCTTATTAGCCGTTATTAGCACTTTATTAAAAAGGCATCACAATTTCATTGTAAAAAAAACGGAGATAGCGGTGGAAACGAGGCGGCTAACTCAGTTAGCAACGCTTTGTTAGCTTCTTATCTCAGTAATTTATTGCTCACATTAGCGGTGAAACCTGAGCCGCGTGATGGAAATTATGTTACGGCAAAAATAAACGTTTTATGTGCGTTTTTTAATCTATTTAAAGTAAAAATATGGAAATAAAACCGACGGTAGTAAATGAGTAAATCTTGAGCGCTATTTGTTCATTTACATTTACTCACCATGTCCAGATTTTACATTTTATCTCCATGTTCATCCGTCCATCCATATGCATCCATCTGTTTATCCTTTTGCATGCATGTTGTCATCCATCCATCTTCTTTAATCTCTTTATCTGTCCATCCATCCATCCATCCATCCATCCACATGTCTATTCATCCATCCAATCATTTGCATCATGTTGTTCATCCTCTCATCTATGCTGTTCACCGTTCAGTGCATCTATTGCCCATATTTATCTGCATAAATCTGGTCCATTTAATTATCCATCCATGAATTTGTCTATTCGTTAATGTTTCTTTGATTTATACATCATGAATGTCTGCAATTCTATTAAAAATAAACTAATAACTCAGATCTCAGCTTGTGCCTGATACCTCTGACCTTTTTTAGAGCCATGCATCATAACTGTTTCTGTTTAAAGTTTAATCCAAGTGAAAGAATCTCCTGTTTCTCAATGGTAACTGACAGCTTAATTTATACTGCCCCCATGTGGTGAGAGTAGGAAGCTGAAGTGATAAAATCTAGTAATTCTGTTTTAATCATGTCCTTATTGATTTATTTAAACTCTAATGACGGTCATTCATTTAATTAAAAAGTGTTTTATAGTTTGTTTCTTTTTTTTCTTTCTTGGCAGTTGTGAATTTAAAATGTCTGTATTTAGTTTGCAGTGTTTCTTTTGTCCTCAGCTAAGATGAGCGCTGCCGTACCCAACCATCGAAGGACCAAACCCGGAGGTGAGACTGGTTAAAGTTCGCAAACTGTTTCCTCTTATTTGTTCGTATTTGTGGCAATAAAACCAGCAGAAAAATGAAACAATTTTCATCCGAGAGCCACTATTATTCAGCTAAATGAAGGCCATGCTTGTGTTTTTCTGCAGGCATAAAGCCTGGAGCTGCGAACAGCGGCGTGACGGGACCCACCTCCCAGATTCCCGGCCTCTGCCAGACCGCCACCGAGAGCGCGGCGGTGGAGAGGATCAGCGGGCGGCGAGTGGGGATATTTGAGACGGACTCGGACTACGTCAAGCTGGCCAAGCAGGGAGGACACAAGGGTGAGCCGACAAACCGCAGATTTGAAACTACTGATCAGTTCAAGAGATACTGGCAATAATAAAAGTTGATCATAAAGATTATCTTTCACTATTTGGTTTAGTAGCTGTTTGTTTCTGTTCCCTGTTCATATTTAGGAAGCATTTTAACTTCATGACTGAGCCTATTGCAATTAATTGATTAATCGCATGAAAAATTAAAAAGAGCTCAATAATTTCTAATATTTTTTGAAGATGAATTTTGCTTACAGAGAGACATCATGATCAATTTTATTTATGGTTTTGGTTTGAGTGTGAATTTTATTTTGTTTTATTTCTTTCTGGTATTTAAGTTCCATCCATCCATCCATTTTCCTACACCCTTGTCCCTTAATGGGGTCGGGAGGTGCTGGTGCCTATCTCCAGCTAGCGTTCCGGGCGAGAGGCGGGGTTCGCCCTGGACAGGTCGCCAGTCTGTCGCAGGGCAACACAGAGACACACACAGGACAAACAACCATGCACTCACACCTAGAGGCAATTTAGACAGACCAATTAACCTAACAGTCATGTTTTTGGACTGTGGGAGGAAACCGGAGTACCCGGAGAAAACCCACCATGCACAGGGAGAACATGCAAACTCCATGCAGAAAGGCCGGGGCCGGGAATCGAACCCAGAACCTTATTGCTGCAAGGCAACAGCTCTACCAACTGCGCCACTGTGCAGCTACCAACTGCGCCACTGTGCAGCTGGTATTTAAGTTGTCTTAAGAAATTACAAAAACAGAATATGAAAAAGACATTAAAAAAAGGTAAATAAAAAATTACTACAACTAATAAAACAATTATTGGAAATGAAATAGTGGTGATAATATTAAGATTTCCTTATAAAGTTAAAGTTTATTGGTCTTTGTGAACTTGTGTTGTTATTGATATATTATAAAACTAGAATATTTTGCAGAAAGTGGGAAATAAATGGGAATAAAACGTTGTGAATTCTCAATTTGCCTCATCCCTTTGAAATGATTCTCGACTCTGAGAGGTCGCAGTAATTATTTGGCCACTGAGCTGCTTTAGGTGTGACTTAAATCCCTCCTGGTGTTTTCAGAGCGGAGATGAGAGTCATTACTGCCTGCAGAGTTTTAGCTTCAACAGGAATGTTTCCCTTCCTGCTGCAGGCCTATTGAGTCACGACGTTGATGACGATGACGCACCGAAGAAAGCCTACAACCCCCCAACTGGTTCGGAGGGGATGAGTCAAAGAGGTAAGACGGACCAGACGCTGATTTAGAGGAAAACGTTTTCGTAGGAAGAGTCCAGAGCAGAGGAAGACGAAATGTTCCTGTCTGTCACCCAAGTGTTGCGGCTGCAGGCGAAATGTTCCCAGAACTTTCACATGGAATGTCATGGTGGTTTTGTGCTTTCAGCGGGAGCAAAGCCTCGTCTCCTGACAGCCAGATGAAGGCGGGCAGGCGGCCTCTGGCTGCTCCCTTTGGCACTGATAACAATTCCTCCTGGGAAAGAGAGACTGATAGTTTTTCCCATGGTAAAGAGAAGGTGAATGGACCGAACTAGTCACTCCCCAGCATTCATGCCACGCAGACGCCACTCCATCTTTTGTTATTGCCATTATTTCAGTTTTTTATGACAACTTTCCTTCATTTTCCACCTTCGATTTTCATCCCTGCGTTTGGAAATTGCTGCAGGATTTAATCCTCCGGAGAGACTTTGTTGTTTCCTGGGAATTTTGAGGGGAAACGTTGGCTCCGTGATTGCAGTTCTCTCCAATATTCCAGCTGGTTCTAATCTGGGAAAACTGGATTACAGCGATGTGCAAAAGTATTCACACACACTTGACTTGTTCACATTGCAACCACAGGTTTCACTGTATTTACTGGGACTTTATATGGTTTAGTTACAAGGAAAAACTGAATAGTGTGGCGCATTCAGAGGTCACTTTAATAGTAAGTTACCGCTCTGCTGCATAAAATCCCAGTCAAATACCTTCAGGTTCCATTTTGGAGAAATGTGAAACGGTTCAGGGAGTGTGAATACTTTAGCAGGTTGCTGAGTTTCTGGGTTAAAACTAACCAATAAATCATCATTTCAAAATGTTCTGGTTGGTTTTATTTTTAACAGCATGGCAGTTTTTTGTTTATTTTTCCTTAAGTTTTCCTCCTTATTTCATCCTCTGCTCTGCTTCCCTGATATTTTCCCCAGCCGCTCATTTCTCCATGTTTGGTAACTTGGTGAGTCCCTGTAGCTCTGCAGCCATCAGTCAGGCTGTTGCTGCTTATATAACTGTGACTCTGGATGATGTTTCAATCTGCAGATGTCTCCAGATGATGCAGCAGTGCCTATGGAGGGTCTGTCCATGACCAACAAGTACAAAAGAATGTAAGAACTTGTTCCTCTCTCATTTTTACTGATATAAACTTGATTTATTTGGAAGGTTTTAGAGGTTCGATAACGTGACGCTCTCCTCCTCAGATCCTACGATAAGAAAGCTCCTCCGGTCAGCATGTCCAAGCTGCTCAGTCACGGCTACATGGAGGAGAAGAAGAAGTCTGGGAACGACGACGATACTTCAAGTACAAACATTTTTATAGTTTAGCAAGAAATAAAATCTGAAGTTGGGTAGAAGGAATCGCTAAAAACTGAATTGTCCACTAAAAGTTGTAAGAGCCAAACAAATCAAACTCAGTCTTATATTTATGTACGATAATGAAATAGCTTTGACAAAACAAGCTCAAGGTCTCTTTATCTCGACGCAACAAGATGAGACATTTGTCTTTGTGACAAAAAGATGGAAATGAAACATGACAGAGAAAAGTTCAGGACGAAGCGTTCAGTGAAGAATTAACTGTTGTGAAAAAGACATTTCTTCCAAATGTGATAAAAAAATGTTTATTATAAAAAGTACTCAAGATATTTATCTCAATATGAGGATATAGTAAAAATCCTGATGCAAAACAAACCTGAGCTCTCGTTGAAATAGTGATTATAATGATGACAAAATGCTTCATTAACATTTATCCTGAAGTTTTACGATTATATAAAAAATTAAAAGTCTTGTTATCACGACAAAACATTAAAGGCCTCTACTTCAAAATAAGAAAAAAAGAACAATAAACTAGCTCAATGTCTTGATATCTTAAAATAAGACAAACTTTTACTAGCTAGTGAGTTTTTGACGTAGAAACACAATCATACTTTTATTTGTCATTGTGATAAAATTAGTTTTTTCATAGTTCTGTGGCTTTTAATGCTGAAAGCATCAACAAGAATGGAATTACAGCATGAAAAAATTAGTAGTTTCCTGATCAATCATGAAGAGAAACAAACACTAAATATTAGACCATAAATCTTTCAATTAATTTTACTGAAAATGTGTGAAAATAACACCTGAATAAGTGACTAAGGTGTTGCTGAAGCTACTTCCTCGGTTTAGATTTGTTGTTTTCTGTGTTTGATCTGCAGGCGTGACGTCAGAACAGACCAGCACCGTCATGACGGAGGATGTGGACGATCTGGATTAGTTTGCTCAGGTTCTGCTTAGCAGTAACAATGGGGCTTTTCCCCCCGGTGCGGTGCGAACACACCTCTGCATCCTCTTACGTTTTACTCATGTTTATTGTAAATCCACTGACTGTTAGGTTTTGTACTCATGTTTATGCAAAGGTACTGTCTTTATTTATTGCTTTAATTTGTATAGAAGGAAGAAGGAGAAGACGAAAGGTGTGTTTCTGAGTAGTGCAGTCGGTGTTGGTGACTTTTTGAGTTTTGTTTCTGTGCTCGATTTGAAAGCAGGGCTGGAATCCAACAGCTGCCGGTTTTTACCTCTGAGCCTCGTTGCTGTTTGCTTCCCGCCCTGGACGTATGAAGATCGACTTGGTGACGTTTAAATGTTTGTGCTGATGATTCGTGGTTCCAGTGACGTGAAGTATTATTTGCTCGGCTCGGCGTGTTTTTTTATATTTTATTTTCCGGCCGAGGCGACGCGTACGATCATCTGTCGAGACGGCAACCCCGCAGCTGCGATTACATGACAAAGTGAAAACTGACGGCCAGAGTCGCTGAGGTTTGTTTGGGTAAAAAGGAGCCAGACGCTTTTATTTCTTTCTTTCCTTTGATTGTACTAATTATTGAGTTTTTAAGCTTCCTAAATTAATAATTGTATGGCCTCACTGCTGTGTTTACCTGCCAAAATAGTAGGAATAAATCAGACCAAGCTGAAGCAACAGGCTTTAGCTGCTTTAGTGCAAAAGTGCCAAGCTTGTTTCGCTGTGAAATCACAACATTCCCCTTTAGCCACGACTAAACGTAGATGTGCTGTAGGATTTTAACTAAAGACACTTGAATTTTGAAGCTTTTTTTTTGCATTCCCTGTCTGAAAAATCTCTAAATCTACAGTAAAATCGTCTTAAAAGGTTTAAAATTACTATGCGACTTCAAAAAATCTTGACACCTTGTCGTTTCTGCTTCTCTTTGAGACGAATCCTTCAAATCAGCAGAACAGAGGAGTGAGCAAAGCGATTGGGAACAGGCTGAAATGTTCCTGGAAGGTGGAGCAAAGTGATCTCAAAGTGCTGCAGCAGACAATAGAGATCTGCTGTTCCTCCTCTTTTTGTCCCATTTCTTTGACTGCCAAGTCTCCAGGAGGTATTGCTTCCCTGTCTCGCTTTATAAATGCCTTAGTCACATCATAGTTGTCATTTTAAGGCATAACTGAGCTGGGAGTTGCATCCTGACCTTAAACATGAAATAAATCCAACTAATTAGTTGCAGGAACAGAAACCCCTACAAGAAATGTTGAGCTTTTACTGCTAAATATATTTTATCTGTAAGTGTTAAATGTCTACACCAGGGTTTTACTTTGCAGTGAGGAACAGAGAATGTATCATGTTCTGATCTTTCCTTTTGAAGTACGGGTTTATTATTTATGAACTGTTAAATATTCAGGTAAACAGCGTTCTGTCGTGTTTTTCAGTTTACAAAGAAGCAGTAGGAACCTTTAGTGGCTTAAAATCTCTTTTTGCTTTTTATTGTCAAATCTTAAGGTGGTTTTGAGAAATACAAATATGCCAACTGAGACAGAAGAAGGTTTTAAATGAAGGGAAGTTCCCCGTCACTTCTCAGTGTGTAACTTTGCTCTCACAGTATTAATTGTCACTTCAATAAATGAGCATGTGCATGTTCATGTGTGGTGGTGTTTTTCCTTTTCTTAATATAAACTGGCTTCACGCTCAGTTTGGGTGTTTATTAAAGAAAGATGAAACCAAAAATCCAGGCCAGGGAGGAAAGACATCAGCAATATTAGCTTAGAAGCAACTTTTCCTCCAAAATCAAAGCACTATATGCACACTTCTAGCATATTTAATGTCTCATAAAAGTTTAAGATGTTTACTTAGAGACCCATTCAATAAATTAGAATATTATTGAAGTAAGTTTATTAAGTAAAATATATTGAGATTAATCACACATGGATGGATATTAGTTTTTTCTGCTAATATTAAAGTTAGAATATTCATCTATAGTGCATTTATTTGAATAATTAGTTACAATACCCATTAAACTAAAGGTGTTTTTATTAATAAAAAACACTGAATAAAACAAGAAATAGTTGAATAAAGTAAAAAGATAATGAAAAATGTAACTGAGTATTGAAAAGTCAGGTGTCCATCTTTCCACCCATTCACTCATTATGTCTTTTTTCCCTCCATTTCAATTTAGTGTCTAAAATGTATTATAGTTTTTGCATTTACATTAATTCAACCAATTTTATACAAGAATAGTGTAAACAATTGACTAGAAAAATACCTTTTCATTGATTTTTTTCCTATAAAATGTTGGATTAATTTGCAGTTTTGACAATATTGGAGTTCTGTATAATGAGCCTGATAACCTGAGCTGTTAACTGGGAATCCCATAAACATCCCTGTGACCAGCACTGGTGTGTTGTGTGTGTGTGTGTGTGTGTGTGTGTGTGTGTGTGTGTGTGTGTGGTGTGTGTGTGTGTGGAGACGTATCACAGTAACACACACACACGCTGGTCGCCGCAGGCTGCATCCTTCCTCTCGTCGCGAAGAGCTGCCGCGCTGCCGCACGTCTCCTGCCGCGGCCACAGCGACGCGCGGCTTCTCATCGATCCGTCGATCGGAAATAATCCATAGCCGCATGGTGACGTCACGCCGCTGTTAATCGGCGCTCGTGGCTGGGTGCAGCCTTGACGCCAGGGATGGACGCGCGCGCTTAACTGCTCCACTCCTCTTTGCACGCGGGGATGTTTATTGGAAGACAAACAAAAAAAAAAAGGGAAAATTATAATTGCGCGACGAGCGCGAGGACGTGCACGCGGCTGTCTGTTTGTTTGTTTGTGACGTCGGCGCGTTGGGGAACGGAGTAGCTGTCACGGAGGAGAGGATGGAAGCGGACTGAGCCAGCTGTGGCCTGCTTCTGACGGCAACATCTGGCCGGTGAGTCGCGCTCAGCGCGGGGCGAGCAGCTCTGCTGGCTGCCGGGGCTCCGGCGCTCTGAGGCGGTGTGACCTCGTCCTTGGCTGCCCGGATGGTGAATGAGTGATGGAGGATGCAAGGTTGACCGGGAGATGCATGCAACCCCATGCACCGTGCATGCACACCTGATAATACATACAGGCAGCACTGGTGTGTGATGAGATGTAAAACACACACAGAGAGGAATGATGCAGCCTGCAGCGCTCTGTGTGTGTGTGCATGTGTGTGTGTGTGTGTGTGTGTGTGTGTGTGTGTGTGCAGCTCTGTATGGAGAAATCTGTACCTGCATGCACAAATGAAGGGTTAAAGATTAGAGATGGAAAAACATGCATAGTGGAAAATAGAATGATCATCTTTTGTCTCTTTGTGTCTCTTGAGGGATTAAAAAAAAAGCACAATCACACCATAAGAGAGGAATTTGTTGCAGGAGTATCATGAATTCTGGGATATTGCAACATCTCAAAAGCATAATCCCTGCAGCTGAACCACAGTGGTTCCTTAAAATTATACTACTGTGATTTTCTGTGCATTAACCCACATCCTAACCGTTCTGCAGGGTCAGAGAGGGAGCGTGCAGCAGCCAGCCAGATCTGTGGGGGATATGGAGGAAGGCGACGCAGAAGGGGAAGGGCCCATGGTGGTCAGAGAAGGTCCAAGCCACCAAGGCCTCCAGTCGGAGTCCAGCGCCGCCACAACAACCACCACCAACCTCCTGGCTTCTGTTAAAGAGCAGGTTAGATGCTGCTGTCACTCATTTCTTCCTTCCTTTTGAATGCAAACACCACCTTGGCAGTTTTATGGTGTGACTTTGCTCATATTTTTCACTTTAGGATGAAAATTTGTCAGGATTTTGATGAATCTGATTGTTACAGGAGATTTTCCATCACATTGAGGATGTTTCTTTTGGTTA
This sequence comes from Poecilia picta, assembly GCA_033032245.1. Lineage (NCBI taxonomy): Eukaryota > Metazoa > Chordata > Actinopteri > Cyprinodontiformes > Poeciliidae > Poecilia > Poecilia picta. Next base: position 11,879,189 of record CM065354.1, read on the forward strand.
TTTTTAGCCTTTTTGTGCAGGGTAGCTCAGGATCACATCATAATAACTAAAGAAATGTAGAAATTTTACCTGACATGCTCAACTTCATGTTATTAGGCTACAAAATTCAACTGAACTATGTTGTGTTTGTCTTAAATCCTACGGTTTTGTAGTTTCTTTCACTTCCTGGTAGTGCTTGGCGATATGGGCTTAGAGTTTTATTTGATAAAAGTAATGATAAGAACTATTTAATGCTTTTGAAGGGATGTAGTAATAAAAAACACAAATACTGCTTTTGAAAAACATTCAGGTTGGTTTTAGGAGACCAGACACATACAGATTTTTTTTAGTAATGCATTGACTGCAATTAATTATGTTTTCAAAGTTATTGATATTTATTATTGACCTCATTGGAGAAAATTGTGAAAAAAATAGCAATTCAGACAGTTTTGCTGGGTTTTAAATATCATTAATTGGAATTTGTTGTGAAAACAATAAATCAAAATTCTAGTCATGATAAGAATTGTACCACCAATAATGCCCAGCTTAGCTTGTTGGCTGTTATTGGTTGTGTTTTATCTAAGGAATACACTGATTGGATGAAAACATCGTTATTTGCTGGCGCTGTGGTTTATCTACATTCACTTCCATATTCACATCTTACTTTGCATATGAAAAACATGAAATTTTACAACTTTTTGACTTTTTTGGTGTTCCATACATGACAATCAGGAACTTTAGGCACCAAAAGTTCCTTGGTGGACAAAAGCTGTCCACTGACCAAAAGTGATTGAGTGTGAGATATAAAAACTCATCAACACACACTTTTGTTTGTTTACAAATATTTATGCGCTCAGATCAGTTTCACTGCACATTCAGATTGGTGACGCAAAGAAAACACCACAAAAATGCCAAGTTGAGCAAAATTTGTGTCATTTTACTTCCTTTCTGGGTTATAGTTCAACCTTGTCTTGTTTTTTTGGAGGTCCATACAAGTTCTAAGCAGTTTTTAGCTGTAAATCCAGGGGATTATCTCCAGATGAGGATGAAGTGTAAATGAATTGCGGTGCTGAGTCACATGAATCTGCACCTTAAATTCTATTAAAAGTCTCATTAATAATTTCTTCTGCTGCACTTCCTTAATTCACCACCAAGAAAAAGATGTAGCGGTGCAGAAAAACCCGCATATGGCATGAAATGAAAAGCTAAGAAAGATGCAGATTGCACCAGATCAGAAGGTTGTTTACCAGCAGGAATTTAAAGGAACAGTGACGTCATGCTACTGTTTTATATTCTTTGCTTTTGCTTCCCTGGTTTATAGTTAAATGACAAACTTTTTTTGTTGTTTTTGTGGCTGATGCTCCCTGAAATGCCTCATATCTGCAGGAAAACAACAATACCAACCTTAGAGGACAGCCTCCGTCTGTCTCGCTGTCCCTGCTGATATGTTTAATGCTGATTTATATCCCGTCAGCATGGGAGTCTTTCTGTTCTCCTCCTCTTAATTATACCTGGACAGTAGCCATGTTCTCTGCTCAGTCCCTGGGCGTGCTGCTCTGAATCAGGCGCTCTGCTATTTAAAGGCTTATGATGTCCAAGAAAAGAGACTCGGATCCGATGTTTAATCTGCGGTTTTTCAGAGGGCTGCAGATTGTGCCTAAATCTCAGGAAGAGGCTTCATGTTCGTCAAGAGCAAACACTTTCTGCACATGCATTACTCTGCAGGTAGAAACTGCAGATCTAGAAACTAAAACTTTATTTTAAAAAATCCAAAATGTCGTCTTAGGCATGAGATGCAGGCATGTCACTGCTGAGCAGGTGAAATATGATCTAATGTTGCAGAGTGGAATAAACGATCTGTGTGCAGACGGGTTAAGTCAAGGGCACATCTGTCGGTTCTGATTGATCTCCAGTCAGAGAACGTATGTCAATAGATCTGATAGGTGGCTTAATGTCCTGTTTTCTTGGGCTAAGGATGTTTGTGTTGTGAACCATTTGCCAAAACACTTACTGACTCCATTGCTCATAGTCTGCGGTATTTTTTTTTCAAAGAAAATTGAAGTCAAACTTGAAGAGGGCTTGTCATGATGATAAATTTTGCTCAACAATAAATAGTTGTAGGAGTTAGAATATAATAGTAATGTCATAATTATGCAAGTTCACCCTCTCAAACGATAAGTAAACTTTCTAATGAACTTCTAACTCTGGAACTTTAAGACATTTTAGATATAAATAAACAAAACAACAAATAAAATGGAAACTGGAGTCTCTGGCTAGTTGAGACCAAATCACCAGTCTGGAGATTTTTGTCATCAGTCTTTGGCAGAAAAAGAGAGAAACATAAGAAAGACAAAGAATTGTGTAAATAAAATGACTGAGCTTGTTTTTATTTGTCATGCAATTAAGGGATTTATTGCTCATTGTGACAGATTTAGCATCAACACTTAAGAAAATGATGGTGGCCGACGTGCGAACGTGCAGCAAACACATTAATAATGCAAACTCCAAAATACTCCAACAAAGAAAGAAACAAATGCAACAGAAAAAATGCGCAAATGAAAAATACTGCAACCTCAGAAAAAAAAAAAGCAAAAAATACAAACAAGAAACCAAATTCAAAAGCAAAATACTGCGAATGTATGCAAAGGAAAAAATGCTGCAAATGTAAAAGGTTACTGACACTTGAGGAGTTTTGGGTAGAACATATTTACAGAAGAAAGTTTTTTTTCTTAATCTTAAATCCAGAACGTATAAATATTTGTACAGTTTTGGCTTATTTACAACTCACTTTTTTTGAGTCTGTATACTCCATTTTAATTGGTTCATCCCTTATTAATTATTCCAGCCTTAAAAACATGCACTGAACTAAAAACTGTTTAAAAACCTGCATTTAAAAGTGTTTAATTATTTCCCTGTGGTATATTTTTACCACAGCCTCGATTGAGTCCCAATTAAGGACAAAAATGACATTTAAAATCTAAAATGATAAATTTTTGAACTTCCAGTTAAGTTGTTTTGTGAGGGAAAACTGTTAAAAACTTTCAGGAGATCAGAACATAATGACAACAGCGTTCTGTATTGTGCATTTTCCCAGAGGACTTGTCCAAACTGAGACACATTTCTGTTAGATTTCTCTGGTTAGAAGATGAAATGTACAGTTGTGAAGCAGAAATCCCACCTTCATAAAACCAACATGTCCACGGCGAAAAGCCCGGAGTTCCTAGAGGCCAAACGTTTCATCATGTGACTTGTTTCAGGCAGTTGAACAGTCTGGGAAGAGAAAATAAAACAAAGTTGCTTTACGTCTCTCTGCGTCGATGCTGCTGAAGCGTCAAATCTTCCGCCTGCAGTTCCTCCACAGAAATGTCAAATTAGACGAGCTAAATGGAGCGCATCACTTATTGCCTTCTATTGTGTTCAGGGCCTGATGCTTTTCCACTTTGCTCCCGTTTAGCCCATTAAAAGTGGGAGAGTGATGGATGTGAGCAGGGAAATATCAAACGGGCCGACTCGGAAACTTGAGACTCCGCTGAGGTGTCGGGGCACAGTTTGATTTGTCACTTCTTCAGCAAACAGAGGGATCGATCTGATGTTGGGATAACAGCCTGCAGCCGTTTCCGCTGAATGAAAGACAAGAATCGTGTCTGAATCGGATTGTGAAAGGGCGCAGGGATCCGAAAAAATACATCCAATCAGAACGTTTTAGACTTTTCTGGCAACTGAACTCAACTTACAAAGAAACTACTGTGAAAATATATCCTGTCCAATTCACTTCAGACCCAGTCTGTTCAAAATTAGATTCAGTTCAGAATTCACTGCAATTCAGATAAGTTTGGTTCAATCCAATCCAGTTTAAACAAAATTAATTTAAATCCAGTTCAGTTAAACCCAATTAATTTCAGTTTTCACTTCAGTCAAATTCACTTCAGTTTAGGTCAATTCAGTTCTGTTCAGTTCAACCAGTTCATTTTCCTTTACCTTAAAACACATTACAAGGCAAGTGGATCCTCAGTTCACTAGTTTGTATTTCTTCAGTTTAATTTAATTACATTTAACTGAAATTAATCCAGTTCAATACATTTCAGTTCAGATCAGTTTGGATTTCTTCTGTTAAATGTATAATTTGTAATCTCAATGCACTTTACAGGTGAACTGGAGTCCATACTTTCCCAGATTGTGTAAGAATGGAGGCTCTGCCCGCCTCGGCTGTTTGCAGGGATCGTTTTCTGTCCCTGAGCTGACAGCGGCAGGCTGTTGCTCTGCAGGCCAGATCCCAGATGAACTTGATGCATGGCGCTGCTGAGAGAGAATGTGCATGTTCATCAAAAAACACACACAAGATGTATGAGACACTCAACAAAACCACAACAACCGAGCCACTTCAGCGCTTCTCATCCTGGGCCGGGTTTCAATGAAAGGAGCCAAGAAAGCACGCTCCATGTCGCAGCAAATTACCAGCACACATGCTGGTAATTTGGTAATTTGGAGTCGTTTCTCCAAGGTCTGAGAAGATTTCTTGGATCCTCCATCTTGCTACACTGTGCCGTCACTCTGTGATGTTCGTACAGATGCGGGTCCGCCTCCACCTGCCTCATCCACTTACTGACGCGTCTCCGCCATTAGAGGAGGAGTGTACTTGTTGCTTTTAGTCAGACGCGGCCCTTTCTGTCTGTGAAGAGACAGGAAGTGCTTTAATGCATCGGAGGGTCACATGTGGAGGCGTGCGGAGCGGGACGATGGGAAAACAAGAGGAGGGTAAACAGAGCAGAGATCTGCTGGTAAAGTTGCTGCCTCCGATGTTACTCTCAGGATTTCATCCAGTTACAGGATGGCAGCATGGAAAAACATGGAAATACCTGAAAAATACCATTAAAAGCATTGATTCCAGACTGTTTTATCTCAGTGAGACAATATGTCCATCCATCCCTCCATCCTTTTCGTTTTATTTTGTTTTGTATCTATATTTTTCTATCTACATTAGGATTTTCTGGATTGGGAACACTGGATGGAGCAAGATGTGGAAGCGTTCTTCTCTTCCTTTATCACCCGTTTCATCACAATAAGACGTTCATGGAAAATATCTACCACTGCAGGAAAATGAGCCTGAAAATGTTCCAGCTGGCTTTGTCACAAAGCCTTAGCGATGGAGTTTGCAGCAGCCAGAGAAGTAGGCCGAACATTTCACGGATATCATAGATGCGGCGTGGATAAACCGAACTGCTGGGCCAAGATTAGACACAGCAAATGGCAGAGGTCTGTGGTTGGTGCGACTTGATAACGGGGCGGATAAACAGGCTGTGACGGCTCACAATAAGCTGTGTCGGATCGTCGGTGAGAGCCCCACAGCTGGTGAGAGGAGTCGCCTGGCACGGCTTCATGCTGGCCTGATGCTGAGCAGTGACCCAGCCAGGCTACACAAACAGGCCTGTGTGCTGTTGTCCTGTCTCTGCAAAGCTTCGGGGTGATGTAAGGAAAGCAGGAAGGCCCAGTCAGCAGCAGTGCTGTGACAATAAGCTGCAGGCTTTAAGCTCCCACAGTTGTTTCCTGGTGTGTAGCTTTTTACTGGTCCAGTCTCACATTCACCAGCTCTGTTTCCAATCTGGACAATATCTTCTGTGTGCAGCGGACATCATGTTAAACATGTTGATTATTGATTGATCACAACAAGGAGACACCAGAGAGCAACAAATAAGAGTTTCTGGTGGATTTCCTGGGAATGAAAATCCTTTTATCCTTCCAACTAAGAGCAAGGTTTGGAAGGGTTAGTATTAATAACAGAGTGCCATTTTATAGCAGAATCAAGTAACTATGTTACCTTCAATTGTAATAAAAATGCTATATATATCAAATATGACTTAAAGAAAATTTACTTTGTAATTTAACGCCTTCCAGTTGGGCCTCTGTCTCTTTAAAAACTCCTGCTCTTTCAGAAACTCTTTGCGCCTTCAGGAAGTCATCATAACATGGCTCCTGTATTAACATCTAGCAATGTTTTTAGCAGCATTTCACTGAGAAGTAGCTCATTTAATGAGCTCAGCAAATGCACAGCTCCAGCAGGTGTTTGCTAATTGCTGCCTGCTAGTCTGAAGGAGCTGAGTGGGGGAGGGAGGGTCTGTGAAGTGGAATCTGGGAAACTGTAGCTCTGAAGAAGAGCTGTACCTTGATAGGCAGGACTAGGTGTACCCAGATGTTTTGCACAACTCAATGGTTACCATGGAGATTAGAGGATGCATGAAAGAGTCAAAGCAACACTCCAGTTTTGCTTCTGATAAGAAAATAACATTATAACATGATGCAAAGCTAAAAAAATGTAGATTTTACTTATTGTTTCCTCTCTATTTAGCTTTACAAACAGCAAAACCCATTTATAACAACAAGGACTTTTAACATTATTTTCATGGTGATTCCATGATTTCAGACATTTATGGCAAATCAACAGATCCCCACATTTTTTTGCACTAAGGCATAACTGTGAGTTTACTGCAAATTTTCTACAAATGTGGTGAAGAACGTTTGGTTTAAGTGATGCTAACGCCCACATTTCTTACTCAGCTTTATTTGATGTTAAGTTATATTGTGATCGACATGGCGAGTTACAAAAAGTCACATTTATTGTCATACATAAGTTCTTTCGTTGCAAAATTCCTTGCATATATTTCCAAATTAGCTCCACAAAATCTGTGATTTTGACGTTGATTTGAACTCCTGAACTAGACCATCACAGAATCTTTGACTGTTTCTGCTTCTCTCAGTTTTATCCCCAGAAGTTAGTCAGCTGTACTGAGTTTTTTTTCTTTTCTTTTTTTTTTTTTACTAAAGGTGCTATAAAATTTCCATCACCATTCATCTAGTTTAAAGCCCTTTTAATGAGATTGCACAGCTTCTTGCTTGCAGGAGAGACAAAATCGATATTTAACTTATTAACATAGCGCTGTTAAATGTTTTTCACTCTTGAATAATCTTTATTACTGTGGAAGGTTGGAAATCAAATTGTTTAAAAATGACTTTATAGTTCTTCACACATAAATAGGCTGTGAGAGTTGCTTGTTCTTTAAGGTCATTTCTGATTTCTTTCCACCTTGACATTGTATTAAAGCGCCATGCAAAAACAATAAAACAAAACACAGAAATACCGCATAATTACCTCAGAAAAATATAATGGCTTTGAATCTTGCAGCTGCACATTTCAAGAAAGTTAAAAGAGCTCTGCTGTACATTAATGAGTCGAAACAATGCAATGCATGAATGCTGTTACAAAATGGAGCTTAGATTTCATAAACACGACTAAAACAGAAAAAAAACTTCAATGAAAGTCAATTTGTCATCAGAACAACATTTTGCAGCAGATTACAGCAGCCGACTGCGAGCGTCGAGAGCTCAGAGTCCACAAACATCTGTCCAATTAGCGAGGATCAGCTGCTTCAGAGAATCAACACTGATTAAAAATGCTAAATTACTCCTGAGTCTTCAGCCTCCTTCTTGAGATTATTGATGTTTCATGCTGTTAGAGTTAAGATGATAATGTGTCCACTCCGCTGTTCAGGTGTTTGAAAGAAAGTTGCTAAACTCTTGGAGTTGGTTTTTGCACAGAGAAACGGATTCTCTGCTTCTGAAATCAGGCCAGCTTTGCTATTTTCATCAGCCGTTGCAGCAGCAGCAGCAGCAGCTCGCTGGCTTTAGGACGCCGGTGAAATAAATGAGAGAAAAGCTCGTTCATGGCTGACCCAAAAAACAAAAAGGAAATAGATGAAAAGCTGGCAGTGTGGATTTAAAAGTCTTTTGTAGTTTAAAAGGGATTATGATGTAAAAGACTATGACGGATGGATGGACTGTTGCATGACCTTAAAGAGGCCATTGATGATTGAAAACCATCCAGATCTGCAAAGAAGAGCAGGTCAACATTCCTCCACATCGATTTAAAACACTCACTGCCTGGTGTTGAGAACATTTGATGTCATTTGTTGCCTCCAAAGATGGAACAGCCAGTTATTAGATTTAATTTGGAAGCTCTGTATAACATAAAGCCAGGTTGTTTTCAATAATTAGTCTCAAAAACTTAATTGATTATTGAGCTTCTGGTCTTATTTCTAAGATGATTCTAAGATTTTAGCTGCTTGTGCCAAAGATCCACATCTCACTAACAAATTTAGAGATTTTCCATGTAGTTTTGCCTTTTCTTCACCACCACAGAATAGTATGAGGTCCTAAAAAACAAGATCTGCTTCTTTATTTCCTGCTCCATTTGACCAGCCCATCGTTTAAGAACAAATATGTAAATGTTGAGACAAATTTTAGCTTTAGAAAGCCTGAAATAAAGAAAACGTTAAAGTAAAACAGTGTGACTAAACACAAACTGATGCACATTACACAGAACCATGTTTACTAAGCTAGCATGCGACCAGCACACTTGCAGCCAATAGATAAATGAAAACTCATATCATAAAATGAAAACAAATGACAGCACATACCCGTGTGGGTTGCCTAGTGACAGCTGCTCAGTCAGCTCCTGTCCAGATTTCTGTTCCATATAACGGCTTAACGTCCTCTAGATCTCCCAATGTGTGCTATATTTTTACTAAAAACCATGAAGCAGCCAAGCTCTCTTCCTTCCCATTACATATATATTGTTTATTTTGCTTTAAATCCAGTGCACTAGCTGTTTAGCTGATGTCAAAATCCTATTATCAAAAATAGATAAAATATTGAAAAGGTTTATAGTGGTTTGGAAAAGCTTTTAACAGAGCTAACAGAGTCCAAAAAGCGGATTTTGTTCAATTCTGACAAGCCTGGATAAATGGGGGTAAACAAGCAGCTGCTGTGTTATGGAAAACGTTGGTTTGTTATTGTTCTGCTCATGTTTCGCTGCAGGAGCTCCAGTTTGAGCGCCTGACCCGGGAGCTGGAAGAGGAGCGGCAGATTGTGGCGAGCCAGCTGGAGAAGTGCATGCTGGGAGCTGAGTCGCCAGCGGGAGACAGTAGCAGGTAGATCCTGTCTGTGTTTTTCTTTTGTCACGACGATTTAAATGATTTCATCTAAGAAATTCACAATAAATGTATTTCTGAGCGTTTTCTGGATACATTGTTTCTGTTAAATTTGTTCTCAGCTACAGATTTCTGTTTATTTATTTTGATCTCCTAAAAAAGCTTCTAATAATCAAAGAGAATTTAAGAAATTATTTTTATTAATGTTGATTAAAGCTGGCCAAACCAATTTGACCCACTGTGAAAAACTCCTTAAAATGAAAACTGGTTGTTCCCCCATTTTAGTGATTATTTGAATCAATAACTCAATTGATTTAAACCTGAATAAATGAAATCCTCACCTGAAAACTGCTGGTTATATTTACTCTTGTTATATTTATCTGATATTAAAATTAGTTTTCTGACGGATCTGAAACACTGAAATGTTACAGTTAAAGTAGAAACAGAAGAAATCTGCATCTTTTCCACAGAGCTGCATATATTTTAACAACTTTGATCCAGTTTGAAGAAACTCCACTATAAATTCAAAATTCTCCACCCGGTTTGAGTTTATTGCAGTTTTGTGTTATTTAATGACTCCAGGTGTCCAGAAACACGATCAGTGGCTCTTCAGTTCTGAGTTTGGCTTTTTGAGATGAAAGGAGTGACTTAATACTGTTATGGCTTTGAGACTGTAATTACTGTAAAGTGGTTGCAATCCTATAAAGTTTTAAGGTTGTTTCACAAACCAAAATGACATCTGGTAGTTTTATATAAAATGTGAAACCCTGATAAACTCTCAGCACTTCAGATTTGAACGTGTTGCTTTCAAAATCTCATTTATTTTCCTTTTGTTTTTTGTTTTTAAGGGTAAAGTGATAGTTCTGTTTTTAGTTAACACAATCTTCTTCCTCCCTGCTGGTTTGACTGAACATTAAGTATTCCTCTGTGATCTAATTTGCCCTCTGCTCTCCCGTCTCCTCCATTTCCTCCTCCTCTTCTCCGCTACCAAAGCTCTTCTGAGAAGTCGTATGCATGGAGATCTGCAGGTATGCTTTCTTATCTTTAGCTTGATATGTTGATTGCAGTTTGCTTCTGTAACCTTCAATCTGAAGTTTAGCTTGATGCTTCTTGTATTTTCCTAATCCTGCAGCTTCAGATAGGATCAAATGTTTGTAAATTTGCCACCCGGGCCGCATCGTTTTTCCAGATGAGAACGTTTTATAGCCTCCAGAGGACTGAGGGTTTCTGGCACGCAGCACCAGCCGGTTAAGCAAAACAAAACAATATTTCTGACTCTGACCGTGAGCTTTGAATTGAAGCCATTTACTATTCTGTCAAAGATCCTTCTCCTCAGATGTCAGCGCTATTATTCACATTATGCAACTCCTGCAAAACTGATAATCAGTTATACAAAACCCTAAATGAAAAACTGTTAAACTTTAAGACGTCTTTGTGAGTGTTTAGTATCTTCCGTCCTCTCGAGCATTTGAATCCACAGATGGACGCTTGGCTCACAGGGATGTTGGTTGACAGGTGGAGAGTCTCAGGGTGTGGCTGCAGAGGCACCAGGGCGCCACCTGGAGGTGGAGGAAGGACTGTACCTGCCTGAAGGGGACCGCGCCTCCCTGCATGACAGTGAGGGTCCGTCCACATCCACGAGACACGCAGAGGGGACACTGAGGTTTCAGACAGCAGATCAGATTGTTTTCAGATTACAGTGAAACCTTCTTGAAGACTGAAGTAGTTTTTGACAATACAGCATCTTTGTGCTTTAAAAGCAAGAAAAAAATGTTTGTAATACTTTACTGTTTCCGTAGGATTTAATTGATCAACAACTGGATGTTACTACTGGTGGAAAAGACTTATCACGTTAACAAATTTATTCATTTGTGGTTTTAATTATTTTCTAATGGGTTTTGTGTTTTTTCTTTTATATTAGCTCAAGATCAACAAAGTTTTGTACACATTTGTAAAGGAAAGGCAGACAGTGACGACTTATAAATGCTTGAAAACAAGTCTGGGCCATTTTCTCTCACACCTGCATTTAACCTTTATGGGTCATTAAGATGCACCTTATGCTCTCATGTCAATTTAGTATCATAATTTATTTTATCACGATGTTGTAAACAGTTATAGTTCACTGATAACTTGCTCAAACATCAAGATAAATGCAGGTTACCATGGTAATCAGTGAGCGTTTAATGGCTCTTGCTGCAGTAAAGTTTTGTAAACACAGCTGAGTGCATCAGCTGTATTTACAAAATAAACCCTCTGTATTCTGGTCAAAAAGGCATTTTTTCATAATTTGATCAGTGACATTACATAATTAATGAATGTTTCTGCATGTTTAACCTAAATGAAGAACAATACTAGCTTTTTCCGGATCACTAAAACACCCAGAAACTAAAGTTTGTCTCTCTCGTGCTCCTCGTGTTTTATTTTTAACCATAAAACTTCCACACCTGCAGCTCTGCGTTGCAGCTTCAGCAGCTCCCTGTTGGACATTAGGAACCTTCACTGGAGCGTTTGACACTTTGCTTCCATCCTGGCAGCATGTGTTAAACCGCCAAAGATGGGCGGCTGATGGAGCGCAGCAGCGGAGCAGCTGGTGTGGCTGTAAATGCTGATTTGAGCCTTTTGTTTGTTTCCTTTTTCTACACATGTTTAAATAATTTATAGGAATTGTCTCGTATTTATGACTCTGAAAGCCGATTAACCTCGACGTTCTGCGGTTAATTCCCACTTCGGTAAATATGCACAATCTGAAATGCTAAAACAAATTGCCTTTGGGCTTATTTGTATTCCATACAGTTGAAGTGGTCTCAGAGTATAAAAATATCCCCCACATGCTTCCTCCTCCTCCTCCTCCTCATCCTCCTCCTTCTCCTTCTCCTCCTCATCCTACAGCAGAAAGTAGGACAGCAGATTGTTCAAGGAGCAACATAAAAGCATAACGCACATTTCCATGCTATTTAGCAAATCTGTGATGATGTGGCACTGTAATTATTTTGTGTTTTTTCAGGGTCAGGAGGTCATTCAGCCCACATGGCCTCATATTCAGACAGCGGGTACCAAGACAGCAGCGTCAGCTATTACAGCAACCAGAACGTGGTGCGTTCAGAACCTCGAGCCTCGATATCCAGAAGCCCCAGAGCAGAAGGTCAAGCCTCTGGGCAGGTAGAGTTTGACCTTTAACCTCACTTTCATCAATCAGTCAGGTTTGTCTGTACAGCACATTTCAGCAGCACTGCATTTCAAATTGCTTTATGTCAGAAAAACACAAAAAAAATACAAAGTGATAGAGAAAACAGTCAATAATTGAAACATTACTTGATTAATGTTTCATTTATGATGTTTCAAAAGCAACTCTAAACTTAAAGGCACTCAGTCTTTCGGCTGTTTTGCAGTTTTCTAGAAGTTTGTTCCAGATTTGTGGTGCATAGAAGCTGAATGCTGCTTCTCCTCGTTTGGTTTTGGTTCTGAGGATGCAGAGCAGAACCAGAACCAGAAGACCTGAGAGGTCTGGAAGGTTGCTATGGCAACAGCAGATGTTTAAGTCGTTCAGTCATTTATAAACTAGCAGCAAGTCTTAGTGGAAGTTACTATATAACTGTGCTCTCCTGTTTCAATAATCGATGTGACTAAAGATAAACACACGGTTGAGTTTGTCTAGATCTCACTGAGACATCAGTCCTCTAATCCTGGAGATGTTCTCCAGGTGACAGAAGGCCGACTTTGTAACTGTATTTATGTGGCTCTGAAGGTTCAGGTCAGAGTTTTCTACTACTCCTAGGTTTAGTGACTGCTGAGAATCAGAGGAAGCTGCTTTATTCAGAATGATGAGCAGGACTGCAGCGGGAACAAGAGAAGGAGAAGTAGACTTGTCCTAGTTGGTAACTCATGCGGGTAAACCACTGGATCAGCTACTGGTTCAGCTGGGACTCAGCTGGTTCATGTGACTAGATAGTAACTGGATGGAACTGAAATTATTTACATTTATCCTCCTGTTTTTATAAACAACTGTCACATAAAAGTAAACATAAAAACATAAAATGATCCAGAAATCAAACAATACAAATTGTTTTTTTCTTATCTTTCTTGTACACTGTGTTTAACTCTGGCTTTTGTACTTAATATTTCACAATTTAAACCAGATATTTACTTCAAAACAAATATATAAATCTCATTATTATTATTAGGAATAAAAAAGTGGTATTTTATGACATAAATAGGTCTGTAACAAAATCAAATTCTACTGGACTGTAAATTGTCCCAGTAATTATTGCAATAAATGATAATAATGTTGATTTGAAACCATTTTCAATGGTATAATCTAAGTTTCCCCTCTTAAAGACCATTAAATGTTAATTATTTGTAAAGAACACTTCAAACTGAAACCGGAAAATTTTTTATATCCAAAATAAAACTCAAAAACCAAACATAATAAATAAAAAGGCAATAAAAAACATTTTCAAGCAAAACCATTAATAAAATGGATTATGAAATCTCTATAAACAGAACTGGCCTTCAAAAAATATCCATCCGAATAGAAATTATTGAGTTAATTTTAATTTATCATGAGATTAATTTCTTATTATGACAGGCTTAGTCATAAAGCATTCTATCTAGTTTCATCCGTTTATGTCTGTAATCATTTATAAGTTAAACCAGCAATTAGCAACTCAAAAAGCAACCAAAATATCTGCAGAATGCCATAAAATTATACAACCATTAGATCTGCAAGCATTAATTTTTGACAACCCGAATATAAATATCAGTTTCTTACTATTTGTGGTAATTTGTTAAGCATAATGGCTACTGGATTTTGAGTTTGTGAGTTAAGAAATATGTCGTAAATTATATTCCGATTCCTATGAATTGTTCATCTTGGACAGTACCGTAGATTAAATCTTTTAATGTTCTTCAGTTTCCACTCATTACTGTGAAGCATTTTAGATGAAAAAACCCCGAGGTTAAAAACACTCATTTTAGGCAGCTAACATAATGAGAGCTGGACAAAAAACCATAAAGCTCAACCATGGCGACTCTATGGAGCCACACAGGAGGAGAATATATTCTCTTCCACCGGAAACAGCTGCCTCCTGTTTCTTTCTACTTCTGACTGACAGCAGCGACTTCATGCCTGGTAATTATTGCCATGAGCATCATGTCAAGTTATTCCCCACCTTTAAAGTGTCACATTATTCTCTCTGTGTGACAGATGAAACAGGAGTGACAGATATTAATGAACTCATTTCCATTTTCTCTTAATTTAGCCGATGCTCAGTGATGTTTTATGTCAAACATCTGCAAAGCTTCAATTTTTAAAGTGCAGCCAATGTATCACATCAGTTTAATTAAATTACATTTTCCTCGGCTTATCTTTATTATTTTTTGTTTATTAAAGGTAAAACTGTATCACTGTCTCAGGTTCTGCTGGGCGCTGATGGCTTTTGTGTGTTTTTCTGCACCATAAAGCAGATTTTCAAGCCCATTAGCTCAAATTAATAACATTTCCTCCTCCTCAACACAAGCACACTTTAATAGTATTCCCACAAACATAATGACCTGTGAAAATTAAAGCCCATTTATGGAAGGAGTAATAAAAATAGAGTCCTTTATCAGACTAATTAAATGTCACATTTCCACTGGATTGGGAAGACTAACCTATTTTTTTCCCCAGGCATCCAGTCGGATGTTGAGGAGAATGGCTTCCCTGCCCTCCAGGAGCCAGTCGCCCGGCTGCGGCACGACCGGAACCGTCTCCCCATCCCGAATCTCCATGCGAACATCCCAGGGCAGCACCTACGACTCGCCCATCCTGTCTGAGCCCAAACCGCTTGCCGCCGTCTTCCCCGGCACCACCATGCCGCCCTCCTGCCCGTCTCCCACCTCCCCCAGCGACGCCACCCAGGCCCTGGGAAACAGAGGAGGCGTAGGAGGCGGGGGCCGCCTGGGCTCCACCCTGTCCTTGATCGAGGGGAGGGCTTTGACGGGGTCTCCGCTGCGTTCAGGGATGACGGCGATGCCTCAGCACTACGGCTCCACGCTGCCCAGACAGAGCCAGTCGCTGGCCTACGGCGCCGATCCGTACGGCCTGTACCAGAGGAGCGCCCTGCCGCGCCCAGACAGCCTGATAGGTCAGTCAGAAATACGACCACATGCCTCCTGCTGGGATGCAAACAGTTAATCAGTCTACCATTAATTATCGATGTACGACAGCGTATTAGGGCTGCTTTATATAGAAAAAAACAGGAGTACATTCACATCAAAAATCTCTGAAATTTTCTAGAAAAAACAAGGACATTTCTGAGTTTGAAATATTAAAAAATTGCTTGAAATGACTTGGAAAATTTGAAATTCACCTCAGAAAGTTTCTAGAAATATTGACTTTCAAAGTCATAAATTTCCTTGTTTTTTTCTAGAAAATTTATGAGATTAATCTCAAAATAAATTTTGGAGATTTTTCTCACAAATTTATGAATTTCGGAGCTCAGAAATGTCCTTGAGTTTTGAAGAAAATTTATGAGATTAATCTCAAAATAAATTTTGGAGATTTTTCTCACAAATTTATGAATTTCGGAGCTCAGAAATGTCCTTGAGTTTTGAAGAAAATTTATGAGATTCTTTTCAAAATATCCCAAACATTTCTAGAGAATTTGCAACTTTTTGAAATTTTCTGAGTTTCAAAAGACAAAAATTTTCCACTTTTGTAGCTCAAACATTTTTCTTGCAAAGGTTTGAATCTGTAATATAAAAAGGAAAGGTTGAGAGGTCAGCTATCACCTCAGGTCACAATCTGAGCAGGAAATCACTGCTGGGTGAGAAAATGTTGTGGATAAACTTGAAACTGTTTTCTGTGTTGCTGTAATAATTTAATTTTGGTCTGAGTAAACAGTTTTTACGGTGCAGAGTCACTTACTGTATGCGGACTTGGATTTCTCTTCCTGCGTTTGCAGACGAAACTTTTCCAAATGGAGCTAAATTTCATGATGCAAGCTGGTGTAAAAGAGGAACACAGAGGTTTCACCCTGAGCCGAGGCCTCATGCTAACAAAGTTGGACGCTGTGATTGATGTGCAGGAGGAAAACAAGCCAGAGAGACTCAGTAGCATCGAGTGAAGAAACACTCAGCATGATCAGTGGGATTCTGTGGTATTTCAGGCTGTGAGGAAACTGTTTTAGTATCAGCGGTTGCAGCTTCACCACATGGTTTTTCTAGCCTTCAACAACCTTCAGCTGGATGTCCGATCACTCTTTAAACCTAATCCTCAGATTTTCAGCAGGCGAAGCCTTTCTGGGAGCTTAATATTAGTCGGCTTTATCCTGCTTGATCATTGTGATGCTGGATTTAGGTTTTAATGTGAGGAGAAAATGCTCCTTCCTTCACAGTTGGTTCATTGATTTTGCCATTTCAGCCACTAAAATTTAACAGCGGCTCATCTAGCTTCTAATGATTTTCTTGCATCATAACATCTTTTTATTTTTGCTTCAATTTCTTGTGGTATTATTTTCTTTTCAGCCAGTAAACAGAAATTTCTGCAAATCAGCTTTGCCCGGTAACAGATGACCAGGACGACTGTAAGATGGTCCTACAGTCTTCAAACTGTGTATTTTATTATTTCTATCTAGACATGAATCATGATGAATCGATTATTAAAATAATTATCATCTAATTTAGTCATTGGTTAATTGTTAACTTGAGTGTTAAGACTGAAAAAACACATTGTGATGGGTTATTAAACCAAAACTGTACCAAAAAATAACACAGAATTTCCATTTAAGATAAAAAAAACCTTAAATACATAATTTTAGAGTTAAAATTTAGTAAAAATAAAATAAAAATGCCTATCAAGCACATTTTGTGATACAATTATTAAGAGATTGATCAAAAACTAATCAACAGTATTGATATTTAGTGAAGCAGAAAAAATTGAGATTTTCACATGTTGATGTTAGAAATATTTTTAGCTTCTACAAATAATAAAATTCTCACTAAATCAATGATGTTGCATGTTTAAAAATATTCTTTTATTCGAAAAATTTTTTTTTTAACATTGCATAAAAAATGCTTAAATGAAAAATCTGCAGAATAATCATTAGATTAATCAATAACTAAAATAATTGTTAGTTGCAGCCCTATTTTCTCTGAATCTACACCAGCTATAAATTATACAGAAAACCGTTGAATTTTCTCTGGGTTGTCGGTTCCTCAGTGCTGCAGATTTATTATTTCTCATCCTGCCGTCACCGTCAGATCAAAGAGCGATCTATCGGTTCTCATTTTTGACATTTAGCTGTAACTTTCCTCCGCGGCCAAATGATGGGCAGCTAATTGACGTCCTTGGAGATGCGATCCTTCCTCTTTGCGCCTCTCTGATTGGCTGAGACAGCCACGTCTTGCTGAGAAACTTGAGAAAGGATTATTTCTGTGCTGCTGCCAGAGTCTTCGCTGAGCCCGGCTTACAAACGTCTTTGAGGCGCACTCGGAGCAAATTTCCCACCAAAAAGAAACGCATCAATGTAGCTTTGAACTGACTGTGTTTAACTTTGGCACCAGGATCTCTCTGAGCTGAAAAGTCTTTCTTCTGCAAACATTAAGCCAGATTTATCATCCCTCCTGCTTTTATTAGCTGTTTATCGACAGCTCTCCCTGCTGAGGCTGCAGAGACGCAGATTTACTCCTGCATGCTGCCCAAAGCCGCGTTCACTCTGACCCATATAGGTCTGATTCTGTCACAAAGCCCGACGCCGCACAGATTTGCAGATGGTTTTCATCCTGTTTAAATCGAGGCAGAGCTGCAGACGCTGTCATGCTCTTTTATGGTTCTGCATGTGTGAAAATGCGCTAGAAATTCCTGCTAAGTGGCATATATGTTGTTTCCAGACTTATTCTGGGTTACCCTGCAGATCCATGATAATCCCAGATTACATGGGGGAGATAAGCAATAGATGGAGCCACATGATTAGGCCAGTAATAATAGTAGCTTAGGTAGAGACGGGGAATCTGCCAACAAGCAGACGCTGACTGGTGAGCCTTTTTATTGCGTAAAAACCTTCACTGAGTGTTGTTGATGTTTGGGAGAACCAGTTTGGAGGCGTCTGAACTCAGCAGAAACTATAAACCAGGAGCAAAGCTCTGATGTATGGTTTTAACAGAAGAACAAAATGGTGTTAATAGTTTTAAAAACACATCAGCTGAATTTTATTTAGGATTTAAACTAGTAGCTTAAAGCTGAAATCCAAGTGAAAAACATTTTTTATTTTGTTTCTTGGACAAAATGTTCTTGTTGTCCTACTTTCTCTCTTAAATCCTATTTAAACTAAAATTTCCTTTTCTTTTAAGGTACTTTGCGTCTTTACCTTAATTATTTTACTGTTTATTAGATGTTTTTTTTAATTAACATGGATTTCTCATATTTTGTATCATTATTGATACATCAGGCAATAAATGTTGGATTTCATGGCACACTTAATAAAAATGATTACAGTATTATATAATAGCATAATATTTCTGATGGTGTTTTTTACCCATTTGTTCTACTAATTAAGCTGAAATCCTACAAAACCCAACTTACTGTACTTAAGTTTTATTAAAATAATGTTTATTTTAATCAATCTTGCAGCTTGAACTAAAAAAAACAAATCTACTTTGTAATAACATCCAAATACATTTGAAGAAACATAGAAGTGAATTTATTCTCCTGGGGACTTTAGGATTGAGTCGTCTTCATAATTAATGGAGTTAAATAACATCCAGTTTCATAACCGCCGTAATAATAAATGAGTCGGTCCAAACCTCTCCTCTAGAATCAGCCGTTTCCTTCTGCCTTCAAAATCCTCTAACTCACAGATTACAGATCTGCTTTCTGCGGCTGAAGACTGAGAAGGGAGGCATAAATGTCCCGCCTGTCCCAGGCTCACAGTTCTTTATGTTCTGCAGTTGATCTTAACAGGAAATTTATGTAAATCATAAAAAAAGAGAAGCGCAGCAGGGAAATGACTCCTTCATCACCAGCTTTATGTGCAAATCTTTCGCTTGAGCTGCTCAACTGAGTCTGTCCTCCCTCCCTCTTCTGCCCTGAAGCCTCTTTATAATTGGGGCGTCTTTGAGCTGATCTGCTGCGAGATTGGAGGATGGAAAAACCCTTCGCCCCGTTTGTTTGACTTGCTGATGCCAAGGCCTGCAGCAAACCCAGTGACCAGAGTCGTAGTGCGGATTTTAAGCCGAACGGCGAATTCTCTCCGCTTTGCATGCAAGGCGTTTTGGACAAAGTCTCCATGAAATATGTATGCTTTCCACAAAAAGGTGAATAAAAGTAACAAAAACTGAAACATTTTCATTCACTGGAATGAATAAAAATGATGATTAATGGGGAGAAACTATAATTAACTAGAATTATATTGTGTGTTATTAAAACTAGCTAAAACATACTGAAATTATAGATATAATATCCTATATTTTGTGCTTTTGAATCTGTTAGCTTTTGAAACTGATGTGAAATTGACTTATGCTAATCCGCAAAATGGCGACAGCAAAGGTTTGAAGAAAACCCCAGTTAGTTGAAAATGGCATCTTTTGTTGAAACAATTTATGCATAATGACAATACAATATTTTTTTTAAATTCTGCACCTAAAACTCTACCAAAGTATGAAAAAAACTAAAACTACTTCTATGACTAGCTAATGATGATGCATAAAAATGAGCAATCACTAAAAACTGACACCCATATAGAGCTAAACTGTTATAACCCAGATGATTAAAACCGTTTGCGCTGATCTATAGTAATAATTGATCAATAATTAGACAATAGGGTTCATGTTTTGTGCTCCTGCAGGGCTGCACAGCTCCTATGCCGGCCACGGGACGCAGATGGACCCCGAGCTGCGGGCCGCCCTGTCACCAGACTGCCAGATGACGCCTGTTTTCGATGACCGCAGCTTCCAAAGCCCCCTGTACCACAGCCCCACCCACGACCCGCAGGGCTCCCTCTACAGAGCAAACGCAGGTACTGCACCTCACAACCACCAGAAACACGTGGAGAATCTGAGTGATGCAGCAACACGAAGCAGCTTTTCATGTCTAGACAGAAAATGTTGCTCATTCTTCCAGTTGTATTTCCACAGACTCTCAGGTAGATTTAGGTCTGAACTTTGACTAGGTCAGATTAAGCTACACTGCAGCTCTGGCTGCATGTTTAGAGCTGCTGTTAATTGGAGGATGGAGTATCAAACCCTTTTTAGCCTTTAGGATTACTCTGACCTTGGACCTGCTTCCCTTTCCCTGCATCCCATAGCATTATGCTGCCACCATTGTGCAGATGGCTGCACTGGACCAGCAATCCACCAAAAACTAAAGAACAGAGCATTGTTTTGATAAAAATGTTTTAGGGGTTTTTATGAGATGTTTTGATGCAATGTAAGTATAAAGTTTCCAGAAAAAAAAAAGGTGTAGTGTAAGGTGTAGATAGAAGTAATTTTTCTTCATATATTGCAGACTTTGGTTGGTTTTGACAGAATGTTCAATTAAAACATTTTACTAGTTTCCAATTTGAGAAACTAGTAAAATTATTTTAAATTAAAAATTTGATCAAATGTCCAATAATAGGTATTATAAGAGAAGATTTTTAGTTTGTTTGTGGCTGGACTGAAGGTAAAAATGTAAAAGTAATTGACTTAAGACTAAAAGAGACATCTTTCAGAGTTTTATTCTCAGAATATTTTTCACTTTTATGCACCACTTTGTGTTCGTCTTTGTCATAAAACTTTGTGGTTGTGATCAAATGTGAAGGGTCTCAATGCTTTTACTATGTTCACATAATATGATGAATTTTCTCGACCTTTCAACAGTAATAAACCTCCTAAATAAATTTCAGTTCATCTGGTCCCAGTTGTGGGAAGAAAATGCATTTTTGACACCAGTCGTCAAAAACAGAAGACTTCAGATTTCTCCCAGCGCATTAATTTGCATTTAAGTCATATTTAAATGGCACAAACAACCTGATCTCCACACCAAAGTCTGCCACTCCCCTCGTCTTAAGGCCTTTGCTTCTCCTCAGATCATTTCTTTTTTTAAAAAAAAAAAAAAACTCTGTAAAACGTGGTTTGCAGGCTGGGAAGCTGTGATTATTATTGCTCCCTGAGGTCAGCTCTTAATTAGGCTGAAGCCTTTCATGTTCCTTTGCAGCTTCCTAATGGAAAGAATTACAGCTGAGCGCTCTGTGGAGGGCGATGGGGAAGTATCCAAGGAGCCATTTTAATTTTGTTTAGTCGTTATTTAAGCTGCCTTTCAGACATTGTGTTCAATTTAAATGGTTAGTCTCTTTTTAGAGCTCATAGCGAGTTTTTATTTTGGTGTATTTTCTAACTCAGGTATGGGGACCCTTCCTCGGACCACAAGCCATTGCGGCACGCTGCCGTACCAAAGAAGCAGCTACGGGCTGAGCTCAGCGGCGGCGTTCGTCGACTCCGTCAGGGTGTCCACTGAGCCTGTGTACTCACACAGACACTCAGCGCTGGTGGACCGGGTCATCACTCGCACGCCGTCCATCGAAAGCATCCACAAGGACCCCAGGTACTCAGAAACTGCATTAGAAATGTTTCGGCTCTCCTTCACACTCTCCTGGTTGCTTCTGTTTAAGGCATTTCCTGTAATTCAGTCAGTAAATGTTCATATTCTGAAATATATATTCAGTAAATGTTCATATTCTGAAATATACTGTATATTCAGGCTAATAAGTATTTATCAAAGGTATATTGGTGATGGAACTGACTCTTTAACATCATTGTGGAGGAATTTTGACCCACTTTTCTTGCATGAATTGTTTTAATTCTGCAACATTGGAAGATTTTTACATCTGGACTTTGACTAGACCACTCCAAAATCTTCTATGTGTTTTTTTTAACCATTTAGAGAGGGACTTTGCTAGTGTAACTTCATAACCTTTTCCAGACTGATGATGTCAGTGACTTTGTTTCACACCTGTTCTTGATTTAGTTAGATTTTGGGCAGGTTTCTTGCCTACTTCATGCTGTCATTCAGGTCCTATTCAAGGGATTTCTTGATTCTGAGTAACCGAATCAAAGATATACATGATCTCCGCTAACTTTAAATGCTACACCAACGCTGTAGTCAGTTGAAGCTAATGTTCTGTTTTTGTAAAGATTTGGAACCGAATTACATTAAATTTTTGTGCTTAGTTAGCAGAAAATAGGCTGAAAATTGCAGGAAATATTTAAAACTATGAGTTTTTAGTTTTGAAATGGAAAATATTTAGAGGATCTTATAGAAAAATATGTTTAGCTTAGTTGGAATTAATCTGTGATGTTGTCTGGGCTCAGGGAGTTTGCGTGGCGCGACCCGGAGCTGCCAGAGGTCATCCACATGCTGCAGCATCACTTCCCCTCCGTCCAGGCCAACGCCGCCGCCTACCTGCAGCACCTGTGCTACGGAGACAACAGGGTGAAGGTGGAGGTAAGGTGACGAGGCACGCTGGGCGGCGGTCTGGATAAAAATAAGTCAATGCGTCACAGACAAGCGTCACTGAGAAAACCTGCTGCTGTTTGAGTTTCATGAAGTAAACGTGGTTATATTTCTATATTCAGGATGTTTTTCATTTTACTTTTCTTTATCCATTGCTGCTCTGGGTGTTTCTAAGCATTTAAAGTTTAAATTTGACTTTTTATGAAAGGCAGCCAGATTCAGAGCCAAAGCACCATCTGCTCCAAAGAAAACGTCACCTGACATCGGAGCCAAACTTTCTCTGCTCTGAAATCTTGCAGCCAATGCTTTCACTGTGGCTTCATATGCAGGAGGCTTTTAATGTTGCAGCATTTCCTTGAAAATGACTCAGGCTAAAATGATTAATCAACTAATTTAGTCACTGATTAATCATTAACTGGAGTGTACACATTGAAAAAGAGGGCAGAATAACTCCCACAGATTAGAAATGTAGTCAAATATATACAAAATCTACATATACATTTTGCATGTTTAAAATTCCTTCTTTTTCTGTAAATTTGTTCAACTCATAACTTCCAAAGTGGCATAGCTTCACCTGGTTCAAATTATGTTAAAATAGTTCAGTTTAACCCAAAATTAAATAAAGACATGTTTTTAAACTGTATCCATTGTTACAAGTTACAAAGTGTTACAAAGGAATGATGTTACTGAAATAAAATGTTTATTTTCTAAATTAAAAATGTATTCAATTATTTGCGTCTTCTAATGTATTTCTAATATTGTATAAAAAAGGCTTAAGTTATAAAATGAAAGTGGATTTTTTTTTTCATTTGGAATAATCAACAGGTTATTCAATAACTCAAATAATTGTTAGTTGCAGCCCTAAAAATGAGATTTTAGTTTTACTCGAGGCAAACAGTCAGCTCTTCAGTACTTTAAGAGTTAACACAAACTGAGCAGTTCGGTTTTGATGTGTAGGTTTGCCACCTCGGTGGGATCCAGCACCTGGTGGATCTACTGGATCACAAGACGCCAGAGGTCCAGAAAAGCGCCTGCGGAGCTCTGAGGAACCTGGTGTACGGAAAAGCCACCGACAACAACAAGGTGGCGCTGAGGAACTGCGGCGGCGTTCCGGCTCTGCTGCGGCTCCTCAGGAAAACCACAGACAACGAAGTTCGCGAGCTCGTCACCGGTACGGATGTTAGCTTCTGCTAACCCTGCTATGCTAAGCTAAGCTAAGCTAAGCTAGCATGTATGTGCTGCGAAACTATTTGATACGTTCCAGAACAGCAGCTTTCCTTATGACACGATATGATACGATATATTGTTACGTGTTTCAGTCTAGTATGGTATGTTAAAAAAAGACATGAAAACTAGTTTAAAAATAAAAATGACAAAAAAATAAATAAAAAGGTAAAAATATTTTTTCGCACAAAACTGCAGCTTGAACAATGACTTCAGCCTTGCTTGCAATCAAATTATTTAAGCTTTATGTACCGTATTTTCCGCACTATAAGGCGCACGGGATTACAAGGCGCACCTTCAATGAATGGCCTATTTTAAAACGTTTTAATATATAAGGCGCACCGCATTATAAAACGCATAGAATAGACGCCACAGTTATGTTGCCACCCGTCCGGTATTGAACGGGACATGATTTGTTCCGTTCACTACAAATATGGATGTCTAATAATAAAAATTGGTCCTGAGTACTATATATAGCAGTTTGCACTAGTCATTGTTTCACTCACGGTTTTGGTGTTGCGATATTGTGCCCAACTGCTTTCTGGTTACACAGACCAACCGACACGCTGCCGCCGTAGCCTCTGTCTCTCTTCCACCGACCCCACGGCTTTAAATGTATAGGTGCTGGTCCCTTGGTAACTCTAGCCGAAGCTCCCCGGATAAATGTCTAAAGCTACTTTGTTGACATAAAGAATGTCAACAAAACAGTCCGACTCTGGTCGGCGAGGAGAGCCTTCCGCGACTGGAATGGGGCGTCTGGGCCGGACGATGGTCACCCTGCTCCGTTCGCGCACAGCATGTTGATGGAGAACGTGATGCTAGATGACCTGCAGACGACCTGATTATTAGGTGGGTAGGTAGATATATAGACATCGTCTATGGGTAGATAGGTCAGTCAAACTTTATTAACAAACCAGTTTTTTGACAACTATCCCAGCATGCACTGCACGCTTCTTCTACGGGGAAAATGAAGTCGGCAGCTGCTTACCGTAGTTAATAGACCTGTTGTGGCTCAATATCGGTCCATATATTAGGCGCACCGGGTTATAAGGCGCACTGTCGGCTTTTGAAAAAAATTTAAGGTTTTTAGGTGCGCCTTATAGTGTGGAAAATACGGTATATTTATTATACCAGACATTTGATTTCAGCATCCAAATGACTAAAATCTGTCTCCAAACTCTACCGTGACCGCCTGAAATCCCGCTAAGGTGTGTGGGAGTTTCTCCTGCTAGCAGGTCTGTCGGCCAGCTGGTCAGCTCGATGACTGTCTGACCGGCTGACTGGCTCGCAGGCGGCGCATTAATCCGTGGATTGGCTGTTCGGTGGGAGGTGAGAGTGGCAGAGGCTTAAACACTCGCCGCAAACTGTTGGCGGAGCGGATCTCGGCACAGCCGCCGGGACAGATGCTCAGATAATGTGCTTTGGAAACAGGACGGCGCCGATGGCGCAGTGCAGACTGTGGAGCACCAGCAGATCTGAAGCTGCTAGAAACACAGAGACAAGGAGAGTCATTTCACTGAGAGACACTCGGCTCTGATGATTACAGAGCAGAAAGCTGCGTTTCTTTGAAGATGCTCTTCAACAACAACATGCACAGAGCTTAACGTAGATGTACCTGCACGGTTAAAACATCACTTCATCTGCCCGGTTTTATAAGGAAACCAAGTGTTTCTGATCTTGTTTCTAAAGCAAATATCTTAATACTAGATCTCAGTGTTTGTTCCTGATTGGTCAGGCGTCCTGTGGAACCTGTCCTCGTGCGACGCGGTGAAGATGACCATCATCCGCGACGCCCTGAGCACGTTGACCAACACGGTGGTCATCCCCCACTCGGGCTGGAGCACAGCCTCCCACCGCGACGAGCACAAAGTCAAGTTCCAGTCCTCCATGCTGCTGCGCAACACCACCGGCTGCCTGAGGTGAGCCGAATCAAACGCACCCCTCACAACCTAAACTGTATTAAAAGTATATAAAGTCTTGCAGAAGCATTCAAGCACATTTAACTTTCTTGTTATTTCTTTTACCCTTTTTAGACCTACAACAGTTTTTTCGTTTTTTTACTTTGTTTAGTTAAAATATTACATTTTTAATTTATTGCTGAGCTGGTAAATAGAAAAGAATGGACTCGCAATGAAATAATTTTTTGTTTTGATTGAAAAATAGAAATGAGTAGGAACAACTTAGAATGGCCTAGTCAAAGTCCACTCTTCAATTTTGCAAAAACTTCGTTCAAAGCTGATAGATTTACAGCTGAAAACTAATGTAACCATGGTGCATAAATATCAACATAAATCACACTTTGTTTTGTTTTTATTTGTAAAAAGTGTTAAACTGTCTTTTTATCTTCCACCTGTCTATTATGCTTCACTTTATTTTTGTGTATCACTTAAAGTCTTAACTTTTTCAAGCTTGTAGTTATAACATGAAAAAAAGTTAAATTATTTTGATTCTGCCTCGTTAAGCTGCTTGATGTTTTATTACGTTGATCACTTCCATCTGGATTTATTTGTCATCTTAACGATTCCATAACTCTGCATATTTTATCCAGCTGTGAAGTGTTGATGCGTCTCATTTAAAGCTTTTCTTGTACGTTAATTAATTTAAGGAGGAAAAAAATCAGCTGCTTTAAAGTGTAAAGTGTGTTTAACCAAAGTTTAGCTGGTGCACAGATTCTCCTGAAACTCCTTCCTCTGCAGCCTGCAGCGCTTCCCTGCATTCACGCTGATGTGCAGCTGTAGATTGATGGTATAGAAATGCATTGTGGGAGTTCAGTGCTGCTGTGCGGCTCCTATTGGAGAAGCGGATCCCTCCTCTCCTGTATCCGGGCAGGTTTCGGGCCGCCTGGTGGGGGAACCCGCGCACTGCAGCGCCGCTGAACCGCCGCTGTGTGTGTGTGTGTGTGTGTGTGTGTGTGTGTGTGTGTGTGTGTGTGTCAGGAACCTGAGCTCGGCGGGGGAGGAGGCGAGGAGCCAGCTGCGCTGCTGCGAAGGCCTGGTGGACTCGCTGCTGCACATCCTGAAGGCCTGTGTCAACACCTCGGACTACGACAGCAAGGTGCCGCCGCCATCGCGCTTCTCTGTTTATTCCCAGTCAGAGAGAAGCTGAGGATCAGGGCCGGAACTAGGCATGATTAATGCCAGGGCTGCTACTGGCGGGAGGAAGGGGGGCATTTGTTAAAAAACATATAAAAAAGTTTGAATAACAACCATTTTAAGTAAAAAAAAGAAAATCAATATTTATTTGAGGAAATTTTACATTTTTTTTATTAAGGGGGGTATTTGGCACAAAAATGAATAAAATTGAATAAAAAAATGAATAAAATATATTTTTTAATTCATCCTTATTAGCACATCAATATAAAAAGAACAACAAATGTAAAATACTTATATGTATAAAATGATAATTTTTATTATTATTTTATTTTTTATTATTGTATTACGAGTAAAACTGTGGGAAGAAGCCTGACAGTTTTTTGTTGTTTTTATCAAAGGTCGTCTAAGATTTATCCATATACAAGATATAAGTAATAGTTTATATTATTTATATAAAATGTAACAAAAACAAGCAATTTTATGGAGAAAACATTTTAATTTAACAGATCAACAATCTAAACTTTGTAGAAAATATATTTTTCTATTTATTAATGGTGGACTCAGATATTCATATTGGTTAGTCTATTACTGGTGGCTCATGCAAAACATATAAAAATATATTAAAGTTGCATTTTATTGAGTTAATCATATCAAAAGTATTTTTGTTTTGCAAAACCAAAAGCTTGATTTGTTCCATCAGAAAGATTTCACCTTCAGTTATGGTCCTAAACATTAATAGAAATGAAAACTTTATGTGGCTTCTATAAACTTTAAATAAGAACAACTTTGTGTATTGGATTAAATGAAGATTTTCCAAATATTTTCATGTGGCGCCACCTTCAGGCTTAAATTATAATTCTTTATTTTCATGCAGCTAAAAGAGAAAAACCTTTCTCCCCTTCAGATTGTGGAGAACAGCGTCTGCACCCTGAGGAACCTCTCGTACCGCCTGGAGGTGGAGATGCCGTCCTCCCGTCTCCTTGGCAACCAGGAGCTGGACACCCTGCTGGGTTTCTCCTCGCCGGTGAAGGAGCTGGACTACCTGTGCTGGGGGAAGAGACGGCGCGGCAGGAAGAGGGGCGGCTGGCCCGAAGGCAAGGTACGACGGCGGAGGAAAGAGCCGTTTCCTGATCTGAGCTGCATGCCTGAGGTTTATTGACGTCCTCTCCACCCGGCAGTGGGACGGCGTCGGCCCCATCCCAGGTTTCTGCCAGTCTCTGAGGGGGGCGGAGCTGCTGTGGCACCCCATGGTGGTGAAGCCGTACCTCAACCTGCTGGCTGAGAGCTCCAACCCGGCCACCCTGGAGGGCGCCGCCGGCTCCCTGCAGAACCTCTCCGCCGGAAACTGGAAGGTAGAAGATCTCAGTTCATCACAAAGTAACATTCATTACTTCTGAGACAGTCCAGCTACAAAAAAATACAGAAAAAAGGTAAATAATGCCTTACAAGATATTCTCAAGCTCAAGAAGTGTAAAAGCAGTAAAAAATAAAAAAAGAAACATCCCTAGATACCTGGATGGATATAACATTTAACCTGATTTAATGCACATTAATTGACACTTCTTTAAATTCCAGAAAACTGCAAAACAGCCGAAACACTGAGATCCTTTAAATCTGGACTTCCAGCATTTTGTAACATTGTAATCTTTCCCTGGGAAGTAGTTATAATGATTGTTTAATTTATTTTCATGCACAGGTTTGCTTATTCTTCTGAAATATAGAAACTGACATCAGGATATTGTGACTATATCTTTTGTAAAACCTGCCTTTTTGTGAATCAATAAAGATAAAATAATTTAAAAAAATAATAATTTACCATTCTTATAGGCACCAGCAACCCTCCCCACCCCACTAAGGAACAAGGGTTTTAGAAAATGGATGGATGGAATTTACCGTTCTTCTTTTTCAGGAAAAGTAAACTTAGTTATATGGGAATCAGTTTGTGTTTTTTATCTGCAGTTCTCCGCCTACATCCGAGCCGCTGTGCGTAAAGAGAAAGGTTTGCCCATCCTGGTGGAGCTGCTGAGGATGGACAACGATCGGGTGGTCTGCTCCGTCGCCACCGCACTCAGAAACATGGCGCTGGACAGCCGCAACAAGGAGCTGATCGGTACGAACACACACGCTCAAAAGACAACCTGGAGAAGCAGCACCTGTATGAGATGAGTCTGTCTGAATATGTCAGGAAAATACGCCATGCGGGACCTGGTGAACCGGCTGCCGGGCGGCACGCCCTCTGTGCTGTCCGACGACACGGTGGCGTCGGTCTGCTGCACCCTGCATGAGGTCACCAGCCGCAACATGGAGAACGCCAAAGCTCTGGCTGACAGTGGCGGCATCGAGAAGCTGGTGGACATCAGCAAAGGACGAGGGAAAGGGTAAAAACAGAGGCTGCTTCCTTCATGAACTTTGAATTAAAGATGAAGGGCAGAAAGTGCAGCAGGCAAAAACATGATGGTTAACAGAAGTGAAGCAAACTGTTTGGCAAGCCCAATACTCATATAACCCAATGCCCATTTACTCCGGCATAGCAAATTGATTGTTCACATGATCATATATGTGAAGCTCCAGGCTCATATACTTCAGTATGGAAAGCCAAATGCTCAAATAGTGCAAAATGGAAATTCCATCTTCATAGCATTTATTCATTAAACCCAATGGCTACAAATCTAATACGGCAAACTCAATGATCATATATCCTGTTCACATACAATATATTGCTAAAAGTATATTTTATTGTTTTAGTATTTATTTCCTTTTTGATATTGGCTTTTTGGGGTTCACTGAAAGTAAAATCAGGTTCTTCATATGTTACGGTGTTTCAGGTACTCAATGAAAGTAGTGAAGGCTGCTGCTCAGGTGTTGAATACCCTGTGGCAATACAGAGAGCTGAGGAGTCTCTATAAACAGGTGGGTGGAATATTTAACAAAGGTTCCTGTTGATGTTTAAAACATTCCAGTTACAAGCTTGACCTTCCCAGTGAATTTGACTTCTTGTTGTGATGTGTCACATGCAAACAGGACGGATGGAACTACACTCACTTTGTCACCCCAGTGTCCACCCTGGAGAGAGACCGCTACCGTTCCCAGCCGACCCTGCCCACCAGCCCTCTGCAGATGTCCCCTGTCATCCAGTCAGGTATGGAATGTGAGATAGTCCTCCATATTTTACCCTCACTATAAGGTAAACATTTCCTGTTTTGTGTTCACCACCAGGTGGCAGTGCAACATCCTCACCCCCATGCTCGGAATAAGAAGACACAGCTCAAACTACCAGAGGGCGCAGTCATCTATGCAACTCGACACATATTATGGAGACAGTTTACACAAACGGCAGTACACAGGTTGGCATTTTGGTGTTCCTCAGGGTTGTGTACCTGAGCAACGAATGCAATGGTGTCCAAATTGTTTCCCCTGTGGCAAAAACTGGCTAGTTTAAGCTACAAAATTCATAAAATTGAAAATGCAGAGAATGGGCTTTGAACATTTACCTTATTAATGGAAAAAGACCATTTGTAAATGTCTGTGGGCATCAATTGTTTTATGTTTTGTTGGCCAAATTTGTACCAATCCTGACTTGTGGTTGAAAATCATTTCAAGGTCCACAAATGGCCCTTGGGCCACACTTTGCACACACCTGCCCTCCTGTTTTAATGCTAATTTGAAATGTCTGTTGATAGGGTCAGACAAGAAAACTCCCTATTTTATTGGGACATATTCCTCTCAGTCAGGAGAGGATATAAGAAGATCACAGGTAAAAACACACTTTCATGGATTTTTAGTGATATTTCTTTCAGCCTGTTGTGGAAACAAGAATTTCACTCCAGTATTTCTCCGTAGCACCCAGAGCCATTCTATGACGAACCCGACAGGAAGAACTACAACAGCTACCGAATGTACCTGTCGTCGCCTCAAGGCTACGGCGAGGAGCGCTACGAGGACGAGGCGGTCCACCTGCCGTCCTCGCCCGACGGCTACGCCACCCAGTCGCTCCGATTCAAAGCCAACACCAACTACGTGGACTTCTACTCCACCACGCGGAGGCCTTCCAGCAGGGCCAACAAGTTCACCGGGTCCCCCGACTCCTGGGTGTAGGCACAAACAAAACTCACACGCTGTGTGCGTCCAGCTTTACCGTGCGTTTCTGTGGGTCTTTGTGCGTGAGGACTGCACTGTACCATTTGTCTGGGTGAAATGTTGCGGATGCATGTGAATCTGTGTTGAAAATGGGCTGAAGGACCAGGATCCAATCGCTGTGGGTTTGACAAAGTCAGAAACTAAGTAGGAAAATCCAGAACTTTATCAGTTTAAATTCAAGGAGTTTGGTTTAGTTTGATTGTTTTGAGCCAATCAAACACGGAAAAGTATTTTCAATCTTAAGTCAGATAAATACAGATTTTATTTATTTTGAAAACATTTAAAATCATTATTTAAAAACAGTTTTTTTATGCAGTTTCTTAATTAATGGGTTATGAGACTTTTTAACAGTTACTTTTCTTTTCTACCCTCCTGTAACATCTAGCTGTACTGCAGTTCTAATCGTCTTTTAATTTAGCTTTAGTTTGCTGCGCTTGGCATCAAGCTGACCTTTACTGAAAGTAGCAATAATTCACAATCTGTGCAAACTAATTTATCCAGGAAATGTTGAGCTTTACAAAAGGAACGGTTTTGATCAAAAAAGTAGGAACTTCTCATTGTGTAGATTTTTTTCTTTTCTGAATTAAAATTAAAAGCTCACTATCTCTACATCAGTGGAGTCAACCAAAAATACTTGGAATAAAAATCCAAATGGTTTAAAGAGCATTTCTCAGATTTTTAGCCCCAAATCTAAGACATAATCCATAATATTTTTAATTTTATGACAGATTTTACTTAAAAACAAAACTTAAAGCAGTCTTCTAGATAAGTGGCAGATTTTGCGGGAAATCTCTGGAAATGTCTTCTTTTTTTCTATTGCAGGCATTTTAATAGCCTTATTTTTGTCGTTTTGTCACAAGGTGCATTTGGTAAGAAAAATGACATGAAAAAAGACTGAAGCAGCCCCGACGTCACTGTTTACTGGAGTGTTTGTTCATGTTAACTGACTCATTTTCCTCTGCAGTAAAAATGTGAAGTGTGTTGGCTTTATAACATAGATATTGTCTGCCACTGTTTCATGGACACAAGACAGAAGGGGCTTGTTGCAGCCGGGAATCCTGGGAAAATCTGGGATTTATCCAAACGAGGATAAAAGATGCCTGGAGAAAAAAAATCCCCGGGTTTGGAGACACCAATCATCACTCTGGGGAACCTTTAAAGACTTAGAACCAGAGTTACGACTGTAACTCATCTCTTCATGTTGGCCACAAGTGCAGTAAATATATCATAAAATATGTGAAAATCTATTTGTACAGAAACACTGGAATAACTGTCCTGTTACATTGTTGTATTCAATATGTAGAAATTTCTATGTGATTGTGTGGATAAGATTTTTCTATTATTTATTGATTATTTTTTATTAATTTAATTGTGATCTGACCAAAATACACCATCTGTCTGTTCTGTCCAGAGATGATGACAGTAATGTGCAACGTTAAAGAGGGAAAATATATGTATAGGGATTAAAGAATATATCATAACAATCCACTGGAGTTTAAATCTTTCTTGACAATAATTCTGATCCCAAAGACTAAATGTGGTTAAAAAAAATATTCTAATGTTTTTATCCTCAAAAAGGTTCTACTACATATAGTAAGTTGTTGACACCATTCTACTATCATCATAATGAAGATACATAAAGGCAGGGTTCTTTAGTTATATTGAAATGTTTGTAATTTATTGAACATTATTGCTTTTTTATTTATAAAAGTAAACACAAACTATTTAGAGAGTTTTAAACAGAGGATCAGGAACAGACACCGGTCATGTAGTGAAAGAAGACTGGATGGATCCGACTGACAACAACTTTTAACAATGAGCTTCCAGAAGTTACTACATGATAAAAAGTATTTCCTCCTTTCTGGGTCTTTTTCTGACTTTCTTTTCTGCCCAGATCATTTATTTATATCTTGATAAATCCAGTGGACATGCAGAGGAGATAATAATGTTCCTGTAAAGGTGATCATAGTCAAAAGACGTTTTTACACCAACATCGAATCTTTGGAGGGAAAGAAAACTAAACAAACTGACGGCTTTAACACTTTTACACAGTAATGTTATACTTCATTATTATTTTTTACCCTTAATTTTTCTACTAATCTGCAGTAATGAAGACGTTTCCCCTGTTTGCTCCTCAAGTTATAAATAAATGTTCAAACTGGTTGAACCGGTTCAAACTGTTGACAAAGACAGTTAGACTGAAAGATGACACTTTTTCTATTATTATGTAGTTTGTTTTCTTAAGGCTGCAGAGCCAACAAGCTGGAAAACCATCAGCTATCAGGTTCAACCTGAACAATTGTCCTGATCTGAACCAGAACCAGAACCAGTAGAGAGCAAGTCAATCTCTAAAATTTCACATTTTAAGATTCATCAGAAGCAGTTTGTTAGAAAAGCAGCAAAGACATCTCTACATTAAATTTAAATATTGTAGAGTTAAATGTGAGGCCGACTGTGTGACAGATGAACCTCAACTCAAAACTGAGGAATGAGGAAACATTCCTGCACAGCAGAGACAGAAACTCAAACATCTTCCAGTAAACAACTTCAGTGATCAAAACCTGTTTGTAACTCAGCAGGTTCTTAACTTGCTGACGTTTTCTTTAGAACGTTTCAGCCAAACTGGTTAAACAACTTAAAGCCTCCGGGTTAAAAGAGGTCAAAGCTTAAAGAACATTTTGTTCAGAATGAAAGAGGTTCAGGTGAGAATCAAAGTTTCCTCCAGCTCAACATTAAACAAGATTAAATAAATTCATAAAATCTGTATTTGATAACATTAACATATCAGATGGTTGTGTCAACATGTGGAGAAACTTCAACATTTCAAGGTTCTTGGTTCTGTTGGCTCAGAT
Organism: Poecilia picta; assembly: GCA_033032245.1. Lineage (NCBI taxonomy): Eukaryota > Metazoa > Chordata > Actinopteri > Cyprinodontiformes > Poeciliidae > Poecilia > Poecilia picta. The sequence goes on from CM065354.1 coordinate 11,912,919, forward strand.
TAGAACAACCAGAAACTATTATTAGTTTTATTGCTCTTGTGTTTCTGAGCAGAAATGTGTTGGTTGTTAAAGTTCTGTATAGATAAAACTGAAAATCTCCATTAATTTCATAAAATATTGATTAAAAATACTAAATATATTTTAAACATAAAGAACATTTAAACTGAAATGCGAATGTTTTTAAACATTTATTTCCAGGTATCTATGATCAGACAGGATTCCAACAGTTGAACACACCTTTGCTGTCAGAGGGGGCGGAGCCTCAGGTGGGTCGGGTTCAGATTCTGGAGAATCAGGTCCAGTTGGCTCCTATTCGGTTTGTGTGAACAGAAGGAGAGAGAGATCAGGTGAGTTTTAACTCAACTTTCTATTTCCAGTCCTGACTGGGTTTTCTCTCTTTGAGCTGCTGGACAGAACCAGAACCAGTTCTGGTTCTGGTTCTGGTTCTGGTTCACAGCTGCAGCTCCTGATTTCAACCAGGAACTCTAATTTTCTCTGAGTTTTCATCTGTAACTCAGACAACCAGCTGTTTGCTCCCAGTTTCATAGTGGAGTCAAACTGGTACCAGTAGGTTCTGAGTGTTTGTGGCCCGGCTGAGATATCTGGGTTCTGGTTGGTGGATGGAAAATATTTCAATATGAAGTCAATCATTTATTGATCAGAGAGGATTTATCTGGGCTTTTATCAGTAGAAAATCCAGATGGAATCAGTCTGTGGTGACAGAGGACAACTGATCACATTTCAATCAATTATCGATCAATAATAAGTGATTATGGTGACATAACAACACAGCGCCCTCTAGAGTATTTAAAAACATCCACAGCTGTTATTTACACCTGAACTGAGTTAAAACATCAGAACTGATAAAAACTATTGGACCTGATTTACACACCCAGCAGGAAGTCGGCCATTTTGGATCAAATATTTTATATTTTATTTCTTTATATTTTTTGACATTTTGACCTTACAAGTATAAATTTAACTAAAAATCTTAGATTTGTTTGTGAAAGCTCAGATATTCAAGCTTCTTTAATACCAAGAAAAACTTCCTCCACTCCGACCATCGTTCTGTTGAGTCTGTTTTTTAAATCATTTAGCAACTATTTGCTTAATTATTGGTTCAATCACAGTAATAATTTACTCTTAATAGTAAGTCTGTTTATGTGTTTTATATTCTAATCTCTGAATTCTTTCATTGATATTTCCAGGCTTCATTTTCTCCTTTATTCTGAACTTGTTTTAATGAACCAAATCAAAGTTCCTGGTGAAGTAAATAAAATCTACTTGTTGTTAAATCTTTATCTATTTTTGGTTCAGTGCTAAATGTCTGTTTGTACATACGTATTATATAAATGAACTGAGTCTCTTTAGAATCACTGCAGCTTTTCCTCTTTGGGTTGGTGGCAGGATTTTGACCTTTGACCCAAATGGCTACAGTGAGTCTTTTAGTTTCTAAGTAAAACTGCAGCAAATGTATTAAGTTGTTGTTTTGCCATCTGGGAACCGAAGTTGGGCTTTTCAAGCCAGAATAGCAGAAAACTGTTTCTGGAAGAGCTTTCTGCAGCTGATGCTGCCACCTGGTGGCAACAGCAACACATTACAGTCAGATGGCAAAAAGCAAGAGGTGAAGATGTTTGCATTTCAAACTGAAGGAAATAAGACTAACAGTCAGGAACGTTATTCCTTCTAAATGAAGATGTGATAATTGTATTTTTATATCACTGATGGTTTTTAATAGTTTGCTCTGACATTGTAGCTTTCATGATTACATAAATATGTTTTTCTGGAGGGGTCTGTGCTTGTTTTTTGAGTACAGCACATCCTTTTTTTTTCTCTTTATTCTTTTTGATTTTAGGATTTCACAAGCAGTACGCCATAATTATTAAGACTAAGACTTTAAAATATGAGTGTGTGATAAATTTCTGAGTTTCTTTCTGAATTAAAATAGTGAAATAAAATTTAAATAATTTTCTAATTTGTTGAAACCCAGCTAAGTATTCAGTCACATAGAAAATGTTAGACATCCTGGTTCTGCTGACTGGGTTTCCTAAAAATTATAATATATATAATAAATACTTTATTTTATGTCCCATGGAGAAGTTAATTGGTTTACGTCATGTTTGATCAGGAGCTCTCACTGCCCTTCGGTGGTGAACTATCAGAACTACACATTTTCTTCATAGAGTAAGTAACTGGATTATTTCACATATTATATTCTATTTAAGCACACAAAAAGATTTTTTAACAAATATAAAAGTCAAATATTTTCAAAAAAGTGTAACAATAATAGAGTAGTAGTGCTAATAACTCTAATAACTGGCATGGTAGATTTCTTTTTAGATATTTGAGACATAATAAGCCTAATCTGTTTTATTCTAAAATTATCCAATTAAATTATATCCAATGGAAGTGAAGTTTAAACAAAACAAAACGTTTATAAAATTATTTAACACAAAAATATACAAAACTAATGGAAAAGGCCATTTTACATTTTTATATATCTTAAATATTCCTCCTTGACTAATAATACATTTACAGTATAAGAAATTGGTATAATTATCTATAACAACAGGATAAATATACTAAAGGGTGAAAAAATAAGCCACTCTATAAAGTGTTTGGGCTGCAGTTCATCTTATGGACTTATTTACATTAATTTCACTTAATTTTTTTTTGCTTTTGCTATGACAACTTACTTTTTTGTGTTCATTTAACTCAAAACTTACACTCTAAAAAGAAAATAGTAATAGGTAACAAGCAATTCAATTAAGTGTATCCAACTTAATTTAATTTATTAAGTTTGACCAATTCAATACATTATAATCATTCAACTCAATTTGTTAATTTTTTTAAACAAATTTATTAAGTATGTTGACAATAACAGATTTAAGTCAGTCTTGCTCAAATCATTTATTTTCTTCTAATAAACATTTAAAATCTATTTGTCTTAATTCTACAGAAAGTCATCTCAAACTTTTAAGCAGTTCCCAACTAAATATTTTGTAGTAACTAAGAAGTTTGCAAAACTCTTTTTACAGTGTCCTCTAAATACATTCTAACTTAAAAGTTACAAATCTTTTCTCCAAATTACGTTTTTACTTTGACTTTACTTGAAATAAATAAAACACATAAAACACAGCGCCCCCTAGAGTATTTAATAATACCCACTGCTGCTATATATATAAACCTGAACTGAGTTAAAACATGACATGTTTAATTAAACCCTTGTGAAGCACGTGATCACTCTTACTACCAGGATATACTTGAGGCCGACTGTGTGACATCATCTCAGCAGTGACTTCAGCTAAAGACGTCTAGTCAAACCTTTCTATTTCATTTCTGCTTTCTATTTTATTAATAGAACAGAACAACTAAATGTTTAGAGGGATAAAATATAATCAGTTAAACAGGATCATTTATTTAAATAGACCGTATTTACCATCTATTTTAAATTGAGTCTGACTTCTTCTTTTACTTTGGTCCCTGAACGTCTCTTTAGTTTTATTTTCACTTTCCTCATTTTGACACAGTTTGGATTTGCCACATAAATCTCAATCTGTGGGTAAGAAATTAAACATTTCTTTCGTTGTGATGGTTTAGATTGTTTTAAGGGTCGTTGCGTTCAGAATCAGCAGAAACTTCCGCTCCATAGTTCCCGGTAACAAACTCCCAGTTGGAAGGGACTGATGATTTTATTTTAGTTCTGAATCAATAAGCTTCATGTTTTTATTCTCCAGCTGTTTTACTAACAGGTCATGTGATCAAGTGTCTCCTGCGATTTTTCTCTCAAAGTCTCAGATTCATCAAGATTCCTCAAAACACAAAATGATCATTTATTTTCCTCTCTATTCATTGATTCAACAAATCATTAATAATTTCAACATTTGATTCTAACTTGATTTATAAAATAAAAATAAATTCAATAAAACATTAATATAAAATAATTAAAGTCAATATTTCAAACCTGTTTGTGTTTTCAGGTGAGTGGAGTAGCGCCATCTAGTGGCAGCAGGATCAGTGTGAGGACAGAGGACACAGTCCCTCCCTCTAAAATGTCTCTTAGTGGGAAACACCAGGACCACAGGTGAGGTCATGACCTTTACCTGTGCAGGAAAGGTGAAAGTTCAGCAGTGGAATCACCAAACTGTCTCCGTTCACAGGAAGGTATCAGAACCAGAACCAGAACCTGGACCTGAACCCAGCTGTGTTTCCTTCAGCAGTAACAACTCAAAGAGGTGAGTTGGATCTAAGTTTTTTTATTTTTTAAATGTTCATGTGAGTCCAACAAATATTACCTTTACAAAGTCGCCTTTTATCACCTGAAGAAATATTTCTCCTCTGAAATTTGACTATTTTATACAAATCTATTAATGTGATTATTGGAAAACAATCCAGTCCTGCTGCCAACAACCAGGGAGGCTTTTTATCACCAATCCATTTCTAATATGACCTTTTTATTAATTTGCAGGAGTCGTGCAGCTGAGCCCAGCTGTGTGTCATGGAAGAGCAACAAGTCAAAGGACTTTGATATTAAGTTTAAATCAGACCAGCCTCCAGCAGCAAAGAGTCGGGTCCAAAGGTTCTGTTCAATATTCTACTGACATGATCATAAAATATACCAGTTCTGGTCACATTTGATTTTCTGTTTTCTATTTTAAAATTCATCATGATTGAATTTTTTTAGGGACTTTCTGGGTCTTTAGCAACGTTTGGGAGACATGAGGAAAATAGAAAACTCTGCAGCTGCAGAACAAGATGTGAAAGTTTATTAATAGGGAGAAAATATTTAATGATCTAAGAGCTGCATCACCTGCTGCCATCTTAGATTTCAGCTCTGTGGAAACCACCTGTTGGAGCATTTTATGAATTTATCTAAAAAATGCTGACACAATGTGGAGAATCTGTGGATAAACATTAGTGGAGCTCCAAGATTAAAACTGTTGATTCCTGTAATTCTCTGATTACGGAAAAAAAATATGAATTACATTTTTTTCCTTTTAAATTGACTGATTTAATTAAAAATTAAATCTGCCAGGGTATGAATAATTTTGAGCTGAAAAGTGAGAGCTAATTTAATTGTTTCTGCATAAAGAAAGTGGATGTTTTATTCTGTTCTGGATATTTAAACCTAAACCAAACAAACTTTTGCTGCTGTCTTTCTTTCAGTGTTTCAGTTCCAATCATCAGAAAACAGATCCTAAAATATCTCAGTGTTCCTAAGTTAAACACTGATGGAACCTGTGCTGCCATTTTTAAGGTTTAGAAAACTAAAGAACTATGCAAAGCTAATTCTGCCTCCAATCTGCAGAGAAGCATCATCTAAGTTTGTCTCTGTGTGGACAGACAGATTCTGGTTAATTTGTCCTGGTTCCTCCACAGAGAGGATCTGCAGAGCTCAGAGGTTCCCACTGATCCGTCCGTCCAGCAGCACCAAACACAGCTGGACTCCATATTTATGGTCTGTACATCGGTTCTGTTCAGTCTGTAGACCAGAGGACTGTCAGTCTGTCCAACATGGACCTGATGTCCAGATCTAGTCTGATATCTTCTCATTCTGTTCCAGCTGCTGGAGGAAAACATTGTCACATTCGTGAAGAACGAGCTGAAGAAGATCCAAAAGGTTCTGAGTCAACATGACCCAGGATGCTCAGAGGGTCAGAGTGAGGATGAGGAGGAGATGAGGGGTGAGGATGAAGAGCAGAGGAGGAGCAGCAGAGAGGCGGTGATGAAGATCACCCTGAACTTCCTGAGGAAGATGAAGCAGGAGGAGCTGGCTGACCGTCTGCAGAGCAGTAAGAGGATTTCTACAACAATTCTGAACATTATGTTGAATAATTAAAACATGATTACATGAGAAAATGAATTCAACTGAAATCAAACTAGAGAAACAAACGAATAAAGAATATTTTCATCAAAAAGTCACATGAGCTCAATGACGGTCTGGATTCAGCAGCTTTTTTATTTAAACATCATCTGTGGTGACTGGTTGCTGCTCATGAAATATAAACTTTAGGAACTTTATATTTACCATAAAATACTGTAAAATCAAATATAGCAGCAATGCACAAGATAAACACCCATTTTAGTATTAATTCCTGTACCCAGTACATAAAAATGTAACATTCAACTACAGATGAACCTTCAGAAACACAGACAGCTACCAAATTCTCACTGTGATGCAGTAGCACCAACATTGAGGCAGTAAATGATAAACTTCTGCTGATCTGCATGACATGAACTCTGACTGTCTACCATCCATCTACGGCCTGAACACATGCGCCGACGCATCGGTGCTGCTGGACCCATCACTGCTTTTGTCAGTTTAATAGTTTTAAACTGACAATGTGATTGATTGGGTGGAAGTGAACTCATCCAATAGTGATGAACTTTAATTAGAAAAACAAAAATGAAAAGATCACCATAGTCTGACACACAGGGACACCTGCAGCTGTACCAAAACTCACTGTGCTTGAGATTTTTCTCAGAGTAAAATCATATTTTTAGTTATCTGTGGTTTCTGTGCCAGGTGCATCTCGTTCATGTGGCTTATCAGAGTGAGTTAGATTGGTGCTGTGTTTTGTGGATCAGGTACAATGACAGTTTTGTGAGTATCCTCTGATAATATCCTGCTGAGCTGCAGGACAAAAACTATGGAAAGGTTTTCCTGAAGATTGATATGAGGCTCCTACTGTAAAAACCTTTTGAATGTTCAGCTTGTTCAACAAGCTGTACAGTGCAGCTCTATGAATAATTTTCTTTATGCTTTGCATGTTCAGGTTTGTTCTGAATGAAATCCTCCTCATGGTTTGTAGTTGGAATGAACTACTTTCTAGACATGTTGGTGTATAAATAATAGATGTATTGTGAATATTAATTTGCTGAAGTGTTTCCTCCTGTCTTTGTCTCTGTGTTCAGAGTTTGATGATCGATGTCAACGTGACCTTAAAGAGTCTCTAAAGAATATGTTCCAAACTGTCTATGAAGGCATTGCGATACGCGGACAGAAAACATCTCTGAACCAGATCTACACAGAGCTCTACATCTTGGAGGGAAGAAGTGGAGAGGTCAACCAGGAACATGAGGTCAGACAGATGGAAACAGCATCCAGGAAACAAGGAACAACAATAAAACTAGAAGAAATCTTTAAACCTGGAAGAGATCAACCAATCAGAACAGTGATGACCATGGGAGTGGCTGGCATTGGAAAAACACTGTTAACACAGAAGTTCACTATGGACTGGGCTGAAGGCAAAACCAACCAGAACATCCAGTTTATATTTCCATTCACTTTCAGAGAGCTGAATGTACTTAAAGAAGAAAAGTTCAGCTTGGTGGAACTGATTCATGAACGCTTCACTACAACTAAAGAAATCAGCAGCTTTGAAAATTTTCATGTTCTGTTCATTTTTGATGGTCTGGATGAAAGTCGACTTCCTCTGGACTTCAAGAACAATCCAGTCCTGACTGACCCTTCAAAGTCCAGCTCAGTGGATGTTCTGCTGACAAACCTCATCACTGGGAAACTGTTTCCTTCTGCTCTCCTCTGGATAACCACACGACCTGCAGCAGCCAATCAGATCCCAGATGAATCTATTGACAGGGTCATAGAGGTCAGAGGGTTCACTGACCCCCAGAAGGAGGAGTACTTCAGGAAGAGAGTCAGATGTGATGAGGAGAAGGCCAGCAGGATCATCTCCCACATCAAGGTATCACGAACCCTCCACATCATGTGTCACATCCCAGTTTTCTGCTGGATCACTGCTAATGTTCTGGATAATGTGATGGAGACCAGAGAGGGAGGAGAGCTGCCCAAGACCCTGACTGAGATGTACATAGAGTTCCTGCTGGTTCAGCTCACAATCAAGAAGGAAAAGTTTGATGGACGACGAAAGACAAAATCTATCTGGAGTCCAGAGAACAAGAAGCTGATTGAGTCTCTAGGAAAACTGGCTTTTGAGCAGCTGCTGAAGGGAAACCTGATCTTCTACGATAAAGATCTCAAACGTTGCGGCATCAAGATCAAAGATGCTGCGTTGTTCTCAGGAGTTTTCACTCAGATGTTTAAAGAGGAAACTGGGCTGGGCAACATCTCCATCTACTCCTTTGTTCATCTGAGCGTCCAGGAGTTTCTGGCTGCCGTCTACATGCTCCAATGCTTCACCAGCAGGAGGTCAGAGGTCATCAAGACATTCCTGGGAGAAGAATACAATGAAACATCTCTAGATGAATTCATGAAGAAAGTCATGGAGAAATCCCTCAGCAGTGAAAATGGCCACCTGGATCTGTTTGTCCGCTTCCTTCATGGTCTCACTGTGGAGTCCAACCAGAGACTCTTAGAAGATCTGCTGGGTCAGACAGAGAACAGTCCAGGAACCATCCAGAGAATCATCACCAACCTGAAGAAGATGAACACTGATAGAATCTCTCCTGACAGAAGAATCAACATCTTCTACTGTCTGATGGAGATGAATCACATTTCATTTACTAAGGAGATAAAACAGCTCCTGATATCAGGGAAGCAGCTCTCAGAATCTGACTGTTCAGCTCTGGCCTTCATGCTGCAGATGTCAGAGGTTCTGGATGAGTTGGACCTGGAGAAGTACAACACATCATATGATGGACGACAGAGACTGGTTCCAGCTGTGAGGAACTGCAGAAAGGCTCGGTGAGTCCAGATGTTTTCATGGTGTGATGCTGATTCAGCACTATTGTCCTCCTGTTTCTTCTTCTTTCTTCAAGTTGATTCTGGATGTTTTTGGTCTTTAACTACTTCCTTCATCCTTTGGATGATTTCAGCCATTCAAACATCTAAACATTCAGTTCATCCAGGACAGCTGCAGCTTCTGGTTTTTAGACATTTTGATCATTTAAAAATATTTAACTTTTTATCAGTTTTCAGGTTGAAATAAATAGAAAACCCTGAACTCTAGAAAATGTCTATTTTCTCTAAGCTCCAATCAGCCAGAGAGACTTTTTAAACTTTAAACTCCTCTTCACTCATTGAGCTGCTGCTCCATAATTCTGTTTCCAGAAAAAGTCCTAGTTTCTGTCAGATCCTCCCAAAGCTCTGAGAATCTGCTTCCAGAGCTGGAACCATTTTCCTCATCAACTCTTCATCTGCAGCCTTTGTTGAAGCTGTTAGTTGTCCTCCATGAAGACCTGCAGAGACATGAGCTTCAACTCTTTAGACATCCAGCCTCTTTAGTTCCTGGAGAACTTTCACTGCTTCACCATGAAGATGCTGCTGGACCCAAACGCTCCGTCTCCTCCAGGGGTTTTGCTCTTCAGCTCTTTAGGAGTTTAGCAACAATTTCCTCTGACATCCAAACCTTTGTTCCTCTGAGACGATGGACAGACACTGCAGAGACATGTGTCCCTCTTCCAACCAGTTTGTCCCAGTTCCTCTCAGATCAACAGAGGACGGTCCAGACCTGAAGGAGCAGCAGGACCGGTTCTGCTGCTGCTCTGCAGGACGACCAGAACAATCAGAAGCTTTTAGCTGAAGCAGGTTGACGATTGTCCACTTTCTACTTTGTTAAAGCATCAAATCCAGCAGATGAACGAGACACAACTGGGAGCATCATGTGTCTGGTCTGTTCCCAGTTTCCTCTGTGGCAGCATTTAATAATCTGCTGCTGGGAGCCACGTTTCTATAGAATCTACTACTATTATTAATGATGAGGAGGATTCTAGATGCTGCAGCAGCAGATATGGGCTAAACAAACCCAGAGATGCCAGAGGTCCACAGCAGGCTGGACTTCCTGCTCTGCTCACTTCATTTATAACTCACTTCCTGCTTGGTGGAAGATCTCAAGGAGCCAAACGGTCTAGTCCAAGTCAGTGTGAGTCAGAGCTGTGAGCAGTTCCTCCTCCTCTCCATCATCTCCAGTAGTTTCCTTCATTCAGCTCCGTCAGCCTCTTCATCAGCTGCTGCTGCTCCTTTGAGGCTCTGATGCTGCAGAGAAACTGAACTTTCCTTCACAGATGATAGAAGATCTTCAACATCTGAAGATCTTCTATCTGAGCTGAAGGTCTGAGGACATGAAGCCTGGACCAGAACCAGAACCAGAACCTGGACTTTAGTCAGGAACTGCAGAGGCTCTGTCGGGTCAAACTCAGGAAACTGAAGATCAGATGTTGATCAAATGATGACATCATGATGACATCACTGTTATCATATTTTAGTCTATGATCCAGATTGATTTCATTAGAACTGAATTTATTTCTTTTCTCATCACAGATTTGGTGGCTGTAAGATCCAACAGGCTGAATGTGAAGTTGTGGCCTCAGCTCTGAAGTCCAACCCAGATTTGACTGAACTGGAAATAAGTTGGTTCAGCGGATTGAGAGACTCTGATATGAAGAATCTGCTTGAGATCCTGGAGAGTTCAGTCAGTAAAGTTAAGAAACTGAGGTTTTTATCTCTATTTATAAAATAAAATAATTAATTGATACTTTAATCCTTTGTTTAATTAATAATTTTATTCTAATATATTATCTTTTAAAACAACCTGTTTGAATGTCAGATTAAAACTATTTTACCTTATAAATGAATTATTTTCTTATTTCAGACTTTGAACCTTTTCAATGTTTAAAATGTTTCTGACTGATGAACAAAATGAGTAAAATAATTCAAATGAAGTTAATTAATTATGGAGATGTTTCAGTTTGGTTGGTAAATATTCAGATTGTTTTATTTCTCATTTCTGATTCTCATCTTTACATCCAGAATGAAATGTTGTTCCTCCAGAGTCGAACCACAAACACTGACCAGTTCAAATCATCATTAATGAAACATCTCACAAGTGACTGATTGTAGAAAAGCAAATCTAGATGAACTGAATGACAGTGAGGTTTGCAGCAGGTTCCTCACTTTGTCCTGAAGCTGTGGTTCTGTTGGGTCGGGTCAGAGAGGAACCGTCCTCTTCAGTCTGACAGCTGTCAGTCGGTTGGAGCCTCGTCTCTGTGATGAAGCTTCATCAGGTCACGTCTCCTTAGGAAATAATGGCCTCCATTGGCTTTCAGCAGCTTTAAGAAGAACCCAAAGCCATTAATGAATAAACTGAGTGGTTCTGATCCGGTTACCAAGTCGGGTCTCCAGCTGATGATCAGGAACCAGCAGAAATAGCTCAGCTCATCCAGGCTGCCTCTCATAGAAAACTTTGAGTTTGTTGATAAAATGTTCTGGTTCTGCTGGTTTGGACTCTTTCAACCAGTTTGACTGAATCAGATGTTAGAATCAGTTCATCAAGTTTCTTTTACATTCAGGGAAATTAATTTTCTACATTTTTATTATGTATTTGTTCATATTTCAGTTTTAACTGCATCCTGTTGGCTTCACCTCATCTTTTATTTTTTATTCAGATTATATTACTGCAGGTTGTCAGAGACCAGCTGGACGTCTCTGTTCTCAGCTCTGAAGTCCAAACTGACCCATCTGACAAAACTGATCATGTACGACACCAACCTGGAAGATTCTGGACTGAAGGAGCTCTGTGGTTTTCTACAGACTGAAGGCTGCAGACTGGAAACATTGAGGTATGTAATTATATAATTATTGATATTTCTGAGAATAAATATATAAATGATCATAAATCAAAGTTCATATCTTCTCTTCTAATAAATATTTTCTGAGTTTGTTCCTGGACTTGGATCCAGAGTTTAATTTAGTTCCTCTGTGTAACTGAGTTGGACCTGCTGATCTGAGGTCAGAACAGGACAGAATTCAGACCCCCAGTGTGTAGAAATCCCCCTCAGGTGAAGCAGGTCAAAGGTCATTCAACCCAGTATAGAAAAGTGAATTCCTGGAATCTGACAGGAACAAATCAATAATCAGTGATTGATGCTTCAACACTTTGATCGGAACCTGGAATGATTTTACTGACTAAAATCCTCCAACACAACATGACCTAGTACCAGGTTCTGGTCCTGGTTCTGGTTCTGAAGTCAGCAGGTCTTTATTGAAGCAGCAGCTTGTTGGCTTTAATATTCATGCGAATCTTTAACTGGTTCTGTTGGACTGGTTAACCTGCATCCTGTTGGCTTCAGCTCACATCTTTTATTCTTTATTCAGGTTGCAGGACTGCAGTTTGTCAAAGATCAGCTGTGATTTTCTGGCCTCAGCTCTGAAGTCCAACAGCCTCCAGCTGACAGAACTGGACCTGAGAAACAACAACCTGGAGAAGTCAGATGTTCAGCAGCTGAAGGATCTTGTAGAGACTCTAGAGTAAGTAAATATTTGTAGTGAGTCCAGCTGCTGTCAGCATATTGAACTAAACCCAGTTAGCATCAAAGCAAAGCTCCAGTAAAGCTGCAGCTTCTCAGTGGGAGGAGATGGTTCAGGCTTCCTGATTGGACACAGAGATGGCAACCAGCCAATCAGAGCAGCAGCAGCTTGCTGTGTTCCTGTGTTTGTGTTGGTGTGAAGATGAGTGTTGTTGCTGTGTCCATGTCTCCAGGAAGTCCAGCTGGACTCCAGCGTCCAGCCGTCCAACATGTCTAGAGACAGTGGTCCTCATTCATCAAACTGTGGCAGCAGCAGATCTGATCTCAGATCTGCTTGTTCTCTCAGTTCAACAGGAAACAACTGATCAGGTTCATCTTGGTCACAGCTCTGAGATCAGTCTGACTGCAGCCTGGAAACCGTCTACTGGATGTGCTGCGTCACTGACTGCTGCTGGAGAGAAGCTGGAAACACTCACTGATCTGATCTCCATCCTTCTTCTCTCTGCAGGTGGAAGACATATTGATGATCTCTGTAAAGTAGAGAACCGTCTCTGTGTCCTGTTGATCCTCAGAGGTTGAAGCTGCAGCAGTTCGAGTCTAAAGAGACTCTGACTGGATCATGATGATGACCTCTGACCTCCAAGATTTTCCTCCTGTTTATTTTCTCATGTCTGTCATTTAGTGTCTGATATTGTTTGTCTCTTTGGATCAATAAAGATCTGATTCAAACTGAGCTCCATTTAGAGGCTTCATGGAGTTTTGATCTGAACTGGATTCAACTGGAAAGTTGATCTTTTTTCTCTCTGATTCATTTTCATCCTGGAACCAGAAATGATCTGAGATGGAAACATGGGAATCATTTTCAGTTCAGCTTTGAATCATGAAAGACACTTCAAACCTCTTTTCTCTGCTGCTTCTTCTTCTGTTGACAGGAAAATGTTCCTCAAAGCTCCACAGATAAAAATATGTTTTACTGGAAACTGCAGAGAAACTTAAGCTTCTATCACAGAAACCAATTGAACCAATTTAGAACTGGATGTCCCACAGAAACTCTGATCTTAGAGCAGTTTTAGGATCATTCAGCATTTTACATATTTTAATCTTTTTATGTTTTATTATAAAATTTAAATAATGAAATTTTGCATCATAGCTATTGAAGTTATTCATTCTTTAATATTTCTCAGTTTGTTGTGGTTTTTACTTTTTTAATTCCATATTTTATGTTTTAGTATTCGATGTGTCACATCAGGCTCTTTACTGAGATTCACTGATTTATTCAGACCTCAGAGAATCACATCAATAATGTGCTGATTGGATCATGTTTGGTTTTTATATTTATTCTTATGTAATGTGGGCTCGTGAGTTTTTAATCACCAAATAAAGTTTTTTAAAAATTTGTTTTTTCTATGCAGCTGACTGTGTAAACATATAATAACTGGACCTTAATTTTAATTCTCCAGGCCATTTTGCTTGTTTTTAAGTTTTTACATTTAGTTTCAAAAATTAAATTAGTAAAAGCAGAAACATCTCAAGTTGATTTCAGCTTTAAGGTACTAATTTTTACATCATTGAGACTGAAGATGTTTTTTTTTTTTTAAAAAACCAGATGAGAACCATTTATTTTTCTCTATCAAAACTCAATTAATTAAATCGGCTATAGGATTAAAATAACTTGTATAAAGCTATCATTTCTGTCTGGCTAATGGTGCAGCAGATCCTGCAGGCGGCGCTCTGGGGCCTCAGTGTTCAGAAGATTCAGTCACAATTCCCATTCCTGAATCTTCTGGTTCCTTCTTGAAAAGATTTCCTGCAATAAAATGTTGGCTGGAAATGAGCTGAAAACTGAGAAAAGCCTGAAAAATTCAAATCTGAACTCAGTTTCACAGCTCAGATCACCATGGAGACAAAGAGAGGAAAACATGGAAGTAAAGGTGGTCAATGTCACCTGGAAGGGGGTGGAGCCTCAGAATCAGCTCTGGTCAGGTTTGGATCAGAACCGGTTCAGACTCCATGCAGAGCAGAGTCTGGATCAGGTGAGTTTTCACTTCTTGTTTTTCTCTCTGTGGAGGTTCTGGTCTGGTTCTGGTTTCCTGTTGATCAGAACCAACTAACTGACAGCAGATTTCTACAAACCCTCTTAGAGCTGCAGTTTCCAGTTGCTGAGCTGAACTGGTTTCAGTATCTTTACTGGTTCTGCTGCTCTTTCTCCTGATGTCAGCTAATGCTGAACTCAGAGTGTCACATCTGGTTTTAGCTGATGTGAACCATTAAAAACTGGTTTCCAGGATGAAACATCAGATTCTGGTTCATCTGCTGAATAAAAGCTGAAAATCCAACTTTATTCCCAGTTGATCCGATTCTTTCCATCAGCAGCCGGATCTTTCTAGAGAATCTCTTTAGACACTTTGTTTCCTGCAGAGCAACAACCAGCCTCTGATGACATCACCAGAGGCGACCAATTAGAGGCCTTGGTGTCACACAATGGAGGTTTTAAAAAGGTTCAGATTCTGCTTCAGGTCAGATGATTCTGGTGAATGTTGATGTTCTGATTGACCAGCTGCTGCTTCTGGTCAGTGACAATATTTGATCAGCTCATTTACAGAACCAAGTGGAACTGCTTTAAAACGGTTCTGGTCTGATCTGTCAGACAGAATCACGTCTCTAAAGAGCTGATAGAGAATCTTCATCCATTCATCAAGATCTGGAAGTGAGAAGATGAGGAAGGCTGCTTACTGAACACATCATCAGAACATGTTGGGTCACAATCAGAACCAGAACCAGCTACATCAGAGTAACTGGATGGTTTGAATGAAACCAGAATTAAAGATGAATAATTATTATATTTATTGATCTGTTTATGACATTCAGTGGTCTGGAGGAGACGGATGTCCAGCTGCAACTCTAACCAGAAACACTGAAGTCATTGTTTCTTCCTGAACCATTTGACCTAAAAATAGTTTTTCACTCCTTCAGTAGCAGCTTCCCCTTCCTCTTCATCATTCAGCCCTCTTCTTCACTCCCTCCTCTTCATCGCTCCATCCAGCTTCTTTCTTCAAACTGCAGATAAATTGATCTAGTCTTCACAGAAATCCTCACAGCTTCCTCCTCTTCTGTGAACTAATCATTTACATCAGTGGTCCCCAAACTCTTTCCTGTGAGGGCCACATAACTTTTTCCTTCTCTGGCGGGGGGCCGGAGTCAGTTAGTAACAGAAAAAGTGTGACTATTGCGGGAGTGCCTAAATGTAAAAGTATATTGTTTTCCAGAAAGGACAATCAAATAACATTCTCTGGGTTCTTCACAGAAAAAAATACAGGAAGGATTATAGTCCATATTTTCCGAACTATGAGCCGCACCGACTATAATCCACAACCCCAAAGTTGTTTTTTTTTACCAGTAAACATACACATATAAGCCGCAGATATCTCTGCCGCGGGAGTTAAAGCTCCGTCTCACAGGGGACTCTGCCTGTCGTTCCCAGCAGACCCTCGCTACACGTTTGGGCCTGCAGGTCTGACCGGCTTCCTCCCCCACCACCGGAGCCAACTCACCACCAGGTAGTGGTCAGTGGACAGCTCCGCCCCTCTCTTCACCCGAGTGTCCAAGACATACGGCCACAGATCCGATGAAACAATGACAAAATCGATCATCAAACTGCTTTCTGGGTGTCCTGGTGCCAAGTGCACATATGGATGGCCTTATACATGAACATGATGTTCTTGATGGACAATCCGTGACCAGCATAGAAGTCCAACAACAGAACATCAGTCGAGTTCAGATCGGGGGTCCATTCCTCCCAACAAAGCCCCTCCAGGTCTCACTGTCATTGCATGAAGGGACTGTTATTTTTCTCCTTTGATAGTCAACAACTATCTCTGCATTTTCTGGAACTTCTACATTTACACGTTGAGAGAAATTTGGAACTAAAATCCATAATATTTTGCCACGAATAAAACTGCAGGCAAATGGGATCACAATCATGAGTCCAGCCTGTATTTTGTATTTTTGGTCCAAAACAGGTAAACATTCACAAATCTAGCGTTGCACAACGATCTCATTAAGCTCGTCATTCTCACCTAATCTTAAAATGGTTAATGTTTCCCGTTGAAAATCAATAGTTACTTCTGCACCATCTGGAGCTTTTAAATTTACTGATTCCCATCTGACTCGCACTGAATTGAGCGAACTGAACCACTTAGCACCACAAATTAAACCGTAGACAAATGCATGCAGTCAGTATAGCTGTAGTCATTAGAAACGATTTAGTGAAAAGTATAAAGTTTATCAGTTTTATCACACTCTAAAAAGTGTATTTGGGCTGCAGTTCATCTTATGGACTTATTTACATTAATTTCACTTAATTCTTTTGCTTTTGTTATAACAACTTATTTTCTGTGTTCATTTAACTCAAAACTTACAAATCTTTAACCTAAAGGAACTTCTCACTTTGACTTTAATTAAAACAATTGAGTTCAATGCCAGTTTCGTCTCCTATGTCTGACCAACTAAATTTATTAAGTCCTTCCATCTCAATTTGCTAAGTTTTTATAACTTAATTCATAAGGGGGTTTAACATGACAAATGTAAGTCACTCTTACTCAAATCATTTATTTTATTTTAATAAACATTTAAAATCTCTTTGACTTAATTCTACAGAAAGTCAACTCAAACTTTTAAGTAGTTCCAAACTAGATATAAAAGTTATAAATCTTTTCCTTAAAGGATCTTTTTACTTTGACTTTACTTGAAAGAATTAAGTTCAATACCATATTTGAATCCCACGTCTGACACCATGACTCAAGAACCATGGACAGAATCTGTACCAACCAGGATGCTGAGGTGGCACAAGATTTTTGTCTGTATTTATGAATGTTTTTATTCGTTCCATGTTAAGTGTTGCATTTTTTTTGTTATGATCTGTTAAGACCATAACCATAGTCATAATGATAATACGTGATAATAGTGATAATACGTTTTTGTCCAAGTGGGAATCTCTGAAGGTTCTTTGTCTTGTTTTTGTTTGCAGCCAAAATATGAGATGATTAACATAATATTTTTTTTTCTCTCTCTCTCTCTCTCTCTCTCTGATTGTTGCTGCAAACTTCAGCAGAGTTGATCACAGCTGCTGTTCGTTTACCTTCCGCCCACAACGAGAAACACAGTAAAGTCAGGAAATGGAAAGAGCTCTTATTTTGACAAAAATAAATGCAAATAAATATGTTTATTTGCAGGTTTACTCAGACAAATTATACATCTGTCAAGAAAACAAAGGAGTCAGTTAATTGAACTGATAACATATATTAGAACAATGAGGCAAATCCTTTGTTTGGTGTCTTTGTTACAAGCTCTCATCCATTCATTGCTTGGTTGGCATTTTTGTACATTCATGGACAGAAACATGTTTTGTTTTTCTGTAGTTCAGAAGGACTTTGATCAGGGGATTGTTGGACAAGGTGTTGAAACTTGGAAATAAAATAATCTAAGGTAGGTTTGATTCATTTTTATCAGGATGTTTTTAGAAGTTATGAAGAGCTTTAAAAGCCCAACCTACTGCAGAGATGAGATGTTATCCCACTTTCTCAGTCAGGAGAACATCTGATTGGCTGGTCAGTGTCCTGCTGCTTCTCTCTCATCTCTGCAAGCTGCAGAACTGATTCATCTAATTCATCTGGGAGGGGAGAAAGTGTGTCGATAAAGAAAGAAATAGGAAATAACTGCATCATATATGGTCTATAGTTAACAATCCAGGGTTTATCATTACCTGACTGATATGAAAATGTGTATTTCACAAAATGCTAAATAATAAATAATAGCACTTCAAATTGGACTCATATGGTTAGGATAAGAATCGGATCCCAGATGGTTTTTACCATAGATTAGGAAACTGACTGTGGGTTTAATGTAGAACAACTCAAATTACATTTGTTTGGCCTGAAATATCAGTTCTGCAAACTTGTTTAAACAACAAAAATATTATTAAAAAAATGTGGAGCAGATTTGTTTTGACTTTACAAAGAAATCTGTTGCATAATTTGTAATATTTCTCCCTACAATAATCATTGTGTGTGAAGTATCTGGTGTTGATCATGAAAAACGTCAGTCAGTCCAGCATCAAAAGACTCTTTGTGTCTTGAAAGCCTCCCATTGGTGCTCCAAGGAAAGGGGCGTGGCTTGTGAATCCAGGTGAGATTGGTTGTCAACATGCGGCAAAGTGATACAATCTGAAACACAGGGTGTGATTTAATAAGTAAAGTTGGAGACTTTGTCGTGATGTATTTAAATATCCCTAAAATTTACTATCATGAACACAACTGGAGATAAAAGTGGTAAAAATGATGATAAAAGTCTGTTAAGAGTTTCTGTGCATCATGAAAACAAAGTGCTGATCCCTCACAGGTTTACTTGCTGTTAATGTTTCAGTTGTGAGTGTAGATTCCTCCAGGTCTGATGGTGCTGATGATGGGAGACGATACTGGATGGTGGCCCGGCCTGATGGGCTTCGCTGAAACCCAGAGGAAATGAACATTGTTCAGGGACTCAGGTTGTATTTTTTCCAAAGATAAGTTAAAAATAAAATTGTATTCTGGTTTATTTATTCATAATTCTGCAGAAAGCGTCTTTAAATTACTAATTTCCTGTAATTTAAAGCTCTGGTTCAGAGCTAAGAAGACTACCTATGTTCCAAGCTAAGTTGTGCTGGTAGAAATTCAAAAGTTACATGAAATTCAATATCAGCTGGTCAGTAAATAAAGAGTAATCACCGATCTGAGCAGAATATCCCCTCCTGGCCATGTTCTTGGCTCGGACGGCCTCTTTGATGCGGTCCACCTCTTTCTGGTAGCGCTTGCGGTCCCTCATGGCGTTCTCCTTGGCCTCCTTCAGGGCGTTCTCCAGAGCTTTGACTCGCTCGGCCGTGGCCCGCAGACGCTTCTCCAGCTTGGGCAGCTCACAGCGAAGGTCTGCGTTGTCTCGCACCAGCTGAAGACACAAACCAGAAACCATTAAATGAACCTCTGAGCCCCAAAAACCACTGGAGGCTCAACCAGGATGGAGTAATTCAGCGGTTAGCATGAATTATGAACGTGTTCCAGTTCACCTGCTTGTGGACCTTGGTGAGTTGGTCCAAATTGTTTTCCAGGAAAGATATTTTCTGCTTCTGAGCGACGTTGCCAAGCCCCTCCTCACAGTCCAGTTCTGCGCTCTGGAAACCAAAAGCAGCAGGTCAGAGAATCAGAGCAAAGCATCACAGTAAAGCAGCGATTTTAAGATTTACCTTCTTAACTCGAGCTGTGAGATCCTGAACAAACAGTTTGCGAAGGTTGTGCAAAGTCTGCAGTTCTTTGGCCTGAAAAAGGAGAAAATATTAATTTTCTGACTCATTCAATTAATCGACCGAAGCGCATTACAAAAAAATAAACATGACAATTAAAAAGATGATAGAAAACAAAATGCAATAAAAATAAAATGTCTGTGAAGTTCATTTAGAAATATCAATAAATTTGTTGCTCTCCATCTTCAGGCATCAGTGTTGCAGAAGTAAGAAACACTGCCACCTGCAGGTGGGAGTTAGCAACACTTAAACCCAAAGTTTTTGGCTATTTTTTGTGGAAAATGCAACAAATTCACAATTCTGTACTAGTGCAAAACAAAACTGATTAAGCATGAATATCTGAAGGAAGTTATCGATATAATTTGGCGGCAAACAAATGAAAACATCTCTGACTTGATTAATAAAATAACATTTAAGCATAAACTGTCCCATTTATTGTCTTCTGGAGTCTGAAAAGCATTGAGTTTGACATATGTGGTTTAGTGGATTTACTGGAGACACAAACAAGGTAAATTACTCAAAAACTTTGTTTCACATTGTCAAAATTATGTATTTCTGAGTAATTAAATTAATTTAATAGATTTTGGATGTAGTTTGTAGCCTGAAAACATTTTTCCATGCTATCTGAACAGAGTTTCATTAGAACCAGTCACCCACCACCGTCTCCTCCAGCCCCTTCAGGTCGTCTCTGGCCTGCTCTCTGTGTTCGCTCAACAGACTAGGGGAAGAGAAACAGGACAAACCTTCAAGAATGAATCTTAATGTTGTTAAATATCCACACAGGGTGACATTAAATGGTTCCTACATCAGCGTCTGCAGCTTTGAATCCTTCTCCTGGTCCTCAGCCTTCAGCTTCTCATAGTCAGACATGAGTCTCTTCTGCTCCAGTAACAGACCCTGGTTTAGACTGGAAGACAAACATGTCAGAGTTTAAATAAGTCAATAAAAAGTGAAAATCAGGGAGTTTGGACCAGTTAGGACTTTTTTTAACCAAAGCAGGCAGTGCATTATGCAGCTGGACGACCCAAATAATCAGAGAATGATTGAGATCTTCTGCATATGGTGAGAAAAATCTGATTTGAAGCAGTTTATTTACAAAAACCTGGAGATTTATGATCCCAAAACTAAAACAAGGATCAGTATTGTTTGATTGGTTTGAATTTGGTTTATCCAAGTTGAAATTATCTATTAAGAGACCTACATTATGGTACTTGAATCGTCTGTCGAAACCCCATAACAGGATCAGATGTCCATTTTCTACTTTCAGCCCAAATCTCAATCTCCCAGGTGTTTATCTTACAGTAATTAGCTATAAAATGTTTTTATTAAAGAAATGCAGCTTGGTTCAGGTTTTAAAAACACATTGTACAAAATGCAACCCTACTTTAATTGCAAACATCCCATTTTTGTTTTGTTTGTCTGAATAGAAGATGTTCACCTCCTCATTAAGGTTCTTTAGTTAAAGTTCAGTTTTTTTGAGTGTTCACTGTAAAAAAACAAAATCTTGCCAAGTATTCTTGGTTGAGTTTCTAGTGCAAATATCTTAGTACACGTGAAATAAGACTAAAATAACTTACAAGAAATAGGAGCTTGTTTTAAGTCAATGATGGAAAACTGATGGAAAAGAACAAGTTCCACTGGCAGATTATTTCTCTTATAATAATATAAGATATTGTTGTTTCTATAAGCAAAATAATCTGCCAATATAACTAGTACTTTTCTCCTGTATTTTGCTGAAGGGTTACGTATTGATTAATTTAGTCTAATTAGTGCATTAAGATATTTAGTCTGGACACTAGACTAAAAATACTTGGTAGGATTTTGTGTTTTTGCAGTGTTGGTAGTTTTTCCTCCTGCTCTGGTTCAGGTATTAATAATAGATGCGTCTCATTAAATCTTCAGACATTAAAAAGTCTGAAAAGTGTTTTTTAAATCTTTTTCCTCTTCCGCGTCGGGTTTGAAAAGCTGAAACGTTTCCTGCTGCGTCTCCTCATCAGTCCGTCTTTGAAGGCAGTTTGAAGCGTTGGAATAAATGTGTGTAAATGTTTTGGTTTTCCTGGACGTTTCCTCACTCTGTCAGCTCGTCCAGCATCCTCTGCTTGTCTTCGATTTCGTCCCGCAGGCGGCTGAGCTGCTTCTGATGAGCCTCCCTGTGGCTCTCCAGCTGCTCCTCCACACTTTTCTGGAGCTGGACGCAGAAATACACATCAGAGACACCAAAAAAAATTAAATAAATAAAACATGTAAACATCTGGTGGTGATGCTGTCGTCACCTTCACGTCTTCGTCTCCATCCAACCTGTTGAGGTCCTCCTTTGACGAATCATGTCGTTTTTCTGAAGAGAAATAATCTTTAGATTTAGTCAACCAAACATACGTCTAAGACAATGATTAACTTAAATAAATGTGGACGAAAGTAAACAAAATCCATTATCACGGTGAATAAACAAGCGATGCTTGACATGGAGGAAACAAGAATCAATAAAATACTTTTGATTTTTTGGGATTCTCTCTTAAAAATGAAAATAAAACTGATATTTAAGAGAACAAAGTGTAAGGAAATGTATGCATTTTAGTTGGAACCTGCAGTAAATTAATATATTAACAAAAAGTCTTGTTTTAAGTCACTAATTCTTGAAGATAAATTAAAAAGTAAAAGTTCCACTGGTAGATTTTCTTCACTTAAAATAGGAAAAATGTCTTGTACTTTTTAAATGTATATTCAAGAATTAGTGACTCAAAACAAGCTCATATATTTTGCAAAAATAAAAATAAAAATGCACAAAAGTATTAGTTTGTTGATTTCTGCAGCTGGTGTATTAAACCCTGAAGGTAAATAGTGAAGT
The DNA here is from genome assembly GCA_033032245.1 of Poecilia picta. Taxonomy (NCBI): domain Eukaryota; kingdom Metazoa; phylum Chordata; class Actinopteri; order Cyprinodontiformes; family Poeciliidae; genus Poecilia; species Poecilia picta. Next base: position 11,935,319 of record CM065354.1, read on the forward strand.
TTATGGAGACGTGATGAAATATGTAAAAGTTAAACAGAAATATGTTCCTCTGCAGAGGAAGTGTTGGGTGCGGACCGTGCGCCTGCAGCTTGGCGATCTCCTCGGTCAGCGCGTCCTGACTCTCCTCCAGCTGCCTCTTCTTCTGCTCCATGTTCTGCATGTAGTCGGTCAGAGACTTGATCTTGGCCTGGTGCTGGACGAACCAAGGCAGCAGGTGAAAAACCTCCAAACTGTGAGTGAAGAGATGTGGCTGACGACTTCAGCACAGCTTACCTGTGAGATGAGCAGCTGACAGGACGCCAGCTCCCTCTCATTGGCCTGGATCTTGCGGTGGGCGTCGGCCTGCCCGCTCTCCAGCTGCTTGCTGCGGTTCACCAGAGACTTGACCTCTGACTTCATCTTGCTGATGTAGAGGCGAGCGACGGTGAACTCCTCCTCCACCGCCGAGCCGTTCCCCTTCGCCTCCGGATTCTGGGCCAATAGGAAAGCTGGTCAGATGTTACCATGGCAACACGTAGACGCTTACAACAAATCAACTTTCTCCAGCTGAACAGAAAGAAAGTTGGCAACAAAGAAATTAAAAATCAGGCAGGATATCTGGGTGGACCTTCAGAGTCACATAAAGACGGTTATAAAGTTGGTCTTTAATGCAAAAATACAACATTTTATCAAGTATTTCTGTCTAGTTTTTAGTGCAGATATGTTAACAACACTTACAATAAGACAAAACTAACTTTTTATCAAGATAAGAATCACTTTTCAGCTTTAAACTGATGAAAAAGTTCTGGCTTCACTGGCAGATTATTTCACTTCTAACATGAAACGAGAAATTTTTCATCAATATTAAAGGATAAATACTTAAAACAAGCATCTATATCTTGCTGAAAAGTCACTTGTAAGCTAGTTTTGTCATTTCAAGTGTACAAAGATATTTGCACTTGAAAAAGTAAAAATACTTTTTAAAGTTGAATATTTATTCAACACAAATCTGCCAGAAAACTACTGATTTCATTTAAATTAAAGTTGATCAGAGTTGCTTTTGATTAGCAGTAACTGGAACATTGTTCAAATGTAATGTTTATCGCCTGTTTCATAATCGATGGCTGTTGGGTTTCTAACACTGCGGCGCGTGGTCCTCACCGAGGCGGCCTTGGCGTCGCCGGTGCCGATGATGGCTCCGATGTCGCTGAGGTCTCGCAGCAGCAGGTTGAGAACCTCGGCGGCTCTCTTCCTCTGCAGGCCGTTCAGCTCCTCCAGCTGACTCAGCTCCCGCTGCACCACCGACAGCAGAGCCTGCCAACACCGACAGCGTCTCTCCTCTGACCCGTCAAACCGGACGCTGGATTCGGGAAGGTGGACTCACGGCTTTCTGCTGCAGCTCCTCGATCAGCTGCAGGTTGGCCGCCTGGCGCTCCTCCACCTCCTGGCTCTTCTGGTCGTAGTTGACGGCCAGCTCCTCCAGCGCCTGCAGCACCTCCTTCACCTCCTCCTTGGCCAGGTCGTTCTCCGTCTGCAGCCGGCACAGCTCCTCCTGGATCTTCTCATAATCCCGCCGTGTTGACGCCAGCAGCTGTCATGGAAAAACAGGAAAAGAAAAATGAGTAGATATTAACTTTTAACTCCTTTAGGACCTTAATAAAATCTGTTATGAAGTCAAAAAGTATGTAACTATTGTGTGAATG